>JAPVLW010000137.1:80000-110000 GCA_027382335.1 Takifugu ocellatus | reverse complement strand
TGCAGCGGTGCCATGGTACTGGCGTGATTGGTCACACACATAAGTGAGGCTCGTGTGTGTGTTTGCAGCGTGTTCCTGTATTCACGGGCAGTGTGACAACCGTCCTGACTCAGATGGTCGCTGTAAACCGGACTCCTGTGCGCCGGGCTTCACCGGCCTGTTTTGTGATCGCCAGACGGCAGCCTGCGGTGTCCAGGTTCAGTTCTGTCACGCTCGTGCAGACTGTGACTTCAGTCACGGAACCGTCAGGTGAGTCTTCCAGCCCAAGCCACGTTACTGGGAGTAGTTATACTATTGCTAATGCTAGCTTCAATATGGCTGTTGCTGCCGGAACCGTTTAACCAGCAGGGGGCGCTGTGATCTCCGCCACACGGCCTTGCCCTATCATCCAGTCACTCCTTTCTGTTTTTAGGTGCATATGTAAACCTGGTTACCAGGGTGATGGGATCACCTGTGTGGAGTCCGACCCTTGTGCGCCCCCTCACCGAGGCGGCTGCAGTCCTAATGTATGTGTGAACAGAGTCTGGTCTGAGCCTGGTTCTGGTCAGTTCAGTGTGTGTTTGTGCCCCCTGCAGGCCAAATGTGTAAAGACAGGACCGAACTCACACATCTGCCAGTGTCTGACTGGATGGAGGGAAGATGGTGATGAGTGTCAGCCAATTAACAAGTGCCATGGTGCTGACAGGGGAGGCTGCCATCCCAACGCCACCTGCATCTACGTTGGACCTGGACAGGTTTGACAAGCAAAATCTGAAGTCCTGGCTGCAGACCTGAGAACTTGTGCTAACATCTACTCTGAAATTCAGTTTCTTGTGTCTTGTTATTAAACAGACAATAACCAAAAAATGCAACAACCCTAACCCTAACCAAAAAATGCAACAACCCTAACCCTAACCTTCTAACCCTAACCCTAACCTTCTAACCCTAAACTTCTAACCCTAACCTTCTAACCCTAAACTTCTAACCCTAACCCTCTAACCCTAACCCTAACCTTCTAACCCTAACCCTCTAACCCTAACCTTCTAACCCTAACCCTAACCTTCTAACCCTAACCCTCTAACCCTAACCCTAACCTTCTAACCCTAACCCTCTAACCCTAACCTTCTAACCCTAAACTTCTAACCCTAACCCTAACCTTCTAAGAGAGTTTTGTCAGGTGGAGCAGGGAGAACCTTCTGCAGCTCAACGTGACCAAGACGAAGGAGATGGTGGTGGATTTCAGTAAAAGCAAGTCCCCTCCCTCCCCAGTCTGCATTAGTGGGAAAGATGTGGAAATAGTCCCATCCTACAGGTTCCTGGGTGTCCAGCTGGACAATAAACTGGAGTGGTCCACAAACACCGATGCTGTCTACAAGAAGGCCATGAGCAGACTCTATTTCCTCAGGAGACTCAGGTCCTTCAGTGTTTGCAGCAGGATGCTCCAGATGTTCTGTCAGTCTGTCATGGCTAGCACCATCTTCTGTGCAGCAGGATGCTCCAGATGTTCTGTCAGTCTGTCATGGCTAGCACCATCTTCTTTGCTGCAGTGTGCTGGGGAGCAGGCTAAGCTAAGGATGCCAACAGACTCAACAAACTCATCAAAAAGGCAGGTCTGCTGTTGGCTGTAGACTTGATAACTTGGACGAGGTGGTGAGAGACAGGATGGTGTTGAAACTGCGGACAATCATGGACAGTCCCTCCCACCCCCTCCATAACACAGTGGACAAACTGAGGAGCAGCTTCAGCAGCAGACTCCTGCAGCCTCGCTGCTCCAAGGAACGGTACAGGAAGTCATTCCTGCCGTCCGCCATTAGACTCTATAATTCACTCAAACCAACTCAACAATAATTGTGTAATGTTTATGTTGTAATTTTATTTCTAATTTATTCTATATTTATGTATATATGCTTATAATGCTTATAATATGTATATATTATATTATGTATATATTATATATATGCTTATAATATATGCTGTATATATGCTTATAACATTCTAATCTTATCTGTATTTATTTTTTTCTGTCTCTTTACTCTGCTACTATAATTCAATTTCCCCACGGGGATGAATAAAGTCCATCTTAATCTTAATCTTAATCTTAATCTTAATCTTAACCCTAACCCTCTAACCCTAACCCTAACCCCTAACCCTAACCCTAACCCTAACCTTCTAACCCTAACCTTCTAACCCTAACCTTCTAACCCTAACCTTCTAACTCTAACCCTAACCCTAACCCCTAACCCTCTAACCCTAACCTTCTAACCCTAACCCTCTAACCCTAACCTTCTAACCCTAACCTTCTAACCCTAACCTTCTAACCCTAACCTTCTAACCCTAACCCTAACCCTAACCCCTAACCCTCTAACCCTAACCCTCTAACCCTAACCCTCTAACCCCTAACCCTAACCTCTAACCCCTAACCCCCTAACCCTCTAACCCTAACCTTCTAACCCTAACCTTCTAACCCTAACCCGCTAACCCTAACCCCTAACCCTAACCCTAACCTTCTAACCCTAACCCGCTAACCCTAACCTTCTAACTCTAACCCTAACCCTAACCCCTAATCCCTAACCCTAACCTTCTAACCCTAACCCTAACCCTAACCCTCTAACCCCCTAACCCTAACCCTAATCCCTAACCCTAACCCCTAACCATAACCCCTAACCCCTAACCCTAACCCTAACACCTAACCCTAACCCTAACCCCTAACCCTAACCCCTAACCCTAACCCTAACCCCTAACCCTAACCCTAACCCCTAACCCTAACCCCTAACCCTAACCCTAACCCTAACCCCTAACCCTAACCCCTAACCCTAACCCTAACCCCTAACCCTAACCCTAACCCCTAACCCTAACCCCTAACCCTAACACCTAACCCTAACCCCTAACCCTAACCCTAACCCCTAACCCTAACCCCTAACCCTAACCCTAACCCTAACCCCTAACCCTAACCCCTAACCCTCTAACCCCCTAACCCTAACCCTAACCCTAACCCTAACCCCTAACCCTAACCCTAACCCCTAACCCTAACCCTAACCCCTAACCCTAACCCTAACCCCTAACCCTAACCCTAACACCTAACCCTAACCCTAACCCCTAACCCTAACCCCTAACCCTAACCCTAACCCCTAACCCTAACCCTAACCCTAACCCCTAACCCTAACCCCTAACCCTAACCCTAACCAAAGTAAAAGTCTAAGAGCTCATTGTAGCCTTTTTTATGACCAACAGAGCGACTGCACCTGTAAAGGGGGCTACAAAGGAAACGGTCACGAGTGCGAGGCTCTGAACCAGTGTGTCACTGCAGAAAGAAGCTGTCATTACCAGGTCAGTCCCTGTTCTTTACTTGCTCAGTTCCTGGTCAGTCTCCTGGTCAGTCCCTGATCAGTTACTGGTTAGTCCTAGGTCAGTTCTAGGTCAGTCCCTGGTCAGTTCCAGGTCAGTCCCTGGTCGGTTTCTGATCAGTTACTGGTTAGTCCTAGGTCAGTTCTAGGTCAGTCCCTGGTCAGTTCCAGGTCAGTCCCTAGTCAGTTCCAGGTCAGTCCCTGGTCGGTTTCTGATCAGTCCCTGCTCAGTTCCTGGTCCATCTATGTTACTGTTGATCCACCACCACTGATCAATGATATTTGTGTTCAGGCCAGCTGCCTCCTACTTGGCTCCCAGTGGACGTGCGTGTGTGATGATGGGTACGTTGGAAACGGTCACATGTGTTACGGAACAGTCCAACAGGTGAGGAGACTCTTGTCTCCAGTTCAATTCCTGCTGAATCCAGTTGTCTAAGCGCATCTGTTGCTTTCAGGAGCTTATGATACTACAGGACGCCTCTGACTTCTTCACCTGGACCAGTGTGAGTAGAACAACCAGAAATAAACCAACAAAGTCCTGACTGGTTTCCAGAGCTCACTGCTAGCTACACTGCTAGCTAGTTAAACTGCTAGCTAAATCAAACCTTACTATCTAGGCTAATGTGGATCATCTCACAAAAGAATGAAAACATAAACAATCACATAATGGTACTGTGACCCTGTGTTAAAGGTGTCCGGCCTCTCTGACTCTCTGTCGGACCAGAACCTTACCCTGCTGGTTCCGTCTTCCGTTGCTGTTGGTAAAATGTCTTTAGAGGACACCAATTTCTGGACCACAAAGGGAAACTTGCCAAGTCTCATCAGGTTCCACATCAACTGGTACTTTAGCTTGGGTTTGAGTTCCAGTCTAACTGTGCGATCACGTGTCCACAGAAATCACATGATCCCAGGTGTTCATCCAACGTTCAGCCTCAGCAACCTGACTTCTCTGACCTCCATGCTCAAGACAACACATTCTGTTTCAGCTACTGCTGAGGTGAGTCCGCAGGTGCCTTGTTTCAGGGTATTTTCTGAACCTTGCTTTGATAAACGTTGGTGTTCTGTTACTTTGAATTGTTTTTCGCCAGCGCACAGCTGTTGGAGGAGCAACCATCACCACATCAGACATTACTGCAACTAATGGACTGATCCACATTATTGACCAGGTCTGAAGCTAACTGTTCTAAACATGGACCTGCTGTCCTGACTGCCAGTTCTCATGGACTTGTTCTGTCTCTAGGTTCTGGTTCCTGACAGGAAGCTCAGTGAAGGCCTGTTGGCCACCCTCATGCTCAGGCCGGAGTTCTCGCTGTTCCGTTCGTATCTCATTGTAAGAACATGACCGTGAAGCTTCGTTAATGGTCCCTGGAAATGTATTTTCTCTTCCACTAGCATTTCCCTCTTTTTTGTTGAGGTTTACAACCTGACTGAAGAAATTGAACAGGCAGGCGAGTACACCGTCTTCGCACCAACAGACGCGGCCATCAAGGATTACCTGAAGAGGATGTCTGTACCTGCACTGGTAGGTGGAGTTCAGCGCTCCTTTAGCTGCGATTGAAGTGGCAACGCTGGCTGGTTAGCATGTGACCACTCTGCTGTGGGTAATTGCACAGAGGCAGAACAGGCACGACAGAAAATTTACAGTCGCCATGACACCATTTTAGGGTGTTTTCACACGAGCAGCAGGTCAATGGACCTTGAGTTTTTGGTCCTGGTGCGGTGCAGGTGGGTCAGTGTCCACCAAAATGGCTGCACTGAGACACCCTGACGGGTTGGGCTGGACCCTGGTCCAACTGTGTTTGAGGTGAAAAGGCTCCTCGTGTCTGGTGAGACTCTCGGGTTCAGGAGGGTTGATGGTGGTAAGATTTGTAATCAATAATCATGAGGATGAATTCATCCACGTTCATGTTTGGCAGCCTTAATATTAATGAGTTCGTTTAGGCCGACTCACCTAAAAACAAACATCTTTTTAATGCTTCATCTTCAACTCCATAAAACCAGCTTTTCTTTCTGTCAGTCGTCATGGAAACAGTGGTGCGGCGTTTGGACTAAGCAACCATGTGTGAACGTGTCTAGTGTGATCTAATGGATCAGTACTTGTTCTGGTGCCGATTCTTGGTCCTCACCTGCAGGTTTAACTAACCCTAACCCTAACTAACCCTAACCCTAAACAGCAACAGCCAAAACAGGAACGCTGCTTCTCTGTTCTCCCCAACAGGACGTGAATACCACCCGCTACCACGTTGTGACAGCGGAACGGCTGCTCAAGACTGACCTTCAACCTGGAGGCTACAAGCAGACCATGTTGGGCTTCTCCTTCCAGCTCGGCATTTTCCCTCGGGACGGAAAGGTTCCTTCACGACCCATCCATGACCGCTCAACCATCACGTCATCCTCAATGATCCAAACGTCTATTTGTGTTGCAGCTGTTTGTCAACAACCTTCAGATCGACTCGTCTAACCTGCTGAGTGGAAACGGTGTGATCCACGGTCTCACTCAGGTCCTCAGCATCATCTCCAACCGCTGCGATGAAACAACATACCTCAAATTCAGGGTAATGTCATCAGACAGAACCACAGACAGAAGCTCAGGCTGTGTTGGAAGCAGGAACTAACTTGTTGGTTCTCTACAGGGTTCCTGTGTGGACTGCTTGTTCTCCAAGAGTAAAATGTGCCCGAACGACACAGTTCCAGATGTAAGAATTCTCACATTCAGCACGCAGCAAACTGAGAACATCTACCGGGTCTGCGCTGAGCTCAGAAGCTCAGAATGACTTTTCGTTGTGGCTGAATTTAACAGGAAATGATCTCTAGGCCTTCTGAGTCCTGACCCTTGACCTCCCCCTCTAAAGTTTTTATCGTCGGTTTTGTTACCTGGTGGCCACATTAACAGCATGTGAGGGCTGAACCACAGCCATTGTTCCTCGTTGTTCTCCAGAGTTCCTCTGGTGGTGTGAGCCTCAGATGGTAGCAGACAGAAACCTCCTGTGACTTCCTGTGTCCCAACGCTGTAAATGGAGGACGTTAAACTCTAAGGTGTTGCACTTCCTGTGGTTCAGAAATGTCCACAAGTTTAGAATGTGAAGCTTTCGAACAAACAGACAAATTGATTTTCGAACATCAAGATTTTTTGTCAGGCTTTTGCTGAGCTCAGAACCACAGACTAACTCTCCACTGTGACTGGTTCCACATCAACAGGATCAGGTTCTCCATGAACATGAGATACTTTTAAACAGAGCGGGGCTGGATGGTTCTGGTGGTGTGAGTTGTGGAAGCACAGAACCCACTAACCTGAACTCTGCCCATGTCCTGGTTCCTGCAGATATCGGTGAGGAAGAAGAAATGTGTGTTCACTGTCATGTTTGAGGAGGAACGATTGCTGACCCTCGGCTGCAGAACCACCTGTCTGAGAAAGAACATTGTAGGTCATGAAACATTAATAGCTCAGCGCACAGACACAGACAGATAGAGTTCTGCACTGTTTGCAGGTTCCCAGGTGCTGTGGCGGCTTCTTCGGGGAACACTGCAAAGCTTGTCCTGGACCCAGCGGTCTTCCCTGCTACGGTAATGGAGTCTGTGTGGACGGAACCAACGGAACTGGAGTTTGTCAGTGTAACAAAGGCTTCAATGGAACAGCCTGTGAAATGTGTGAGGGGGGCAAGTATGGTGTCCACTGCGATCAGGGTATGTTCTCCTTATTTACACTAAACATCAGCAGGAAGTTCCCATGTCCATCCTGGTTTTTTGTTGGGATAGACTGTACCTGCAAAAATGGTCGCTGTAATGAAGGTCTCACCGGCGATGGAACGTGTGAGTGTGACGTTGGCTGGAGAGGAGTCCTCTGTGATGAAAGTAAGACTCCCCACCGAGTCTTAAACAATAGAACTATCACAACTCTTGACTGATGTTTAAATATGGACCCCTGAGTCAGGAGGAAGAAAAGAACTTTGTATTTCTGTACTTAATCATCAATATTAATAATGTTAATGCTGCTCTGATGGTGTACACCAGCAGGGGTGCTAGGCCTGTCATTCTAACCCTAACCCCTCCAAAAAAAGCCCCTCACTAACCCCTAACCCTATCCATAACCCCTTACCCTAGCCTAACCCTGGCCTAATGCTAACCCCGAACCCTAGACAAACCCTGGCCTAACCCTATCTATAACCCCTAACCACCCTAACCCTAACCCTAACCCTATCCATAACCCCTAACCCTAGCCTAACCCTGGCCTAATGCTAACCCCTAACCACCCTAACCCTAACCCTAACCCTATCCATAACCCCTTACCCTAGCCTAACCCTGGCCTAATGCTAACCCCTAACCCTAGACAAACCCTGGCCTAACCCTATCCCCTAACCACCCTAACCCTATCCCCTAACCACCCTAACCCTAACCCTAACCCTATCTATAAACCCTAACCCTACCCTAACCCTAACCCTAACCTAACCGTGGCCTAACCCTAACCTAACCGTGGCCTAACCCTAACCCTAACCCCTAACCACCCTAACCCTAACCCTAACCCTAACCACCCTAACCCTAACCCTAACCCTCTCCATAACCCCTAACCCTACCCTAACCCTAACCCTAACCACCCTAACCCTAACCCTAACCCTATCCATAACCCCTAACCCTAGCCTAACCCCTAACCCTAACCCTAACCCCTAACCACCCTAACCCTAACCCTAACCCTAACCCTCACGTTGAATGACAACTTTCTCTGGTATTGTCTTGCAGAAATCGAACCACAGGGTGATCTGTGTGGCTCCATCAAATGTCACACAAGTGCCAAGTGAGTGCATTAACCACAGCGCCCTCTATAGGATGTGATGGCTGTTTCACTGCAGGACACTCAACCTTCTCTCTTTCATGTCATCTCACAGCTGCGTTGTCACAACTTCAGGGTTCAGATGCCTCTGTGCTGCTGGCTTTAGAGGAAATGGAACTGTCTGCCAAGGTAGGAACATTGAGAACCTATCGGGGAACCACAAAAACAGGGACTGCTTCTCACCTGTGTACCTGTGTGTAGCTAGAGATGCCTGTGCACACAACAATGGTGGTTGTAGTGTAAATGCAGCCTGTAAGAGAACTCTACCTGGCAGGAGAGACTGTGTCTGTCACAGCGGGTTCTCCGGTGATGGACTCGTGTGTGTCGGTAGGTTTGGTTTTTTTCATACCTTTTCACTTGCTGAGTCATGATTGCTGACTCATCACCCCTGACCTCTCAGTCATGACCTTAGACGTGGGGTCATGACTGCTGAGTCATGGTGAGTTAGCCATTGTCTTGTGAACACGTGTGATGCGTTCAGGGTCCTCAAGAGTTTTGTGTTTCAGAGATTAATGCATGTCTGGAAGGAAACCAGGGTTGTCATGTGAATGCAGAATGTCTTCACGTTGGACCAAACAAAGTAAAACAAAGTGGATTTGTGATTTGTTTTTCACTGCTTCCACATCTGTATGTATGTATTGATTGATTGATTATTGGTTTGTGTGCAGACTTCCTGTATCTGCCTGGAAGGTTATTCTGGTGATGGGCGCAACTGTGAGATGATCAATTTGTGTGAAAAAGTGAGTTTTTGTCCATATTTGTGGCACATGTTGTTGTCGGTTAAATAAGAAGAGGAAGAATAAGAATTAGAATGATAGAATTACTGTAAAGGAATTTTCATGTAGATGATGAAAATTTCATTCTGGAGCTCCATCCCAACGGAACACCAGCTGTCAGTGTTGCAAACTCAGGAGAGACAGCAGAACTTCAAACCTTTTGTTGTCTCAGAGAAACGGAGGTTGCAGCGACAACGCCAGGTGTAACATGTCTGCCCCTGGAGTCCGAACCTGCACCTGTTCCAGTAACTACGTCGGCGATGGATTCACCTGCAGAGGCACTGTGGGAAAGGTGAGCATGCCCCCCCACAAAAACAAAACAGTCAACTAGCTAATGCTAATGGCTAATGACTCCACAGGAACTCCTGAAGAAGAAGCTGCGAGACTTTTACTTCAGCCTGATGGTTAGTGCTGTCAATCGTTGCTGTTGCCCCTGTAGGATAAATGATGCTAACACATGGTGCAACTTTCAGATTACGGACATTTCTCTGAAGGGTCGCGGCCCCTTCACCGTCTTTGTCCCCAGTTCTGAAGCTTTTGAACAGGAGAGAAAAGAAAAGGTGATGGAAGAAAGGTTTTCATTGCGTTTTAGTTCTCCGTCATGATGTTCGAAATGGTTAATGAATGAATGATGAACACTGCCATCTGCAATGAAAGGACATTAGCATTAGCAGCAATGCTAATGTGCACTTGTGTCTGACCTATTTTTATTTTGCAGAAATTGTTGATGGACAGTCAGCTCGGTAAAGATGGCTTCGCCCGAATCCTGCGCAGCCACATTGTCATGTGTCACACCTTACTTCCTGTTGACCTCAGCCGACCCCGAAATCTGACCTCTCTGTCAGGACTGGTTCTGACCACCAGCTCCAGTCAGGTGACCATTTTGAATTTTGAAGTCCAGGTAAATTTAATCTGATAGAACACAGGATTGATTGATTGATTAATTGATTGTCTTCAGGGTAAAATCTTCATCAACCAGGCTAATGTGACCTACAGTGACGATGTCAGCATTAATGGGATCTTCCACGTGATCGATAAGATCCTGGTTCCTCTGGATGTGTTCACAAGCATAGACGTTGTTGTAAGAACATTAGTTGACTCATCACCTTTGATGCTGAGTGACTGATCATGTGATCGTACGAGTCTAAGCCTTCCTCCATTTGTGCTGTGACACAGCTGAACCTGACAGATGTGGCCGAACGTCACGGCTACAAAACCTTCTACAAACTTCTGGAGGTAACGTGTTCACTCATCTGTGACGTTACTGGGTTTGATCCTGATGGTGATGATGGTGATGGTGATGATGGTGGTGATGATGGTGGTGGTGATGATGATGGTGGTGATGATGGTGATGGTGATGGTGATGATGGTGATGGTGATGATGGTGATGGTGGTGATGGTGATGGTGGTGGTGATGATGATGGTGGTGATGATGGTGATGGTGATGGTGATGATGGTGATGGTGATGATGGTGATGGTGATGATGGTGATGGTGGTGATGGTGATGATGATGGTGGTGATGATGGTGATGGTGATGATGGTGATGGTGATGATGGTGATGGTGATGATGGTGATGATGATGGTGGTGATGATGGTGATGGTGCATCCAGGATTCAGGTGTAATGGACCTGCTGAGTCATGAGGTTCACCAGCCTGCAACAGTCTTCCTGCCATCTGATGAAGCTCTGGTTTCTCTGCCACCTGAGCAGAAGAACTTTCTGTTCCATAAAGAGAACCGCCCACAACTGGTGGAGTACCTGAAGTTCCACATCCTGCCAGCCCAGAAGGTGATGAGAGAGTGAGTGAGAGAGAGAGAGCAAGAGTTAAAAAAGTGTGGACATTTTTAGGGCATGAGGACATTTTGTCTCACACTGTGGAGGGATAGTTTAAGAGTGAAGATGTGGTTTTAAGGTTGGGTCAAGGTCAGGAATGTGGAATATGTTATAAGTCTTCACAAAGATAGAAGTACAAGGATGTGTGTGGGGGCCAGACACGGGTACGCTTCAGTTTGTTCCATAAAACATGTTGTTTGGCCTTCAGATTTTTGCTGAACATCTGGTCCACTTGGACTTGGCTCGGACTCTGCAGGGTTCACCGCTGTCCTTCCGCTGCGGAGGGACGGACGCCATCGTGAGTAAAACACTGGAGGAGCTGGTGAAGATGTAGAAAGATGTTGACCATTTGTCTCCGAACAGGGAGAAATCTTTGTCAATGATGGGAAGTGCCGGATCATCCAGAGACATCTCAGGTTTAACGGTGGGATCGCCTACGGGATCGACTGCCTGCTGGCTCCGCCCAGCCTGGGAGGACGCTGCGATACGCAGATGACCGTTGACTTCCCAGTAAGTGTGACTGCGGGATCAGACAATAGTTGTGTTTGAGTTGTGTTGAACTTGCGGTCACCTGATGTGGTTGCTTCTGCTTCTGTGGTAGATGGTCTGTGCTGTGTGCTCCTCCTCTGCTACTCACTGTCCCAAAGGCTCCAAACAGAAGGTGCGATCTGATTGGTCGGCTGTTGTCAGGAGCTGGTCTGGATCTGATCCTGACTGTTTTCTGTCATCAGGAGGTGCAGAATTGTGATCTTCCATCCATTTATGTCACTCGGAATTCTGGCTGTTTAAGCATCTGCACTGTCACCGTCTGGCAGCCACAGTGTTGCCGTGGTTACTATGGACGAGACTGTCTGGGTGAGAATATGTTACGTGTGTGTCAGAGGTCCATTTGTGGGGGCAGGAAGTGTTGACGCTCTCTGGCCTTTCCAGCGTGTCCCGGTGGAATCAACTCTCCCTGCAGTAGCCATGGGACCTGTGACGATGGTCACCTGGGTAACGGCACCTGCAGCTGTGACACAGGTTTTGGGGGCGTGGCCTGTGAGCTGTGCAGTGATGGATTCTATGGAGCTGCCTGCAAAGGTGAGCAGTGACAACAGCTTCCTGGTGCGTTTGACACTTGATGGTGATGGCGTTTCTTCATCTGCTCCTCAGCCTGTAACTGTACAGAACACGGGTCATGTGACAGTGGACGCAGAGGTACAGGTGCGTGTTTCTGTGATGCCGGCTGGGTGGGAGAACGCTGTGAAAGTCACCAAGGTGAGTGGATCTAAGCTGAGGTTTCCACCTGGGTCCTGACCAACTAAGCAGGATCAGTCCTCATGACAGCGTGTGTTCCGCTCAGATCATGTTCCTCAGTGTTCTCCAGGCTGCTCTCCGAACGCCGTCTGTCAGGAAAACAACACCTGTGTGTGTCGGCCATTTTATGAAGGGGATGGGTTTACCTGCACAGGTAATAATCAAGCAGGAAGCAGGGGCGCGAGAGCCGATGCAGCAGCTGATGTGTCCATCTGCAGGGCTGGAGAGGTGTCAGGTGATGAATGGGGGCTGCGCCACCACCGCCAGGTGTTCTCAGGCAGGTGACCAGGTGAGCTGTAGCTGTGCTAAAGGTTACACCGGAGACGGTTTTGTCTGTCAGCCTGTTGACCAGTGCGCCTCTGGGGACAACGGAGGCTGCCATGAACACGCCACGTGCACCATGACTGCCCCAGTAAGGATGCTCAACTCCAGAGGAGTGTGTGTGTGTGTGTGTGTGTGTGTGTTGCAGTAACAGCATGGGTGTGTGTCTTCAGGGTAAAAGGAAGTGCAGCTGTAAGCAGAACTACATCGGCGACGGCATCGTGTGTGAGCTCAAGCAGCTGCCCATTAGCCGCTGTCTCCAGGACAACGGCGGGTGTCACCCAGACGCTCGGTGTTCTGACCTCCACTTCGAAGGTAAAAAGTTCAAAGTGTGAATTGTGATTGGATGGAATGAAGTCGTCTACGGGACCGACGGGACAGTTTGTCTACAGCGTCACTGAACGAGCCGTCGTAACACGCACGTTTTATCACATGTAGATACAAAACTCGGTGTGTTTCACCACCGTTCAGATAACGGTCAGTATAAACTCAACTACACTGCAGCTCAGCAGGCCTGTTCTGCACACGGGGGAACCATGGCAACCTACAACCAGCTGTACTACGCTCAACAGGTCAGTGAACACAACACAAGCTACCTGCACCCTCAGGAAAATGTGGATCCGTCTGTCACATGACCACCAATCGGTGTCCTGGTCCTGATGGTCTCTGCAGGGTGGAATGAACATGTGTGCTGCTGGCTGGTTGGACCAGGCCAGGGTGGCCTATCCCACCACTTACTCCAATCCCCTGTGTGGCTTTGGACATGTAGGCATTGTGGACTATGGGATCCGTAAAAACCTGAGTGAGACCTGGGACACGTTCTGCTACAGGATGAAGGGTGAGGAAGCCTCTTTGATGTGAAATGAATTGTGATGTGTTGCTCACACAAGTGCTGTTTCTAGAGGTGAAGTGTGACTGTAGCTCTGGGTTCATTGGAGACGGGTTCAGCTGTACAGGAAACCTGCTCCAGGTCCTTCAGGAGACTCCCACCTTCTCCAACTTCCTCACAGTGAGTTGCCTGCTGTCTTCAGGTGAACTCAGAAAACACTTCCTGTTTGTAGCAGGTGGTTACAGGATGTGAATGACGGGAGTGTTTCAGCCTTTCCCCAGATGAGGAAGCAGGATCAGGACCTGGAGGAAAGCTTTTTCATTTGGTTTCTTTCTTCTGCAGCAAATTCAAAACTTCTCTCTGGTGTCAGAGGAAGGGAGACGATTTGTGACGCGTCTGAGTGATCTGAGGGTGCAGTCGACTCTCTTTGTTCCTGACAACAGTGGGCTACCTGTGAACCAGGTGAGTTTCACTTTGAGACCGGTTTGTACCTGAAGGTTCCTCACCTGTGTGTCTCTGCAGACGCTGACTCGGCGTGACATCGAGTTCCACCTGTCGGAGGGTCGCGCTCTTCCTGTGAGGGAGCTGAGGAACGGCTCTCGGATCAGAACTCGCGTGGGCAGCCTGAGCGTGCTGGGAGTACCCGACATGCTGGACGCTGCAGCTCTGGTCAGACTCACTGTTTCAGCACCGCGGGGGCAGTAGGGGCAACGGGGGCAGCAGCAGGGGCAGCAGGGGCAACGGGGGCAGCAGCGGGGGCAGCAGGGGCAGCGGGGGCAGCAGCAGGGGCAACAGGGGCAACAGGGGCAGCAGCAGGGGCAGCAGCGGGGGCAGCAGGGGCAGCAGTAAGGGCAACAGCAGGGGCAGCAGCGGGGGCAGCAGCAGGGGCAACAGGGGCAACAGGGGCAGCAGGGGCAGCGGGGGCAGCAGCAGGGGCAACAGGGGCAGCAGCAGGGGCAGCGGGGGCAGCAGCGGGGGCAGCAGCGGGGGCAGCAGGGGCAGCGGGGGCAGCAGGGGCAGCGGGGGCAGCAGCGGGGGCAGCAGCGGGGGCAGCGGGGGCAGCAGCGGGGGCAGCAGCGGGGGCAGCAGCGGGGGCAGCAGCAGGGGCAGCAGCGGGGGCAACAGGGGCAGCAGGGGCAGCAGTAAGGGCAGCGGGGGCAGCAGCGGGGGCAGCAGCGGGGGCAACAGGGGCAGCAGGGGCAGCAGTAAGGGCAGCAGGGGCAACAGCGGGGGCAGCAGGGGCAGCAGCGGGGGCAGCAGTAAGGGCAACAGCGGGGGCAGCAGGGGCAGCAGCGGGGGCAACAGCGGGGGCTGCGTTGGGCTACGACCACACTGCTCTCGGGCGCTGGACCATCAGCTCGTCTCTTCTCCTCCTCTCAGGCATCCTTTTATATCAACCATCGTTTTATCGTGGACTCCGACATCCTGGCTTCAAATGGGATCATTCACGTCCTTGAGGGACCTCTGGAAGCCCCGCCTCCTCACACAGAGGTGGGTGATGTCACTTGCTCTTGGAAGTGTGTTTGTCCTTTTCCTCTGTCACCCTCTGACATGGCTTGTGATTGGTCCAACAGAGGCACGGGGCCCACAGGGCTGGGATCGGGGTCGGCGTGGTTCTGCTCATCACGGTCGTGGTTGGAGTCATCTTTGTGGGATATCGCTTCTACTCCCAGACCGCCAAACCATTCCACTTCCACTATTTCAAGGTCAGATTAATATTTTCTTGTAAAAAAGGTTGTTAATGGTTTCTTTGTAAAACAAAAAAAACTAAACCGGAATGCCAGATTTGTTTACATAATTGACTTTATGACATCAGAGTCCAGATGAGTCCAAATTAGCAGAATGACTCAGAACATATGTGGTCAAACACACTTAGAAACTTTACGTCTTCACATAGAAAGTTCACATCATTCTTGACCTCTTGGACTAGCGCTTCTTCTGAGTTGGTCTCGGTGGTGGAGCAGAACTTTTCTGCTCCTGGGTAATAGGGTAACATGAAACAGCTGCTCGGTCACTCTTCACTCTCAGTGCTTTATCTGAGCACCAGCATCTTCCAGTTCTGGTACCCAAACTTGATCAGTTTCTTCTTGTAGCATCAGACAGGATTGCTAAGACCAATACTGTTAATTTGATAGGAGGAAGAGGAGGAACCTGAGCACAGCAGTCGCAACATCTGTAACCCGGTTTATGAGTCAGACTCAGAACTTACTGGGCCCAACACACCTGACAATAGAGAGCATCAGCAGGCAAGTCATTGATTTGGGATGATTCGTCGATGTTGCCGTACAGTCGCAAACCTGGTGTTTGTCTTCAGGAGGACAAACACCAGGTGGAGAAGGGAGGGCTGCGTGACCTGCTGCAGGACAGCGGAGAGGAAGAAGCTTCAGGACCAGAACCATCGATGGTCCTCTGAGCTGTATCTCGCCACTCATGTTTCTGTTAGACTGTTGCCTTTCAGGTCTCTTGTCTTGAATATTTACACTTAAACAATGTTTAGTTTTGAAATAATAAATGCTGATTCTGTGATTTTCTTCAAAATAAAAGTCAAATGGAGCTTAAGTGTTGCCCCAGAAGATCTTAATCAGGATTTGCAGTTTCTCTTCATCCTAAATGCATCAAAGGCCAAACATGCATGGTGTGATGAAGATCAGCTTCATCACACCATGCATGTGTGTCCGTGTGTGTGCACACCATCAGGAAACTGTAATCAGACGGTGTCAGTAATTTATCTCCAGAACAAACGTCCACTTCAAAGAATTTATTGTCAGCGGAGCTCAGAGGTCTTCGATCTGCTCAGAGATCCACGGGTGAAAATGGGATACTTTGGAGAACACAGCTGGTTTGTCTGAACCGCACCACCTGCTGCCCCAGGTGACCATCCCAAACAGGAAGTAGGTACCATGTTTCTGACAGAGCAGGGGAGCTCCAGAATCCCCCTGCAGAGTCAAAAGAGAACGATGCGACGCTGACCCACTGCTGTCTGAGCACCTGTGCAGCTGATGATGGCTGTTACCATGCAGGAGGAGGACCCTGCAGGATGGGAACAGATGTGGGAGTCCTGGATGAGCCCTCCTCCCCACCTCTGCCCACAGCTGGTCTCATTTACCAAACTCAACCCAACATGGTGTAACCGGTTTGGATCGATGGTCTCTAGACAGGACAGGACACAGTCAGTCACAACCATTTCACGACTTTGACAGCTGCTTTCATATCTCATCTGTTCTCTTTCTTTGCAGTCTCACAAGCATCAACACAAACATCAACTGGGTTGTGCCATCAAAGAACCAACTTATCAGGCAATGAACCAGTTTATTTGGTCCCAGTCAGAGCAGGAACCTGCAGGCAGCCTACTCTGCCGGGTTCTGTCAGCAGAGAGAGAGATCTGATCACCTTTTGTTTTCGCTGATCCCCATCCAGTCGTAACACAAGACCAGCTGTCGTTAAGCTCTTCATCCTCGTCAGGGACGCAAACTGGAGAGATGTTGGAAGCTGGAGGCAACCAGACAACCTCTCACTGCAGGAACCTCAAATGTGGTGACAATCAAATATTCTGAGATGTAGTTCGAGACGCTCTTACTGAATCTGACAGGCACGCTGAGGCGGAGCAGTGACAGGTCAGAATTTGGGGGGAAGCTGCCATCGTCGGGCAGGCTGAAGACTTCATCCACTGGTATGGTTTGTGAGGAGAGACTGAGGTCATGAACTCCAAGAACCACCATGTCCTCGTTGGCTCTGCAGTGACAAAGTGGATGCAATTCCTGATCACACTCCTGGAAATACGGACAGCCAGAGAGTTTCCAAAAAGGTTCAAACCAGCACAAACATGTCGGAAGAGGAAGATCAAAATAGAGTTGGAGAGAAAATGTGTGAGAAAGCCCCAACAGTTGTGGAATCAAACAGTTTGTTGAGATGGTGGACCAGTGGAACCACCATCTGGCAGCAGCGGCTCTGGTGCAAGTACAACCTTTACCTGACATTGCAGTGCTGAGCAGTTAGAACCCACCGCCGGTGGATCAGTGTCCCACTGCAGTAGTGACCTGTGTTGGACTGCAGGCTGACCTGCCAAGGCCAGAAGAAGGGGCAGGACTCCTCCACGTTCCCCACAAGAGCTTCACTTATGTCAGACGGCGACAGATCAGCGAGGCCCAAAGCTTTAACACACCGGAGGCGCTGCTGCTTCCCACACTGGTCCTCTGTTATCCAGGTGAACAGACGCCATCATGCTTGAGTAGACAGAAGTACGGGTGTGTGGTGATCCTGGCACCTACCCTGAGACTCCACAACATCCTCATAAAGCCTGTTCTGGTCATCTGTGGAAGAAAGGTACCAGAGAATTCAGCAGGTAAAGTTTGATCCTCATTACCTGAGACTCACTCATAATGTCAGACATCCAGTGGATGTTCTGTTGCAGCTTTGTGTAGACTCCAGGTTTGTTAGATCTTCCACAACCAACTCCCCAACTGACCAGACCAGCCAGCTCATATCTGCTGCCTGTGAAACAGGATAAAGGTCCTCCAGAGTCCCCCTGAGATGCAACATCAGTGTTAAAGATGGCAGAGCAGAACAGAAGACAAACCGAAGACTGAAGATGGAACAACACACTGAAAAGTGACGACGAAACTCAGAAAATAAAACAGAAATTCTTTTCTGATGTGACCCAGTCAATTCAAGGTCGAGAAATGAGAGAAAGAAGAGAAATTAGGCAGCAAATAGTTAAAAATCCCACAGAAACTAAATTATACATTTTTTAATTTTCAAATATTCTCATCAGTCGCCTCCAGAAGTGAAAACAGACGTTTAGATCCTCGAACAAATGTGTTGAAACAACAGCTCAGATGTTTCTTTGACATCTCACTTTTAGCTGAAGCAACACTTGCAACCTCCTCCAGTCTTCTTGGGTATGACACCACACCTGGATTTAGGGTCTTCTCCAGCTCTGCCAGCTTGGATGGAGACATGTTCAGAGATGTTTGATTGGGTTCTAGTCAGGGTTCTGGCTGGTTCAGTCAGAGGGTTCTCCCTAGAATTGTTTGACTTTGTCTTCAGGATGAATGTTGGAAGGTGAACCATCAACCCAGCCTGAGGCTCAGATCATTCTGGACCATCAATCATCATTCCTCCCCACATGATCATTTACATCCAAGTCCACAAAATTTAGTCTTGCTTCCATCAGACGAGAGAACCTTTCTGTTCCTCAGAGTCTGAGTCCTCCAGATGATTTTGGTACTTCTTCTGGAACTTTCGTCTTCACAGGGGATCTCTGGGTCTTATAGAGACCCTTTCTTCAGATTGCTCAGTGTGTTCACACGGTCAGCTCCTGGTTGTTCTGCTAGAGACCACTGTGCTCTACATAACCTTCAGAGGAGCAGATATCTCATATAGATGGAGTGTGGCTTTCCAAATCATATCGAGTCAGTTTGCCTTACCACAGATGGAACCCAGTCATGTCGGAACCTCTGAGCTGAGTTTCATAGGTCAGAACATAAGAATTTCAGTTTTGATTCTATCAGCCTGGAGGTTTGAGAGTGACAGATGAGAATATTTCAGCAACAGGAAAATGC
This sequence comes from Takifugu ocellatus, assembly GCA_027382335.1. Classification (NCBI taxonomy): domain Eukaryota; kingdom Metazoa; phylum Chordata; class Actinopteri; order Tetraodontiformes; family Tetraodontidae; genus Takifugu; species Takifugu ocellatus. The sequence goes on along the minus strand of JAPVLW010000137.1, from coordinate 91,237 downwards.
TGATGAGCTGCTGACTGAGGTAGAACATCAGGGCCTGAGCACAAAGAGAACATTTTCAGAGTGCAAATCTGTCAAACTGATTTTCTGGTCATACTTGGCAGGCATCAACTCCTCCTTGGTCCCTCCCAGCACAGAACATGGATGGCCGAATCCTGCCCAGGTAGTACTGATCACAGGTTTCAGGGGGCAAGACGGTCACATTCACCTCCTGGAGTCGGTTAACTCTAGGGCCATCTGTGGAACCAAACTTAAGGCCAAGTTCCGTTTCTGTATCAGACCTATGCTGTGCTGAAAGTAGTTTCCAGTTTGAACTCACTCTCACGGGTGGACCCCCAGCCGGTGATGGTACACATGCTGAAGGAGGGCAATGTACCCGTCCAGATGTCAATGGGTCTGACCAGGTGATTGAAAAGCAGTGGCTGCTGGAGCCTCAGCAGGGACAAGTCATTCTCTTTGGTGCGAGTGTTGTAGTGGTGATGGTTGATGATGCCAGAGACTCCAACCACCTATAGATGATCCGACAGGAACCTTTCAGCCAGATTCTGGGCCAAACAGGACTGTTACATGTAGGTCATCGGTGGTACCTGCTGTCCAGCTTCATGAGGATTGTCCAAGTCATGTTTTCCAGCCAGAACTGTCCAGAAAGCAGCTTTGTTGTACCTGAAGGCAAGGTGATCCATCAGAGCCTACCTTGACCAATCTGGGACCTTGAACAACCTGAAAGTATCATTTGAGCGAGTCCAGGTCTGCCGCTGAACTATTACCTTTTAAAGCAGTGGGCAGCAGACAGGACCCACAGTGGGCTGATGATGGCACCCCCACAGGCAGGCATGGTGGCAAACTGGAGGGACACTTGCCAAGGCCAGGAGTGAGCCCAGGACTCTTGACCTCCAATGATCCTGGACTCCATCTCCTGCTCTGGGCTGAAGACACGCTTTCCTGCTATCTCTGCAAAAAAAGAGGAAAAGGAAGGGATTTTCCTTGAAAACTACCAATGAAAGTATATTTACCTGCCAGTAAATGAAATAATTACCTCTGAACCCAAACAGGTTGGAGAACAGTCCAAGTTCCAGCTCAGTTCTGTTTGATGTCCTATTCTGCTGATCCTGGATCTGAGCTATTAACACTAACAATCAGCTTCATTAACTGAGCTCTTCAAGGTCAGTTCACTTGATGAACAGGTAAAGGAGTCTTACCTGCAGGACTCATTAAGTCCTTAATGTTGCTGTGGTTCTGATGGTTCTCTGACCCATCAGTCAGGTTCTGAATGAACGTGATTGAACTGCCGCAACTCACCAAAATCTGCAGGACAGCAAACGACAGACAGACAGACGGCATCGTGCCAAACACTCTGACGCTCACCTGACGCACCTGTCTGAATATGTTCACCTGTAACTCCACCTACCCTCGTCTGCACTAACCACGCCCCCACATTAGCCACACCCCATCACTAAACACAGCCCAGCAATAGACCCACCCCAACGCCACATCTTTTTATTTAGGAAACAATTTATTTATTCTTTAATGTAACCTTTATGTATCCAGGAACATTGTTCCACAACAAGTTCTCACTTGGGAAGAAGACGGCCTGGACCTTTTACTCGCTCTATTGACTGAAAAGGGCTGTTAAAAGAACAATTGCCAAACTCATCAGGAACACGTTCTAACATGTTCCACCTGTTACACACATTAACATGTGACCATCAAGACAAGATAAAAGATCCATTTCAAACAAACATTATGTGAATTAGAACAAGAAGTGAATGAATCAGTGGATGTTCCTTGTCAATCACAGATGTAATGATTTGGTTCAAGAACAAGATGTGGGTGTGGTCACAGACCTCAAAGGAGGTCATGACCTCCTGCCTACGTCCTGCTCATCCAGGTCCAGAGACCAGAACCTTTACTATCCAGCAGGACCTTGCCCTTTGTAAATGAACTACATTTTATTTCTTTCAAGATCGAGCCGATGGCGCCACAGAAGCCCATGTTCCAGTGAAGGCAGGCGTCCCTCATTTGCTCTTACAGAAGTTTCTCCTCAGATTCTCTCTTGACTGTCTGGTATTCCTCACAAAATGAGCCTGTTATTGTAGATCTGTTGAATTTTTGACATTCATTTACCCAGTTAGCTTGTTCTGTTAGCAACACTGGGTTATTCATGATTCCCAACTGGGACCTTCTGCTCTCCAGCCCATCACAGATTTGTATTCTGAGACGTAAAAAGACATCGATAAAACAAACATTTTCTTAGCTAAAATGAAATTTTGGATTCAGTGATTGATTTTTTCTGTTCAGCCTGTTTTATGTATATTTAGAGGACCTAACATCCCCCAGAACCGGGTCCTCTCAAAAGCTGGATCTCACAGAACTCTGGTATGGACCCAGTCCTGAAAACAGACCCATCTTGCAGGTCCAAGTGTGTTTGTGTGTGGGTGTCAGGAGAGAGGGGGGGGGAGGGGGGAGGGGGGAGGAAGGCAGAGAGAGAGGTGGGAGAGAGAGGGAGAAAGAGGGAGAAAGGGGGGAGAGGGGGGAGAGAGGGGGAGGAAGGCAGAGAGAGAGAGAGAGAGAAAGAGGGGGGAGAGGGGGGAGAGGGGGGAAGGCAGAGAGAGAGAGAGAGAAAGAGGGGGGAGAGGGGGGAAGGCAGAGAGAGAGAGAGAGAAAGAGGGGGGGAGAGGGGGGAGGAAGGCAGAGAGAGAGGTGGGAGAGAGAGAGAAAGAGGGAGAAAGGGGGGAGAGGGGGGAGAGAGGGGGAGGAAGGCAGAGAGAGAGGGGAGAAAGAAGGGGGAGAGGGAGAGAGAGGGGGAGGAAGGCAGAGAGAGAGGGAGAGGGCGAGAGGGGAGAAACAGGGAAGAGCACAGGAGGTGTCCGTGTCTTCGTGTGTGTTTGTGTGCTTGCGTGCGTGCGTGCGTGCGCATATATAGCTCGCAAGGCTGGTACTTCTGCTACTAGATCTTATCTCGTTCGGTCTCATGTTCTGATTTGGATGAAGATGTGATGAAGATGATGATGACGCTTTCTCCGCCTCCTCTATCACGCACGCGGAGCGCGCGGCGCGGCTGCGGGAGAGGCGTGACGCTGCCGAACCGCATCACCAGGATGGCAGGTAGGTCTGGGTCTTAGTGGGGACAAAACAGCCGGTACCGACATCCCGGATCGGATCGGATCGGTTCGGTGTGTTTGGATCATCCGCGTCTGGTATGCTGCTGCTGCTCCGGTCCTGGTCGAAAGAGCTCGGTGTCGTTTCCAGCTAGACCAGCAGCAGGACCAGAACCGGCGTCGGGCTCTTTTTTGGTGCGGTTAAAACGGTACCGGCTGAGACACACAGCCTGGATGTGGTGCAGCTCTAAACGGAGGGACCGTATTGCGGTTCCAGATCGGGATGTGAGTCCGTTTTCTGGGTCAGTGTGATACGAGGCCGAAGCGGATGTTAAACAGCTGTTTTGGATTTGAAGACAAACCGGAATATTTGAACGAAATTTGTCTTCGTGTTTTTCAGAAACACAAATGTGATTGTCAGATTTTCAAATCCCATCAAAGGCCTCATCCCGGATCACAGCATCCATCAGCCGAACCGAAGGATCAATGATCAATTAGCCTATTTATCAGTGACGTCATAGACGTCTAGCTGTTGAGTTGAGGTTCTGATGGCAGCTTTATGGTGGACTGGACTCCTCCTGGGTCCTCAACTGAGCCTCCTGGTTCCAGTCACATTCTGCTCCCAGGCTGGTTTTGGTCCTGGTCTGGGTTCAGGACTTTTTTCTTTACTGTGCTCAGGTCTTCCTCGCGGATGTGTGACTTTGGGGACCAGATGATGGACCCGGTGCTCCTACCAAGAGACAGTCCCTGGATGGAGCTAAGAACGTCACTCGCTGCGACCCTGCTGGTGCTTACCGCACTCGTTTCCATGGTAACACCAAGCTCACCTGGTGCAGGTGTGTTTTCTTTTACATTTTAACATAACAGGTTCTTAGAGTTTAGGTGTATTGTGGGAAATGTAGTGAGTGTGCAGAGATATCTATCTATCTATCTATCTATCTATCTATCTATCTATCTATCTATCTATCTATCTATCTATCTATCTATCTATCTATCTATCTATCATCTATCTATCTATCATCTATCTGTCTGTCTATCTATCATCTATCATCTATCTGTCTGTCTGTCTATCTATCTGTCTATCTATCTATCTATCTATCTATCTATCTATCTATCTATCTATCTATCTATCTATCTATCTATCTATCTATCATCTATCTATCTATCTGTCTGTCTATCTATCATCTGTCTGTCTATCTATCTATCTATCTATCTATCTATCTATCTATCTATCTATCTATCATCTATCTATCATCTATCTATCTATCATCTATCTGTCTGTCTATCTATCATCTATCTATCTATCTGTCTGTCCATCTATCATCTATCTATCTATCTATCTATCTATCATCTATCTGTCTGTCTATCTATCATCTATCATCTATCTGTCTGTCTATCTATCTATCTATCTATCTATCTATCTATCTATCTATCTATCTATCTATCTATCTATCTATCTATCTATCATCTATCATCTATCATCTATCTATCTATCTATCATCTATCTATCTATCATCTATCTATCATCTATCATCTATCTATCTATCATCTATCTATCTATCTATCATCTATCTATCTATCATCTATCTGTCTATCATCTATCTATCTATCTATCTATCTATCTATCTATCTATCTATCTATCTATCATCTATCATCTATCATCTATCATCTATCTGTCTATCATCTATCTGTCTATCATCTATCTGTCTATCATCTATCTATCTATCATCTATCATCTATCTATCTATCATCTATCTGTCTATCATCTATCTGTCTATCATCTATCTATCTATCATCTATCTATCTATCATCTATCTATCTATCCATCTATCTATAATTGTTTGAGACATCATCCTCTGAATACCAATGACTCGTTCATTTAGCACATGATGCTGCAAAGCATGGTGTCGCCATGACAACCACAATGGACTGAAGGCTCCTTGTGTGTCTGCATGTGTCTGCATGTGTGTGAGTGTGTGTGTGTGTGTGTGTGTGAGTGAATGTGTGTATATGAGAATGTGAATATGCGTGTATGTGTGTGTGTGTTTGTGCATGTGTGTGCACGTGTGTGCTGGCCAACCAGAAGAGGTCTCTGGAGGACCAGCAGGTACTGTAGCTCAACCTCTCCCGAAGACTCCAGTCCTCCTCCCACCTTTGATCAGGGTGTTTTGCTCACTCATCCAGGTCATGCTGGGCCTTTATGGACTTTCTTTATCTGTGTCTTTATCTTGTAGGTGTTCTGGACTCCAATGAGCCAGCAGAGTCGCTGTCCTATCCTTCATGGCCTTCTCTGTCTTTCAATCCCTTCAAATCCCAAAGTTCATCCTCAGACTCTGGTTACCATAGTAATAGTAGTGGTACGGACTCTGCAGAGGACTCTGGTGCTCAGGGGATCCACCTGTTGCTCAGACCACCAGACCTTCTGACTCCTAGCCTTCCCCCACCACTACCGCCCTTTACCCAACCCACTCTTACCCCACCTCCCCCATGGGATCATGTCCCCTTCTTGGAGGAGGCCTGGGGCTCAGGAGATTACCTGGAGACTCTGTCCTTCATGGTGCCAGATGGTGAAGAGCTGGCCCTGGCAACGCCGCTGCCTAACAACCCTTATGGTAATGATGATGAGGAAGATGATGATGGGGGGGACTGGTTTTCCTACAACTATGCCTTCCCTGCCCGTCCCACCATACCTTTGTCCTCACGCCTACCCCTTTCCCCCTCTTCCCCCACAGCAGACACTCCCCTGTACACTCGTCCCACCCATCCAGATGTTTTCCCTACTTGGGATGAAGACTATGATCTGGAGGACATGATGCCGCTAGAGCCAACTGAACTCCTCCTGCCAGACATGAATAGCCTTGAATATTACACCAATCTGTTGGCTCGAGAGAGGGAGAGAAACATAGACCAGGAGAGGGTAAGCCCACCCGATACAGAACCTGGTATCAAACCCACTACAACACAAACACACCAATCATCTTTGACTCCGCCCCCAACCTCCAGTCCTCCAGAGCTAGACGCCAAGCATCCATCAGCAGGACCAACCCTTCCTCCCATACTTTTGGAATCTATCTCTATCCAAACACCATCTGCTAATTGGACACCCACTTCAAGGCCCAAAGCTGATTTTCCAGACCATAGTAGATACCCTCTAAGTCCTCCTTCTAACACCACTGGGCAGATTCCTTCATCTCCACCACTAGGACTACCTGCCCGCCCTGATAGACCAGGTAGGCCCCCATTGGTGCCTGAGAGGCCACAAACTCCAACTACAAGGGTCACGACCACTGTGGCAACAACAATGTCCACCCCTGGTACAACCACCACCCAGATCACAGCCATTAGTTTGACAAGAGCTCCACCAGTAACCACACCCAGAGCAGCTCAGTCCCCACCCAGCAGACAGTACCTCTGTAATGTCACGAAACCAGAGATGTACCTGGTCAGAGTTGGTAAGGCCCCCAACAGACATGTGACCTGAACCACAGGTAGTTTTTCAGTCTACTCAACCCTTGTATCTTTCTTTTTCCTGCAGTTAGTTCCAAAGGTTCATCTCCAGGGTTCACTCAAGTCAAAGAACTTCTAAAGAAAGAGCTGAACTGTTCAGTGGAGCTCCAGGTAGCAGCACCACCTCCAACACCTCAAATACAACCTCTCTGGGTTTCAGGTTTGCCACAGTGTCCATGTATTTCTGGTTCTTGGTTTGGTTATGGGAAAGTTTGGGAAGTGATTCAAAGACTGTCCATTTTCCTGATGAACTGTTCTTACCTGTTCTTGGTGTGCACGTGGTGATGTTATCAGTTGATTGATGGATGTCTGTCATGTTTTCTTCCTCATCAGTTCCTGAGGACTCCTTCCAGCTTTGCCTTCAGAGTCGTGTCAGGGCCGTTGATCTTTACTGCCATTTCGGTCATCAACGCTCTCCGGCGCTCAGCTCGAGGCTCTGGCTTGTTTCCCAACGTGTCCCCACTGTACACAGTACCTGACCTCAGGTACCAGGTCCACACCGTGCTGCAGTTTGTTCCCACCCACGTCGACATAAGAGTCTGCAACTTCAGCCAGCGAATCGAAAGAGGGTTGATTTTGGCATACAGCGAAGCATGCAGGAGATCACACGAAGACAGAAATATCACTGTACAGGTGAGTTCATGTGACCCTCAAAGTCGAGTACAGGTGATTCTGGATATGATGAGCTGGATGTAAAGTGCCATATCTGGGTCTTTGCCAGCTGTTGAACATCACGAGGCTGCAGGCAGCAGTGGTGGAGCACAAGGTTTCCATCGACATAACATTTGCTGTGCGAGGTGGGCGGGACTATTTGCTGGGTTCTGATGTCAGTGAGCATCTGCGGAAGCTAAACCTGGTTGAGTTCAGCTTCTACGTTGGATTTCCTGTCCTGCAGATTGCAGAACGTATGACACGCGCACACACACACACACACACACACACACACACACACACACACACACACACACACCACTGCATCATATTGTTTCATTCTTCCAACCTAATTTCCAGGTCAGGCAGCGTATGGACCAGTGGCCCTCAGTGGCCCTCAACTGTTACACATTTTACAGTTGTGTTTGTTTTCACAGCGTTTCACTATCCGGAGCTAAATTCGTCTCACCAATTGCGCTCTACCTGGGTCCGGACAGGTGAGAACACAATCGGAAATTTCCACATCGTTCCGTCTTTGATCCAAATGTTTTTCTCGTTGTTCTCAGTTCTGTTAAAAGTTCCAGAGCAGCAGGTTGCTGAAAGGAGTTTCAAAGCTCGCCTTGAGAGGCGTTTGGCTCTGTTGCTGGAGGAAGGACTGCAGGTGTCCAGCAGGAGGCGCTGGAGAAGAGCTACTGCTGTGGGCAATCATAGTCTGCAGGTATCTAAACAGGTGGTCTTGTAAAACAGACTGAGTCTGCCTCAGAATCGTGCTTCGATCATGTAGAACACGGTTGACAATGTTTTGAGGGTCTGGTTTATTTGGAACTTTGGTGCCTTGTCTTAGGTTGCTCGGGTGTCAATGCTGACAGGAGCAGAGCGCCCCCTGGAGGTCTTTTATTTCGTGGAGGGTTCAGGAGGTAAGCGGATCCCAGCGGAGGCAACAGCTGCCACCATGAACAGTGTGGACCTGCAGAGAGCTGCCATCATCCTGGGACACAGAGTTCAGAAACCTGTCGCTCAGCGTGAGTCCAGACCTGAAGCTGCTGAGCGCAGCTTCCGAACTGAAACTTAGCACATTCAGTCAGATGACATGTAACTTCCTGTTTCATGACACTACCTGTTCACAGCAAATGGACAAAATGGGATGATTATTTTTAGTGTTAAACGTACGACCAAACTCATGATCAAGTTTCATTTGGTACCTGTGTCGCCCGTCCAGCGGTGGAGACCCTGTCCATCCCCCCAGCAGAGACGCAGAGCAGTAGCATCTGGCTAATTGTTGGTGTGATTGTCCCTGTCCTGCTCGCTGTCTTCATCATCATCATCCTATACTGGAAGCTCTGTGGCTCCGAGAAGCTCGAGTTTCAGCCAGACGCGATCAACACCATCCAGCAGAGGCAGAAGGTCAGAAGAAGAAGCTTTAAGGCCATGTCTTGTTTTCTACGCTATTAAGTTGCTAACATGCTGCGAGTGTGGCTCCTCAGCTTCAGGCCCCCAGCGTAAAAGGGTTTGACTTTGCCAAGCTGCATCTTGGTCAGCACAGTAAAGATGACATAGTGGTGATCCAGGAGCCTGGCCCACTGCCGGTCCCTGTCAAAGAGGCCACGCCCTCGGATGGTGGGGACCTCAACACCCCCAAATCTAAGGGCTCCTCTAATAAAGGAGCTCGGTCAGGCCGGCGCAGGGGCAGGTCGGGCGTCTACATTCATCTCAAATGATGCTCAGTAACAAAATGAACTACAGCACTAAACTTGTATTTCCTGTTATGTGTCAGGCTCAGCCCATCAGATGGAGACTCATTAGGCAGCGACCAATCAAGCGGAAGAGAATCAGCTGAGGAGACCTCCCGACCTGTGGCCACGCCCAGTGAGGGCAAACAGCACAGGAAAACACCCAAAAATGGTCATTTAATGTCATTATGTGTATGTGTGTGTGTGTGTGTTTTATTCTCTCACTCTAACAACCTTTGTCTTCCTCTCCTCTCATGTTTTTTACCCTTAAAGGAAAAAATAAGATGGGTACGTTTCCAACTCCTGCCTTGTCACCATGGTTACCAGGATTGGATTGACTCGATCTTTCTTTTTTATGGTTTCAGGCAGCACCCCAGATGAGTTTCTGTCCTCCACCTCCATCTTTGACCACGTTGATCGACTGTCTCGTGGCTCATCTGATGGCATGCGTCGCCAGGGCAACAAGGTGCAGCTGATTGCCATGCAGCCACAGCCCAGCCCACCACACGCCGCATCGCAGCCGAGCCCGAGCCTCACGGAGAAGGTCGGAACAGAGGACATGATGGAAAGCCTTTTGCTTTGTAGACTCATGGACTGTATTTTGTTACCACTGTAATGCTGCAGGTGGCGCTAAGACACAAGTCTGAGATTGAGCATCACAGGAATAAACTTCGGCAGCGGGCTAAGAGGCGGGGTCAGTGCGAGTTTCCATCCATGGATGACATCATGGATGCTTTTGGAGATGGTCCGGTGCAGGGTGAGGCAGGGCAGCGCCTCTATAGCTCCGCCCACGATCACATGGACTGCATTCTCCCATCCAATGGCCCCTCCCCCCCCACCCCCACTGACTCTAGGAGAAGGTAGTTGGTTCTCTCGCAGTTAAAGCTGTGAACATGTGGATATTCACCAGTTCGTCTTTGTGCATCCAGAGGGAGGAGCTCACCTCGGGGCCGGCGGGTTCATCCGGGACTTGGAAGTCTTCCTGATACAGACAGAGACCACTTACTGACTGACCAGAGCGCCACCTACAGGAAATACCCAGGACTCAACAATGTGGCCTACATGGTGAGATCTTGCGTGCGTGCGTGTGTGCAGCAGTTATGGTGATGGGTGTTTTCAAGGTGACGTTGGCGTGGGCTTTTATTCCACCTATTAATCCACATTAGACAATTGCTTTAAAACTTTCTCAGGAGCCATTTAAAGAACCTCTCTGAGTTCTAATGAGAAGATTTTACCTTCTTTTTTCACAAAGTCGGACCCTGACCTGCCCCCAGACCACAACAGCCCCTCTCCTACTGACGAAGTCTTTGATCCTGCCCCTGCACCTCCTCCCTACATGCCCCCCCAGCCTTCTATTGAGGAGGCGCGGCAGCAGATGCACTCCCTCCTAGATGATGCCTTCGCCCTGGTGTCACCATCCTCCCAGGGGAGCGCTGGGGTTAGCAGGGTAAGCCCTGCCTTGCCTAGCCCCTCCCCCCAGGCCCGCCTCCAAGGCAGGCAGTGGGGTTCTTACCCAGCAGTCCCCTCTCACAGCCCCTTTTCTGCAGTGAGTCTCTCATCCTGAGCTAGATTTTCTTTCAGTCATGCCTGAATTCAGTATAACTTCCCCTTATCTCTCAACTACTGCAGAGATATGCAGAGCTGGGAATGTCTCCCACATCAGTCCAGGGCCTCCTGCAAAGGTCAGTGTCAGCTGTACAAGGTCAGGTCAAAGGTCAGTGGACCAGAGCTAAAAGAATGGGCTGTGTGTTTCATCTAGGCAGGGTCTGACTTCAGGGGGCTACGTCGTCACTGGAGACCAGAGGCAGGAGTCAATATACCCCAGCAGAGGGCAGTATGAGGAGCCGCCCTCCTCTTCCAGACCACGGCCTGTAGGGGGCAGCACAAGTGAGTTCAGTGGGACCTCTACTTACGAAATTAATTGGTTCTGGAAGTTGTTTCGTAACCTGAAAATTACGTAAGTAGAGACGCGTGTTCCATGTAAATGCCCTAATCCGTTCCAAGCCCCCAAAAATTCAGACATATTTTTTTTTATAAATCATAAAAATGCATCAAAACATGTAACAAATACATGTTACAATTAGATTACCGCACAACAAATGTAGGAATTCAGAGCAAGGCTTCTCCAGGAACAAAATGAACTTTATTACATGCTAATCTTACATTAGCCGTCATTACTAGCAACGAATGTTAACACTTGTGGTAACACCGCCATCTAATGGACAAACATTCGAACACCAACAATAAATCTCG
>JAPVLW010000137.1:12500-75000 GCA_027382335.1 Takifugu ocellatus | reverse complement strand
AAAAAGAACTGAGTTATGGGTGAATTTTGATGTCCTTGCGGATTTGAAATCCTGTATTTGAGCTATAACTTCATCTTAAATAACATGAAGATGATGGTGATGAAGACGATGGTGTGATGACGTCATCCTTCATGTGACCCATGTTTCTTATTTTGCCGGAACAACCCTGGTTTCTGGTTTCTTGGTCCCATTGGGAAGATAGTCAGAAAGGTTCTGGGGAGTTCTTCATCTCTGCTTCTTTCAGCATGTTTGCATACGTTTGAGGCTTTAGCTGTTTGTGGGTTCCATTTAACGTTAGCATGCCACTAAAAGTTTAGATAAGAGTTGTGTCATCAAGTGAAGACACAAGATGCTTTAGGACCATCTCAAAGGAAAACTCTTGTGTGAACCTGAATTGGCTCCTCCATGAGCTCTCTGACTGGACCTAGCACCGGTAGGAGCATCCGTGATGGAAGGTCACTTGGTGCTAAAGCAGAGCTTCTGGAACCCCTGAAGCTCTGTAGATTCCTTGAAGATTCTTGCTGTCTTTTCTACATCTGAATCAGCTGGAAACTGTTTACAGTTCAGGATTGAACATGCTGATTTGCAAGCTCACATTAGCAAAATGCTAAATTGTAATGATAACATGCTAACTCCTGGACTCCTGGTTCCTGGACTTCTGCTCCAACATGCAGCTGAGCTCCTCAGCTGTTCACTTGTTTTCCTGCAGCCAGGTGAGCGCTCAGGTGTGTAACAGAACAAGTGTAAGTGTGTATGTATGTGTGTGTTTGTGTGAGACAGAGATGCATTTGTTCAGTCTCAACCAGCATTAAAGAAAGACTAAAAGGCTTCCTGTGACTAAAATCACTCTTTAGACCTCAGTCAGAGACTCCGACTCAGGGTGAAGCCTCAGTGAAAGCAGATGTCGTCAAGGTGCTGGGTCACCTGACCGGTGTGAGACAGGCGCATATGGGCGGGGCTGTGGAGACAGGTAGATCCGGTCGTTCCGGGAGGCTGCGAGACCTGCTTTTGAACATATAGGAAAACATTATTTTGAAAAATCATTTAAAGTCAAGCGGATGCTTTAAATACTGCCACGAAATACGGAATAAATAGATTTAGTTAGCGACATTGGCTGTTAACGTGTTTTTGTTTGAAAAAGGTCCCTGAACTGATTTGTTGGGTAAATCCCCAGATCATGGAGTTCACCTAATTTTCTTTTGATTTAAATACATCCTGTTTTTCCGCTTAGTTGATGGTCTTTCTCACTTCCGCTTGTGACGTAAATAGACCGGATGCAACAGATTTTAACGAGATAAAAGTAAAATAGCCCTAAAACAAGTTTAATATTTAATAAAACTTCCATATGAATCAGAATCACAGTGGTTGACAGATAAATGGCCCTGTGGGTTGATTAAAGGCCTGGATGAACGCGATCGAGGTGGGCGGGGCTTCACCGCGGCTAAAGGTGTGTTTGAGCTGGTTTTGTTTGTGGAGAGGATTTGAAAGAGGAGAAGTGGGCCCCTCCCACTGAATCAGCGTCATCCCCCACGGCACACAATGACCGCGACACTTCCTGATACACCTGGCCAGGTGAACATCAACAGGCAGAAGATCGACGCTCCTTCAGGTGTGTGAGTACTCATCTGCAAACGGATTTTTACTCGCGCAGGTAATTAATTCTATTAACCCGTAAAAGACCGAATTCCCTGTTTGGAAGATGCGAGTAGATGAGTCTCCAACAGTTCTGATCGGAAACGCGTTTGAAATAATGAAACTTCCTGAAAAAACAAGTTCGATAAACACGTCAACAGGCGCAAATCACGTGGTTTATAATAGCTTCGTGCGTGATTCGACCTTCATCCTGCGTGGATGTTCTCTGCTGCTCGAACTGCTCAGACCTTTGCCTAAAACCAGCAGAAGATTCAGGTGAAACTGGGAAGGACTCTCCTGGTGTTGGCTGGATCGGGCCGTCTCTGGGGCCGTCGCTAGGCTCAGGAGGGTCACAGGTCAAGTGGAGGGAATAATGTTGGACATGAAAGTATAGAGTTCATCATTAATCTCCACTTTGTTTGGAAGTCATCACACGTGCTCGATGCTGCTTTGACCGGTTCGTTTATTTTCTGTTTGTGTGTGATTTGTGACCGAGCCATGAATGGATCAAATGGTCCCTCTACTGATCCCGAACCTGCTCAGCTCATCTGTGTGGCTCACTGAGCAGCTCTGACCTTCCCTCAGATCTAGAGCCAACCACCATCTGAAACTGGTTTTCCCAGCATTACTGCAGTTCCTCGGCAGTTCCTCGGTGATCTCTGGAGTGAGACATCTGCTGACTCCTCAGAACTCTCACAGCTTCAGATTTGATTTCTGTAGCGACTGTCATGGTCCGAATCATACCAGCAGAAGTAGAGTTTCTACTGACTGGAAACCAGTTTGTCATCCTTTTACTGTCCTGTTTGCCCCACAGAATGGGGGATCACATGAAGACCGAGCTGGTGAGCGCCATCCACCTGCAGGAAGTGGAGCTGCGGGAGAAACCTGCAGAGACAAAGAGTAGGTGGAGCAATGCCCCCATCACTGTCCTGTTCCTGTTAACGCCTGTCTGTCAGGAACCCAGAAGCACCGAAACACAGCCATTGGCACCATCATGGCCGCTGCCTCTCGGGTGCTGAGAAAGCGTTTTTTTAGGGCTGAAGAAGTGGTGAGGAACGAAACATCATTGAGATCTTGATCAGCAAGTTGGACAACAGACTCAGACATATAAACATTGTGATGACCTGGTCGGGCCGCTGTTTCCCTCAGCTGGAGTTTGGAGGTGTTCCTTTAACTGACAACCAGATCTTGAAGTGGGCCGGTACAGACCAGCACAGAGTACCGGCATCTCTCAGTTTTATTCAGAACGTTTGACAGCCTTCCAGGACTTCCCATGAACCCACTTGCTCCATTTCTCTCTGTGACTTGTGATACTCTCATGTTCAAACTACATCACCCAGAGTGCACTAGTGCATGCCGCCCACCTGTCCCTCCTGAGACTCCCTCGTTAGGTCTCAGGAGTCCAGTGTGCCAGAATTGATTGATCTTCTGCTTGATGAGTCAGATGGTTCATGAACCTGGTCACAAATGTTGCCGTCAGTCCTCCCGAGCTCTGAAGTTGGACAGGACAGATGTTGTGGCTAATTTTAGTGAAGAGCAGCCAGCTAGCAGTAGTGCTTCTGCTAACACCGGTGGCTTCTGATTCACCTGTTGCCAGTGACGTCAACAATAAGCCCACATAAGCCCAAGGGCCAGACTGCTGGTTAAAGGACCAAATGAGACATTTCCATCCCATAATGGGGGCTTATATGGAAGAACTAAAGGCTTTGCTGTCATCATCTTAACCACTTTATCCCTTTTGGGTTCACGGGGGGGGGGGTCCACACCTTTTGTGTGCTACCTTTGTAGCAAAGATAACTCCTTGCTACCCCAACACATCAGGAACCCCTACCCTAGCATCAGCTGACAACTTCTGTCTTTCCATCAAAGCATGAAAGGACACAGAAGTCACACATCAAAGCAGCAGAGCTAGAAAAGGTTCCAGAGTTGGTTAGTAAAGATGTGACCGTGCTTGATGGGAACATCTGGTTACTGGTCAGCTGCGCTTTACTCCTCCAGCTTTCTCCATGTCTGAATGCTCGGTGCCACTGGGTTCCCGTGGACACCAGCCTGGATGTTATCGAGGCCCGTCCCCCTGGAGACACCTCCCCGTCAATATCACAGTGAACACACATCATTTGTGTGGAATGTACAATAAAGTCGTATCTGAATACACCACCTGTGTATAAATGCTGGTTCTGACCGACCCAGCACCACCTGATGAACCTCCCAACAGCTAAACAGGTTAGCTGAGGGTCTGTTTTCCGTCTCAAGCACTATGACAACTATGAGCAGTGTCTGTCTGCGACTGAGGCTTCCTGTCAGAGTTCTCCTGTTTTAGACGACTGGGGCAACAGAACCCACTTGAGGGTGAATCTGGTGGGTTTTTTCCTCCTCAAATATTGATTGATATGTTGTTTATTTGCAGCTGATGAGACGTTCACTGTGGAGGAGGCCGTGGAAACGATCGGCTTTGGCCGTTTTCATGTTCTGCTCTTTTTCATCATGGGAGGAGCCAGTGTAAGAAAATATCAATCAATCAATCAGCTGATCAAAGCTGAGGAGTTGAGGATGCTGCTGGTGTGTCTCCAGATCGTGGAGGCCATGGAGATCATGCTGCTGGCCGTCATTTCTCCTGAGATCCGATGCGAGTGGCGCCTAGAGGACTGGCAGGTGGCGCTGGTCTCCACGGTGAGCTCACAGCCGTTTCCAACAGCCTGACATCACCTGGAACACCTGGAACACCTGTCCTGTTACTGCTGAGTGTGTCAGTCCTCAGAGGTCCCGTGTTGTGTTTAGATGGTGTTCCTGGGCTTCATGGTCTGCGGAGTTCTGGGGGGATACGTTGCTGACAGATACGGACGCTGGAAGGTCAAACACACACTTTCTTTCCCTTTTCCTCCCGTCTGATTGCTGCTGCTCGTTCTCCAAAGTTCTTCTTTTGCTGGTGCAGGTGGTGTTTGGAGGGTTTGTGTGGAGCTCCTACTTCTCTCTGCTCACATCCTTTGCTCCTTCTTATGGTTGGTTCATCTTCCTGCGCAGCATGGTGGGATGTGGAGTGGCAGGTGTGTCACAAGGGTGAGTACACGCACGCACGCACGCACACACACACACACACACACTCAAACGCCTCCTCTGGTTTCAGGTTCGTGTTGAAGACGGAGTTTATTCCTGCACAACATCGAGCTCTCCTGCTTCCTCTAGCTACAGTGAGTCAGTTCAAACACAGCATGTCCTGGTCTGGGCCTGGGTCCACATAGGGGTCAGGGTTCAGGTCAGCCAAGGCCCTCTAGCTTTTTCTCTCTCTGTGTTAGATCTTCTGGATGATTGGTTCCATGCTCATCATCATATTGGGGATGTTGCTGGTCCCCACCCTGGGGTGGAGGTGGATGATCCGGGTCTCAATTGCCCCCAGTCTCATCCTCATCTTCCTATTTAAGGTTTGTCTCCTCCCCTCATCTCTTTTCCAGCTCTTCTCCCTGGAGCTGACCCGTCCCTGTGTCCCTCTGCCTGTGTGTCCTCCCCAGTTTATCCCAGAATCGGCTCGTTATAACGTATCTGCAGGAAACCTTCCAGCTGCTGTGGAAACGCTGCAGAAAATAGCAGCCATGAACCGATCTTCTCTTCCTGCAGGGCATCTGGTAGAACCCATTCTGGTGAGTTCTTCCTGAAGTCCCTTATCCTTTCTGAGCTCCGGAAGCTTCATTGATTTTATCTTTTGCTTCATTGCTGTTGAAGGACGACAGTTTGATGTTCTGCTGTTGCTCAGACAAGAATGTTTGTCCTGGTGTGTGAAAGTAGAACTTGAAAAATGATTTCAATTTTCCATCTTCTGCTGTTTTCAGAGAGAAAGAGGCAACTGGAGGATTCTGCTGGGTTCTCAATTCAGGAGAACCTCAGTTCTGCTCTGGTATTCATGGTAAATCCTCACGTCCTGCTGCTTCATGCTCCTATTTCCTAATGTCTCATTGTCTTTATGCAGGTGTTTATCAAACCAGCCTCCACAGGTTACTGAACACATCACAGGATCCAAAACAAACTACAAACATCTCATTTTGTTAGCTTCAAATAGATCAACTGGACTTCTGAGTGGCTTCTTATGCAAGAGGCTTCTTTATTGTTTGACTTGCTGATGGTTGACTGACTGCTGCTGTGGTTGGTGGGCGTTAGCATCACGACGGAGATGTGAACATCCAGGTTCTGAGGGATGCCAGGACACACAATGTGACAGTCAAACACTGCTGTGATCTCACTGTGAACCTTCTTCAATGGTGACACCAAAAGAAAAGAAGACTGAGATCTAGATCATTCGGGACCATCTCGTCTGAGTGAGGAGAAGCTTCTGTTTGGACAGATAAAGCTCAGACTGGTGCAGATGCACTGACGGTTCTTCTGGAACCGTTCTAGAAAAATTTCTGTCTCCATGGTGTCATCTTCACATGAAATGAAGGCACCATTGTGGTGGGAAGAATCATCTCAGTCAGAGAAACCGAAAGGGAAAGCAGAAGAACGTCACGATGGGGAGGGGTTTAATAATTGGTGATGTTCTCTTTGCAGGTTTGTGGCCTCATTCTTATATTATGGTTCTGTGCTGAGCAGCTCAGAACTTCTGGAGAAGAACCTGTTATGTGTGACGGATGCAGACCGAGAACATGGAGTCAAACACCACCTGGAGGGGAAACTGTGTTACTGCATCCCGTTTGCGAGCAGCGACTATGAGACTCTACTGATCAGCAGCCTTGGAGAGGTGGCCCGTAAGTTCCTGAGCAGACCTCTGATGTTCATGTCTTCATCCAGACCTCCTCAGGCTCTGAAGGTGGTGCTGTGCTGCCACCTGTGAAGAGTCAGAAAAACATGCAGCATCTGCACAAATGTGATCTGAGGTGTCATGTGACATTGGTCATAAACTACAGACTTGTTTCCTCCCAGTGGTCCCATTAAACATCGGCCTGCTAAATGTCTTTGGACGTAAGGTGACCTTGGCCTTGCTGCAGCTGCTGGCTGCTGTTTTCTTCATGTTGCTCAACATCTGCTCCACCATGTAAGAACCTGTAAGACAGCATCATGTTCTTGAGGTTCTCCAGGTAGAAACCATGAAAGAGTAATGTGTGTGTGTTCTCTGCAGGTTGGGGTTCACGGTTCTCCTGTTCCTGCTCCGTTCGCTGGTGTCCATGAACTTTAATGTGGTCTATATTTATACAGCGGAGGTACGTCCAGGCTGCAGGTTAGATGATGAGTTCCTGAGCTCCAGATCTCAGGCGGATTCTCTCTGGTCCTCAGGTGTATCCCACCGTGGCGCGATCTCTGGGGATGGGCTTCTGCACGTCTTTTAGTCGGATCGGGGGAATGATCGCCCCGTTTATTGCACAGGTGAGTTCCTTGTCCTGGCTGTTGCGTCCAGGCGTTCTCCGCCCTCACATTCCTTCATGTGTACTTCAGGTGCTGATGTCTCGGTCAGTCATTCAGGCGCTCACTCCCTTTGCTGTGGCAAGTCTCATCTGTGCTTTTGGAACATTTCTGTTGCCGATAGAAACTAAAGGACGAGCACTGCTGGTGAGAAACCTTCTCACGCGGCTCCTGAGAACTCTCTCGGTTGTACTTTAAGATTTATTTCATTTCATTTCAGCAAAACTCCTGATGGCAGAAGCTGAGAGCTGCTTCTTTCACCAGGTGGATCCGACATCTAGAGCTGATCCCACCTCTGTCATCCTGTTGGAAAGTCTTGCTGTTAGATACTAAGTCGATCAGGTCCATCCATTCAACCACCTTCTCCACCCTATCTGGAGGCTCTCCCACTTGTCTCTTCTTCTGAACTTGCAGCGTGGCCGACTGCATCTTAAGAGGTTCAGTCGTGGACACCTCTGAAAACTCGCAGCAGAGCAGGACCGCAGCTGCTGCCTGCAGGGACCAGCTCAGGGGATCAGACATTTCGTCATCAGCTGCTTGTCCTGGCGTGCACGTTGCTCCACAGGCCAACGGTCACTCTCGCACCTTTGGGCTGAAGCAGAACAATCAACTTCCCTGAGTAGAATTGTTCCAGATTGTTTTTCCAATCTGCTCACACCTGTGAATCACCTGTGTCACCTCAGTCATTGGTGGAGACAAGTCACCCCTCAACTGTGTCTTTAGTTCTAAGGTGCACAGCTGCATGTTGCTTTTATCCTGATGTTGCTCACGTGACTCTAATCTACTGCGGCAGTGACCGTGTTTCACCACTGGGGGGAGCCATCTTTTCTGATAGAGATGAAGCTTCTCAAACATCATTCCAACGTGTAACATTTACCAGAAATTGAATTAAAGATGTTTTTAAATGGTTGAAAGTGTCACTTAAGTTCCAGTTGAGTCAGAAACGTAAAAGCTGATGGTCAGATGGTGGCGCTGCTCTGTCTGACAATGGAGACGAATCGGTCTCAGGTTAATCCTGGTAGCTCAGACACTAATTACAGAGCACACGCCCCCACCTGACGTGTGTGTGTGTCTATGTGTGTGTGAGAGATTAAAGTGGATTTGGCTGTTGGAAGACTAAGGAGCTCTGAGACGTGAGTAAAGGCTGTCTAATATCACACATTACAAATGTTATTTCCTCTTGGTTGAACGTGTCGGCGATCTGTCGAATGTGGACAGGACAGATGTCTTCATGAGGACTATTGAAGGGCTCTCATCTGTCAGCAGTTCTTGACTGCGACTCCAGCTCCGTGACATCATTCTGACATCAGGGATCGTCTGACAGGAAAAAGTAATCAGATTACTGCCAACATTCAGGTTGGTTTCCAGAATCTTCTATTCCGACAAATGTTCTCAGCTCTTGTTCTCCTCCAGATGTGTCTGTCTGGGAGGGAAGGGGCACCCATCCACACCATCAATAAGTGACATCCTTGTCATGGTGCCCTACGTCCTCCAGGGTTGCCATGGGAGACGGGTTTCTCCAGCACCGACCAGCTGCTGAGCTTTTTGATGAGTTTATCTCATCGTCGACCTGCAGGGCAGCACTGTGGTCCTTCAGCCAGCTGTGTGAACATCTGCAGCTGGACCGGCACACGGCTGAGCGGCCGCTGTACCGATCAATCAAATGCTGTCTGAAGTACTGGAGGGCCGACGCTCTCTGGGCTAAACTGGAGCGCCGTGCTGCCCATCAGGAGTACCAGCAGGGCGGAGCCTGCAGAAACACCACCGTACGTGTCCTCACAACACTGTCACAAGACAACCGTCCATTGTGATGCTGGGCTGTTTGTGCACCTTCTCCAGATTCCTTGTTAGAACTGTGAAGGGTGTCCGCTGCAGGAGCAGAACTTTGGGAGAACGACGGATACTGACGGGAGGTTCTCTGTCTCTGATTGGTTAGTGTGTGATCATAGGGGCGGGGCCATGTGGTCTCAGGACAGCAGTTGAGTTGGGCTTCATGGGAGCTCGGGTGGTTGTGTTGGAGAAGAGAGACTCATTTTCCCGTAACAACGTGCTTCACCTGTGGCCTTTCACCATTCATGATCTGCGGGGCCTTGGGGCCAAAAAGTTCTATGGGAAGTTCTGCGCTGGCTCCATAGACCACATCAGTAAGTGAGTCTGTGTGATCCACATCCCAGGATCTGCTCACAAAGGCTGGTGTGTCTTCATCTGTGTGCAGGCATTCGGCAGCTGCAGCTGGTCCTGCTGAAAGTGGCCCTGCTGCTGGGGGTGGAGGTCCATGTTCATGTGGAGTTTAAGAACCTGCTGGAGCCACCAGAGGATCAGCAGAACCTCCGTAAGAACACATTCTATTCTGCACAGCAAATGTTTGAAACCCACTGCCCTTTAGCAAGGCTCCAGCCGTAGAACCAGAGGTGTTCTCAGGAGGTAGCCCGTTAGTGAAGATCTTGGAGAGCCTGTGGACTCAGGCCTGCAGGCTGTGGGGGGTCTTCGTCAGCCTTTGTCTAGGGGGTGTGAGAGAGAGAGCAGATCTGTCTGGCTCAGCAAACATCTTGTCATCACATGGTCCTCAGCTCTTCCTTTCCTTCATACGGTTGTTGTTTATACATTTCAATCTGAACTTCCTGTCCTAGACCTTTTCTGCTGCTGGATTAACCATCATAAAGGTATCTCCTGACCAGACATGGTGATCATGATCCTTCTCCTCCTCCAGATTTTTCTTTACTTATCTCCGCCATTCCTCATCCTCATCTATCAAGCAACACCAACATCTCTTAGAATTTCATGTTTTTTCTTCTCATCATCTCCAGCTAAGCTAACACCTGACTCCAGTTAGCTTCATTAACCATGAAATTCCATGTGATTCATAAATGTTCTGCTGCCGTCCTTGTGTCGTATGTGCTCGTATCTGTAAGTGTTTGGCTTGTTTACCTGTGCAGAGGTGGGCTGGAGGTTAGAGGTCAATCCCAAGTCTCATCCCATCAATCATCTGGAGTTTGATGTCATCGTAGGAGCAGATGGACGCAGGAACACGCTGCCAGGTAGGTCTGAGCCCTCTGCTCAGGACTCTATGCTGACTTTAGGTCGTTTAAGTCTTTCATGTTGGCTGAAATGTTTGTGAGAGAAGGTTTCAGAAGAAAGGAGTTCCGAGGGAAGTTGGCCATTGCCATCACAGCCAACTTTAAAAATAGGAACACCACAGCAGAGGCCAAAGTGGAGGAGATCAGTGGCGTGGCCTTCATCTTCAACCAGAGGTTCTTCCAGGAGCTGCGGCAGGAGACGGGTATGAAAATGTCCTTCCTGCAGAGCCAGGACCAGTTCTGAGGACCAGTCTTAGGTGTAGGACAGACTTGTTTTGCTCCTTTTGTCTACACAAAGCAGAGCTAAAGGAGCAAAACTGTCAGCTAGTCAGGACACTAAATAATTGAGGCCTGACAGGAAGGGTCCACCTACAGGACAGATTAGGGCGACGGTCTCTGGACTGGTGAGAGAAGCTGTCTGTTCAAGAGTCTTGTTTTCTTCTCAACGTAGAATGTTTGTCCTTCATTCTTCAGGAATCGACTTGGAAAACATTGTGTACTACAAAGATGATACTCACTACTTTGTAATGACAGCAAAGAAGCAGAACCTTCTGGACAAAGGTGTCATCGCTCAGGTGAGTCACACCTGAACACAACGGGTCCATGGGAGACCAGGGTCAGACCGGTACTTCTGCTGTTCCAGGACTTTACAGACACCGAGCTGCTCCTCTCTCGGAAGAATGTGAACCAGAGCGCGCTGCAGGCGTACGCCCGGCAGGCTGCAGACTTCTCCACCAATCAGCAGTTACCGTCTCTGGACTTCGCCATAAACCACTACGGTCAACCAGATGTGGCCATGTTTGATTTCACCTGCATGTATGCCTCTGAAAACGCAGCCACAGTTCGCCAACGCCATGGACACCAGCTGCTGGTCACACTGGTGGGAGACAGTCTGCTGGAGGTGAGGAGGGGGTGAGGAGGGGGTGAGGAGGGCGTGGTCTGCTGAGGGGGCGGGATCAGGCAGACAGACGGACAGAGACGGATATGTGAAATAAAGTAGCCTGCCTGCCTGCCTGTCCCTGTCTGTCTGTCTGTCTGTCTGTCTGTCTGCCTGCCTGCCTGCCTGCCTGCCTGCCTGCCTGCCTGCCTGCCTGCCTGCCTGCCTGACTGACTGACTGACTGACTGACTGACTGACTGACTGACTGACTGACTGCCTGTCTCTGCGTGTCTGACTGACTGACTGCCTGTCTGTCTGTCTGCCTGCCTGTCTGTCTCTCAGCCTTTCTGGCCAATGGGAACAGGAATCGCTCGAGGCTTCCTGGCCGCTCTGGACTCAGCCTGGATGGTGCGGAGGTGGTCTGAGGGCAGAGCTCCTCTGGACATCCTGGCAGAACGGTGGATCCACTACAGCCAGTTGTTGAGCACATGAACACACACGTCTTGCGTCAGCTCTCTCACTGTCCCCCTGTGTGTCTGTCAGGGAGAGTCTTTACCGTCTCCTCCCTCAGACGACTCCAGAGAACCTCCAGAGGAACTTTGGTCTGTTCACTGTTGATCCAACAACACGATACGTTAATGTTAACCAGCTGTATGTCACACCTGCACAGGTAACATGAGTGTGTGTGTGTGCGCGCATGTGTGCGAGGGAGACAGAAAGACTATTTGTCTATTTTTTTTAACCAGGTGAGACACCTGGTGGACACAGGACAGGATGCAGGTCTGCTCTGCAGTGAGGACATCATCCGCCTGCCATCGTCCCGATTCTTCACTCCAGATTCTTCTCATGGTTCTCTAGAAACGTTTGAAATGATGTTTCCTGTCCAGTGTCGGTCCTGTGACTGGTTTGCTCTGTCCTACAGACAGGTTCTCCCAGTCCAATCAGCTGCTGCGATGGTGCCAGGAGCAGACCTGTGGTTACCATGGTGTCACTGTCAGCGACCTCACCACTTCCTGGAAGAGTGGTCTGGCTCTGTGTGCACTCATTCATCGATACCGTCCCCATCTCATGTAAACACTGCAAATCTTCATGGACGTCTGTCCTCCATTAATGTCTCCTGGCCTTTATGTTGTCCTGCCTGTCTGTCCTCAGGGACTTTGACTCTCTGGATCCGATGTCTGTGGAAGACAACACTCAACTGGCTTTTGATGTTGCTGAACAGGAGTTTGGAATTCCTCCTCTGATCTCAGTAGAGGAGATGTCTTCTGCAGGAGAACCAGACTCTTTGTCCATGGTGATGTACCTGAGTCAGTTCTACCAGCTGTTTAAAGACACACCCCCTCCTGCCGGTGAGAAACCTTCACCGTGACCTATGTGACCTGTATTCGGAGCAAGAGACGAGTGTTTTTGTTGAGGCCCTGCTGGTCTTTCAGATTGTTGGAGTTCAGACCTGAGATCCGCTCTCATCACACCGGCCGTCCTCCTGAGCAGACTGGGTCACAGCCCTTCCAGAAAGGTCAAAGATCCCGCTCTCTTCCTGCTCTACTCTTTCTCTCCTTTTGTGTTTTAACATGTTAAAATCAATCCAGGACCTGAGAGACACTGGAGGGAAATGGAGGACGACCAGCACAGGTGCTGCACAACAGGTCAGTGGAACGCTGGTGGCAGACGAACACCAACCGTCTTCAGTTGTTACCTAATGTGCTGTTTGTCCTCTGCAGTCATGTGACCTGACCTGTGACACAGTCAGCCAAGCGTGCGATGCAGCGTCCAGGTGCTCCAGAGTCCGTCTGATGGCCAATCGGCTGCAGGCCCAGTTGGACGAGAGCTCGGGTTCCTGCAGGAGTTCTTCAGCTTCTGGAACGTGTCAGCGGGTAAGTACAGAACACCGTCTGAGCCAAAATTCAATCAATCGAGTGACTACACGTGTCCACAAGCAGAGGGACGTCCCCACAGCCCCACATTCTGGAGACCCTCCTTCACCTCCAAGTCTTACCTCATCATGGCATCCGGTAAAGTGATGGGTTTTTACCAGTCTGCTCCCCTAAAACCAGTAAGATCCACAACACATGCACTGATCCGTTCTGTTGTATCCATGGAAACCGAAGAAACGAACTCTACAACAGCAGCAGATGAGCTTTCGCTTCAAGGAGAAGATCAAGTCCAAGAGGAGCAGTGAGGAGCAGGTACAGCAGCGATGTATTTGGGGTCCCCCCTTCTGGCTCTCTCTCAGTCCCTGTCCCCCCAGTCCTCAGGTGTCAGTCAGGTGTGTTCCGTCTGTCAGAAGAGACTTTATGTGATGGAGCGTCTGAGTGCAGAAGGTTTCTTCTTCCATCGCGGCTGTTTCCAGTGTTGCCAGTGCAGAAGCACCCTCAGACTGGGAAACTACTCCTTTAACCAGTCCAATCGTGAGTCCTTCATCATTCTCCTCTTCATCATCACCACCTTCATCATCAGGAGACCTGCAGACCAGCAGGGTGGCAGTTAACCTTCTGAAGTGTTGCCTGGTTGTTTTAGGGAGGTTCTACTGCTCTCAGCACTGTGACTCAGCTCCTCCCGTGAGACGGAGAACAACCGTGTCTGATGATGCGTCTTCACGGGGAACATCAGGGGTCACAACTTTCTCCTGCCTTTCATGACTGCCCTTTTTATCTTGGGCTCATTTTCAACAGTTTCTAGCTTCTTACAGGCTGATTCGACTGTTTGGTCTTGGTCTTTGTCGTCGCAGGCGTCCCCGCCTTCGTTCTCCTCGGTGGGCTCTCTGGTTACGGATGAACGCCGCCGTTCATCAGGTGAGCCGAAATTTCAGTCTTCACACCTGTTCACACTGAACGTGCCTCTCAAACTGGAATCAATGTGGGCTTTAGTGTGTGTGTGTGTGTGTGCGCTTCTGTGTGTGTGCATGGTTGTATGGTGTGTGTGCAGCCGTTTCCATGGTGACGGCAACACCAGAGCGAATTGAACTAGAAAATGATGGGTGGAGCTCTGTCATGGAGGAGACGGAGCTGCTGCTGCGGGAGGTGTCCGAAGAGACGCTGAACCGGTTTAACCTGGACCTGGACCAGCGGTGTCGGTCAGTCTGTCAGACAGAATCTGATCCCGGCTCAGATCAGTTAACAGATCAAAGCACAACTGCTTTATTAATGGTTGATGGCAGTATAATGATAAATTTGATCTGAAACAATGTTAGAATCAAAGACTCCAAACAATAATGTCTTTGATCTGTGATTCCTTCATTGAACATGTCAAAAAAGAACAAAAATACTAAAAATTAGAGCTTTTTAAATGGATTTCAGGAGGAGACACATGTGAATAATCTTCCATAAATCTGTACAGTTCAGAGTCAGAAGAGGAGGAGGAGGAGGAAGAGGAGGGCAGCTACGTTCACAGCGTGGATGAGGAGCAAGTCAAGGCTGGCTCTCCAGAGGTGGAGTCAAGCGACGGTAATTCTGCCATCTAAATTCATCCGAAATGAACCAGTGGGTCAGATCGTTCATCTCTAAACTTTCCCTCATCACATCTCTCCTTCCCTTTCTTCTCAAAAAGAAAAACTTCTCCCCACTTCACCCAGCATTTCCTCAGCGGCAGGAAGTGACATCACACACTGTGACACACCTGTGCAGCCTGACTCCACCTCTACTGCCTCCTTTGTCACTGCCTGTGAAGGAGCTCCACCCACAGGTCCTGCCTCTCCTGTTGCTATGGCAACAGATGCTCAGAAAGCAGCTGTCCTACAAGATGAAGGGATGGTGTCAGGATCACTGGTGTCAAGGAAACGGAGAAAGGTGGGCGTCCCCAGCCTCACCGCTCCTCTTGTGCCTCCGTTCCTGAGGGAAGAGGAAAAGGGCGGCAACAAAAATCAGCAGAAGGTGGCGTTTCCTGGAAACCGTAAAGAGAAGAAGAAATGTGCTGATGGAATGGTGGCCAATCAGAGGAGAGCTGCAGGTGATGATGTCAGAAAAAAACATCAGTCTGGTGACAAGGATGAGGTCATGATTCTACTTCCTGTGTGTCTGCAGGTGTATCAGGAAGTGAGAAAGAGGAGTCTGTGCTGGACTCGCCCACATTGCTGTGGAGACGTTCACCAGCAGCCAGAAAGGTAAGCGCCCCACAAAGGTCGCGGTGTGACCCAGAGTGGGAACACCGGAAAAATAGGCTTATGTTGTGCAAACTCCACCTCTGACAGAAGAAAAACCACCGGGGCCTGATGTCAAAGGTCACACTTGAGCTGTCAGTCGCTGCGCCCGGACCCACACATAACGTTGCTTCATAAACACGAACCCGGTTGCAGCCGAAAGCAGCCAGCTTTTATTTATTTCATTATTTTAACCCATCAAAAAAATAACACATTCAACGTTTGTTTGTTCGTTAACGTATTATTTCCCCCTATAAACGATTCTAGATCAATAAATAACCTAATGGTATAGTCTCCAGTCTTCCAAAAGTCAACTGGCTTTTGATTGAAAAATGGCTCTTAATCTTCTGCGATCCTGTCCTCTGGTGTGGAACAGACATTTCCTCAGCTCTATTTTAGCTTCATCATCAAGATGTCGTTAAGTTGTGAGAGAAACAACATCAACAATGGTTGATTTTGGTTTTTATTTCCACCTTTTGTGGCCCTCTATCAAGTACTGGTCCTGAAATAATATCCAATTATATTTGCTGGAGAAGCTGACGACACTTCTGCAGGCTTTCAGTACCCGGCTGGATCACCAGCTTCTTTTTTGGTTAAAATGGTATGAAAGAGCAACAAGCTAACAAGTCCAATAATCGCATCGATTCTGATGTCTTTAAGGATAAACATGTTACACAGGAAGCAGCAGTGCGTCACAGATATGTCACAGGAAGCACCAGTATGTGACAGGAAGCAGCAGTACGTCACAGATATGTCACAGGAAGCACCAGTATGTGACAGGAAGCAGCAGTACGTCACAGATACGTCATAGGAAGCACCAATATGTGACAGGAAGCAGCAGTACGTCACAGATATGTCACAGGAAGCAGCAGTACATCACAGGAAGCACCGGTATGTGACAGGAAGCAGCAGTACGTCACAGATACGTCACAGGAAGCAGCAGTGCGTCACAGATACGTCATAGGAAGCACCAGTATGTGACAGGAAGCACCAGTATGTGACAGGAAGCACCAGTATGTGACAGGAAGCACCAGTACGTCACAGATACGTCATAGGAAGCACCAATATGTGACAGGAAGCAGCAGTACGTCACAGATACACACAGGAAGCAGCAGTGCGTCACAGATACGTCACAGGAAGCAGCAGTGCGTCACAGATACGTCATAGGAAGCACCAGTATGTGACAGGAAGCACCAGTACGTCACAGATATGTCACAGGAAGCACCAGTATGTGACAGGAAGCAGCAGTACATCACAGGAAGCACCAGTATGTGACAGGAAGCACCAGTACGTCACAGATATGTCACAGGAAGCACCAGTACGTCACAGATATGTCACAGGAAGCAGCAGTACATCACAGGAAGCACCAGTATGTGACAGGAAGCACCAGTACGTCACAGATACGTCATAGGAAGCACCAATATGTGACAGGAAGCACCAGTACGTCACAGATACGTCATAGGAAGCACCAATATGTGACAGGAAGCACCAGTACGTCACAGATACGTCATAGGAAGCAGCAGTACATCACAGGAAGCACCAGTATGTGACAGGAAGCAGCAGTACGTCACTAAAGTGAAAGAAGTGCTTCACTTCTAGAAAGTAATAAATGAAACACATTTGACAATACTTACATTTGTGTGACATCTCTGCGGTTCACCAGCCATTAACAAGTAGTCACGTGATGCCGCAAAGGCTGATGGGCTATATTAGCAGGTCAGGGCGCATCGGTTGTACACTACTTCTCACAGTGCATTGTGGGTACAGGGGGGTTCAGGCACAGCCATGGCCACCAGGAAGTGTGGAAGAGCAGCCAAACGTCTGAGCATGTGAGCTAAAAACAGAGGAGCTCCCAGGTAGACATGGTGGTCCACTGAAGCCATTACCATTCTGGGGAAGTGGTGATGAATCGGACTCAGAAAGTTTGACAACAACGTTCCTTTTAAAAATGTTCTTCTCCTGTTTCAGCTGCATTTGGATCTGCGTGACCTTGTGTCTGAAGTAGAGAACATCAGAATTGGAGAGGAGAAGCAGGAGGTACGACCAAGGACCAGTGTTCTTTGGTTCCGTTGTGTTGTCTCTATTCGTTGTAAATGTTTGGTGGAAGGTCGGGTTATTGAGGTTAGGGCAGAGCCTCTGCGGCCAGACCTCGACCCCCCCAACCTTGTTTGACTTGCTGATGTTTCCATGTATTTCATGTGTTTCTCTGTTTGTGTGTCTCAGCCCACATATGTTCCTCACGCTCTGGCCTTCAAACAAGCCTACTTTGCTAAGGTAGTGATCTGTTCTCATCACCAGGGTCCTGGCCTACAGGACTGCAGCAGTCTGATGTTCTGCTGTTGTTACAGAAACACTCTCAGACTAACAGAATCCAGATTCTGGACTCTGATGGACAATCCTCGTGTCCAACAGAAGTGGTGGGACTCCTGGTCCAGGCCAAAGAGCCTTCCAGTTTGAGTGTGAAGGAGAACATGTTCCAGTTTGGCCAAGAGAAGAACGATGACGTGAACCTAACCCAGAACATTCAGAGAACCACAGGAAGAAGGACCAAACAAAAGCAGCTGAAGAGGCTCCACAGAGCTCAGGTGATTAAACCAGAACCTGTTTAGCTTCTTTAGTCAGGAGCCAATGACTCCTATTTGGGATCACCATGAACCAGTGTCAGACATCTGCTCTGGACCTGAGGCCAGACTGATGTTCTGGTCTGTGGTTTTAGATGGTCCAGAGGAAACAGCAGCAGGTGGAAGAGAAACAAAAACAGCTGGAGGAGAGAGGAGTAATGGTGGAGAAGATCCTGAGAGGAGAACCTGGTTGCAGCACACACACATGCGCACACACACACACACACACACACACACATGCGCGCACACACACACGCTTTATTATTTATCTAAAGGCTTAATCAGGTATCTTGGTCACCTGTAGTGCAGCAGATCAGGTGTTGGTTTCACCTGATCAGTTGCTGTAGCATGTTGGCAGAGATCCTGAGTTCAGATCTGTGTTTCAGATGATCCAGAAGACTGGAACCATGAGATCATGGTCCATCTGAGAGGTTGTATTTCTGCTGAGCTCTTGATTCTGTAGAATCCCTTTTTTTGTTGTACCAGCTGGCGTTTCTGAACAACCTGGGCTGCTCTGTGCAGGACTGGATAATCCAGCTTTGATGCAGTACTGGTTTCAGTTGGTCCAAAAGAAAAACGTTCTGGTCCGCTACGAGTTCAAGCTGATGATATTGTGAGTATTGGAGCAGGAGGTGCAACTGCTGCAGGTCTGCAAGGACCAGTGTTACTCAGGTTCTGCTGTCTTTCAGTGCCCGGGAACTGGAGCTCGAAGACCAGCAGAGTCACCTGCAGCAGGAGCTCAGAGATCGGATGACCGTAGATGGTAACTTGATTCAAGAGAACTTTTGAGGAGACATGAATGTAAGACTATGTCCTGTTGGTCCAGACGCTGACCCAGTGTTTCTGCTCCACCTTCTCTTTGTTCTGATGAGCTCTGCAGACCGCCTCAAGGATGAGGAGCACCTGCTGGAGGAGCGCATGATCCTGGAAGAGATGTTGGAGGTGGTGGAGAAGAGAGATGCTCTGGCGTCTCTGCTGGAAGATCAGAGACTGCAGGACTCCCAGGCAGACCAGGAGCACGAGGAGGCCCTGATGACAGAAGATCTGGCTTTCTGCTGGTCTTAAACCAGGATCCTGGGTGGGCTTCGGTCAACTCACATGAAATATTCCCGCTGCTCTTCTCAAACCACAGTACTGGTTTCATGTGCAATGCCGTTATCTATCCAGGAGGAGGAGCCAAGTCCTTCTGGGATAATTGTCATCAGGACTCTCACTCTTGTGAAGACCACGTCTTTGATCCATTTGATCAAGTTTGCCCTTCATCTGCAGCTCTCTCCTGATCAACAACTGATTGATGACCCGGTCAGTGTGATTACGTTGTCTGTTCATGCTACAGTGTTAGCAGACACCAGGGGTTAGCCACTGATCTATAAGGTTTCACACTGTTGATGTAGGTTCTCCAATAAAAGCCTCCACTGGAGCTTCTGGCGGGTGCATGGCTTCCACAGTTCACCTTTAAGGATTTATTAAACACCAAAACGAAGGACTCCACTGATGAGGGCAATAAAAGAACGCATGAACCAAACCATGTTGTGAACAGTCAGGAAATGCGCAAGCTCCTCTCAACCCTGCGTTCCATCATCTTGCTGTGTGGAACCTACAGTTAAGATAAATGATGTTTTTTTCTCCAGCAGAACCTCAGACACATTAAGGCTAATTTCTTTAGAAGTTGATTGGCATGCTAAAATGCTACGCTAACACTCAAGCTATGGAACAAACTTGTAAATGTTCCGGTTGATATTGACAGGTTCTTCAGAACTGCTGATGTCTTCGTTATCAGGGAGGTGGGGTTAACCTAAAATATCGAGGACACTTGAAAACACTATCCCTAAGAGAACCGAAAGGCTGGAACAGACAGGTGTAGCACCTGCAGCAGGTGACAGGGAAAGAACAGGAAGTCAACGTGGATGACGAAGAATGAAAGGAAATCATCTAGAATCAACAAAAAGGACAAGAAAGCTCCTGAAAAGATCTGAACTGGTGCGTCTTCTCTGCGCTACATGTTTCAGCACTGATGCTACGTAGCTTAGCAACAGCCTCATTACTGGAATCGGAACGCTGAATGTGTGAGGAAAAGTGCAGTTGGACGCCTTCTTCCTCTTCTTCACTGCTGCAATTCTTCCTGTTGGTTCACAGTTGATCAATAAGTGGTGACACAGGAAGCCGCCGACCTGATGAAAGAACATTCTGACAGCAATGAGCTGAAGAGAACGGAGTAGTTGATCCTTGTTTTTATTCTGCACACAAACAGGAAGTGAGTCTTTGGGACGCCTCTTCAGTTTCCTGCTGTTTCTGTGGTCTTTGATGCTTTTCTGAGCAGGTCTGTGGACCTTTGAACACCTTCTCGGCCCTCATGGCGATGTTCCTGTGGTTACAGGCCAGTGGTGACCTTCAGGTCTTTGGCCACCAGCGCTGAGGTCACGGGATGCATCGCTGCTCTGTGCGCCACAAACCTGGAAACAGCTTCTTCACGGTACTTTTCAAAGTTGAACACTTCTCTGAAAATGTAAAGAGTCAGAAGGTTTACAATGAAAGGTCATCGAGGCGAGAAGTGAAATGTGCTGAGAATTCTGGGAAAATAACCTGAAGAGCGGCCGTGTGAACTTCATCCTGCCCTGTTCTGTCGCCATCTTCAGCGCCATCGGAACCGCTTCCTCCCACTTGGACCGAACACACAACCTCAGCCACCTGCAAAGAGGACATCCAATCACAAGGAGGCTTCCAGGAAGAGAAGTTTTTATTTACTTGTGTACCTGCAGCGGATCTCCGAGTTCATACAGGCGTTGAGGTCATAGAGCTCCTGCATCTTCTTCACGTGAGACAGAGGAAGAGGATCCTGAAGAAACAAGTCCAAGTGTTAGTCAGGTGAACAAAAGTGGACACCGAGGTGTCCTTTACCTCCTGGAGGAGCAGAGACAGGAACTCGATGAGCTGGTGGGAGGACAGTGTCTTCACGTCAGACTCCGTGAAGGTGTTCAGGTCCTGGTCTTTGGCCTGAGCGGGGAGCAGATGATAGTGGTCTAACTCTGATCACCAGTGAAGACAAAACATTTGACTTCCAGACGTGTCCACCTTACCGTGGTCCAGCGGTGGGCCAGAGCGATGCAGGTGTCAGCCATGCTGGTGTCGTACCTGCAACATCAGCAAACCAATCAGAGCACCGTGGTAACGTAACGTGACCTGATCAAACTGCTGTAGAGCCACTCACTGAGGTCTGACTGGAGGCATTCCAGGGGTGAACATCCACAGGTTCCAGTCCACCTTGTTCAGGATGTCTACCTGGGAGGTAACTCAAGAGTTACATGAGAACCTGCTGCACAACATGAAGATCTCCATCAAGTATCACTCAACAAAGCCAGCTGGTTTCTCACCTTGTCCTTGAAGTAGGTGAACAGGTATGTCTTCCAGTCTTCAGTCGTGACACTGCTGTATGCAAACAGTTGGATGTAGGCCTTCACAAAGCCCATGAACACCTCTAATGAGCAGAAACCAAACATCAGACCAGTGGAGAGGTTACAGCTCTAAATCTGAAAGACTCTGCTGCGTCCAGGTTTTACCTGGACCTCCCATCAGCTCCTCCAGGTGGTACAGCAGAGCGAAGCCTTTCTCATAAGGCACAGAGGAGAAGGCCTCATCGGGGTCAACGTCCTGCAGACTGGGCACCAGGTTGGTCAAAGGGTTGTTGACCCCAAAAGTGTTCACCTAAGAAATATGATAGAGAGCAGTCAGGAACCCCAAAAGAAGAACCAAACTGTTGACCTGGAACTGAAGCTCTCACAGAGTCCTGCAGGTCCTTCCAGCCTCCCATGGCTTTAAACTGTCTGAACTGTTCCCCCTCCATACACCTGCCAATCATCCTCTCCAGGTAGACGGTGTGACCTTCATTCAACCTGGGCACAGGAAGTGGCTCTAGTCAGTTCACCACTCTGGATTTGTCAGACCTCTTCAACAGAAAAACTCTGCTTTACCAGAAGTGTTCCCAGGTCTTATTGGTGACCAAGTTCCCTGTCCAGCTGTGAGAGATCTCATGAGCGATCACCTGAGCACAAACACCAGCTTCCTGTCATCCATAAACACAATCCAGCACATTTCAAATCTGGACGGTCTTTGACTCACGTTGGACAGAGATTTATCTCCAGCCTGGAAGAGAACCAAAGCAACAGTGGTCATGTGATGTTGTCGTACGTGTGTGTGTGTGTGTGTGTGTATACGTACCAACAGAGTTGGCGTAGCAAAGGTCAGGCAGGGGTTCTCCATGCCTCCATAGGGAAATGATGGAGGAAGAACCAGGATGTCGTACTGACCCCAAACGTATGGTCCAACCAAGTCCTCGGCCGTCTTCAACATGGTCTCGGTCTACAGGAGCATCACAGAAACGTTCTTCAGTGTTCATCTGATGACAGATGGACTGTTGTCGCTCACACTGAGCAGATGCTTCCTGAAATCACCTCTGAGAATTCAAATGCTGCTTTATCCACCAACTCTTTCTCAGACCAGACCCTGGATCTGGGTCCAATCTCCCTGTCAGCCAGAGCAAAAGCACCGTTAACCTGCTGCAGATGACTCAACAACACCTTCCAAGATTCTACCTGCTCTCCAGAGCTCCAACCACGATGGCAATCAGGTAAGAAGGCATTGGAACCTAGGGTCAAAGGTGAAACATCACTGTTTGTCAGCAGTAAGAACATCAATGATCCAGACGACCCAAAGAGCAGAAGACTGACCGGCTGTCTGAATCTGTAGACGACGCGGTTGTTGTCTTGAGCGTCCACTTCCTGTCCGTCACCAACTGCACTCATCACAGCCACCAGTTCCTTTGGCACAGACACCTGACAGACAAACCACAGGGAAACAATGTAAACACACCTGACAAATGGGTCAGTTCAGGAGAAGCGTCTCATTCTAGAGCTCATTTAAAACAATATGTGTGTGTTTGTGTGCGTGAGAGACCCAGGGGCAGACAGTCACCTGAGCGTAGTAAGTGTGTTTGACTGATGGACTGTCCTGACAGGGAACCATACTCCTGCAGTGATGAGCCTGGAAGACAAATCGGAGGGCTGAAAAACTCCAGCACATTCAGCCTTTCAGTCAGAATCAATTAGCACACTAATTTTGACAGTGAAAACATCACAGAGGGCCAAATGAGGACCTCTGAGCGATGAATCAATCTGCCTGTCGGTTACTGAAGAAACTCAGGATGAAACAGGAAGACAGAAGAGAGAAAAACATTTCACATTTTGGAGAACAAAGTTTTGCAGAAGAAACCCAAATGTTGCAAAAGCACGAGATGAGGAAACAAAATCATGTGACTTGAGATAAGGGAACCGCTCGACACACCTGACACTGGCTGAACAGGTACGGCTGCTTCTTCCCAGCCGTCTGCTCTGGGGTCAGCCACTGCAGGGCCGTCGCCGACGGAGACGTCTCGTAGGTCACCTCCACGATCACATGCTGCCCCCTGACAGGTTCACAACAGAAGCCCGTTAGCTGGTTGTGGTTGTGAAAAGCATCGTTGAGTGAAGAACAGGTCACCTGGACAGGTCAAAGGGCAGAGTGACATCCAGCGGCGTGCCCTTAAAGCTGTGTTTAGGGCCCATCGTAAACTGCGCCGCTTGTCCATGTGCACTCACAGAGATAATCTTGAGATCTTTGGTGTCCAAAGTCTAAATCAGATAATAGTAAGATTCAATTATGATGTACAGAGTTAGCAGAATTCAATCCACCTGTCATTTCCAACAACACCTGAGAACAGCTCTGATCTCAGGAACCCAGACATGTCCTGAAGTACCCGTCTATTCCAGCCCTGGTGACTGTACCTGCTCGAAACGCCTTTACACACCTCACCTGTAACACCACCTGACCTTTAGCACCACCTGACCTTTAACGCTGGATGAAGTACACACAAAGTGAAAGCAAGATGTGTATCATTGCAAAGTGAGCCGAGTGAGGTGATCAATTATATTCAAGCAGCGTGTTTTATCTTTCATGGCCTTCTAGATCTAAAGTGTGTCACGTGTCCTAACCTCACGGATCAAAACATATAGATCTGTCGCGTTCCCCATGTCCACTTCACGGACCGCGGACACAGTGGGACATTAGAAACTCGTGAGCTTTGTGTGGCGTCAGAGCCGCGGACGGTTACCAGCGCGGAGAAGCGGTCCTGCAGAGCCTCCACGGTCAGCGCCACCCGGCCCCGGATCACGCGGCTGTCGAAGTCCACGTGCAGCGTCAAGTTAAGGTGTTTGGTGACACACCTGTTGAACGAGGAGAAAGAGCACGGGTCAGCCATCCTGCTCGCTCCGCTGGCACGCGACAAGTGAGCGGCACACCGGCCAAGTAACGGAAGCGCCTCTCTGGCACGTCCGTCACAGCCCTTTCAGCGTAAAGCTCCGCCAATGACAGCATTTTATTTTGAACTGTTCTTTCTTTCATTTCAAGCAGCAACAGAATGTGTGGTTGTAGCGCCGGAACCGGTGGCCCAGACTGGATCTGCAGGCGGAGAAATATTTGAGCAGATCAGCCGGAGTTCCTTTGCTGTCTAACCGCCAGGGGGCGCTAACCCCCTTCTTTGCGCCCCCATCTCTGTTCGGTCCCATGGTTGTTTCCCATCCTTCGGAATGGAAGGACACAGGATGACAGGACGACCTGACGGAGGACTGGGTTTTCTGTCATGAACCCGTCTGACGGTTCCGGTTCTTTCCTTCGTGAGGAAGCGGACAGCCGGTGCCGGTGGGCCCGCTTCTCCTCCTGGCTGGAGTGCGTGTGCGTCGTTACCTTCGACCTCGAGCTTGGACAAGCTGTTAGATCCATTATGTTAAAGTTATCTCTTATTTGCTTTTGCCTTGTTATATTCTTTATTCTTGTTATACTGTTTCCTTTCTTTGCTAATGCTTAATGTGTATGATGCTTGATATGTCAACTTGAACTCCTCTGATCAAGGGCGACAGAAATGCGGCAGCTGTTGGAGAAGTGGCATTGACTGGAGACCAAACTGCACGGCATGACCCAGAAGCTGTTCTTTTAATCTGTCCGATATAGAAGAATGTGCTGTCTGTGAGCTAAGCTAATCAAATCAGTGAAGGCCTACGTATAATCTCACCATTATGATTTACAGTCCTTGCTCTGTTGCTATCTTGTGTTCCCCCTCCCTTAGACACATTTGACTTCTGTAACTAGGGACCTCCTAATCTCAATAAAACAAGGATGGCGGGAGGTGTGCGTCAGAACGTGTTGGAGATCTGTAACTGAGCACATCTCTCCGTTCTCCTTGCAAGTAAATTTCCAAACTGTTGTCTTTGCCTCATTTGTGTTTCTCGTGTTTCAGGTTGTTTGAACCTAACACAAGCCATAGAGGTAGCGAACGATGGTTAGCTTAGCACAGTTAGCTTATCATTTAAAATATGCCGGCGAATTATCTAAAGCGTTTGTGGTTGCCATAGTTACAGCGTACATCCAGTTATAGCTACCTATCGTTGCTAACCTGTCTACTCCCGTCCCCCCTGTCTACTCCTGTCCCCCCATCTACTCCTGCCCCCCCTGTCCCCCCTGTCTACTCCTGTCCCCCCATCTACTCCTGCCCCCCCTGTCCCCCCTGTCTACTCCTGTCCTCCCCCGTCCCCCTGTCTACTCCTGTCCCCCCTGTCTACTCCTGTCCCCCCATCTACTCCTGCCCCCCCTGTCCCACCTGTCTACTCCTGTCCCCCCTGTCTACTCCTGTCCTCACCTGTCTACTCCTGTCCTCCCCTGTTCACACCTGCGACACATGAGGACACGTGTCTCTCTGTTTCAGTCGTTGGTGCTGGTGTCCAGGTTACCTTACGTCCACCTGTTCCACTCGCTGCTGCAGATCATCGCACCTGAGTTCTTTGAGAAACTGGAGCCCTGCCTGGAAACTGGTGAAGACACCGTCTTTGTCCTCACATGGACCCGTCAGCAGCGTCCCGTATGACATCACTGAGCTCTCTTGTCGTCACAGTGTGTAATGAGATTGACCAGTGGCCTCCACCTGTTCCTGGCCTGACCCTCAACCTGCCAGTGATGGGCGTGGTCCTCCAGGTGAGCGCGGCCTGGCCGGTGGACGTCTCCCTGTCCACGTTCCTGAGAATGAGAAGTTGGACTCGTTTGTTTTTTCAGCTCCGTATTCCTTCAAAAGCGGACAAACCAGGAGGAAGTCCTGTGAGACAGAAAGCACTGGAGGTCAGCAGCAGGTGGGCAACACAACCCCCAGATGTTATTAGCATGTGACCCCGACCTTTGATGTTGTCTCTTCAGGACTTCCTGCCAGCTCCCACTCTGCTGCCCACCATTCACCAACCGGACCTCTTCAAGTCTGTCCCGTCCTCTTGCTTCCGTTGGGTTTGTGGCTCCTCTCAAGTGGGGTGATGTTAGGTGACACTTTAATGTGACCTTTGACCTGTGCAGGTGTTTCCAGTCAGTCCTGGTCCATGTTCAGGTTCTGTGGGAGCTGGTGTTGCTTGGGGAACCACTGGTCATCATGGCGCCGTCTCCCACTGTTTCCTCAGAGGTGGTGCTGGCTCTTGTCAGGTACCTGAACAGCCAATCAGAGCTCACCGTGAATCAGACTGTGATGTTAGCGCGTTAGCTGTGTTTCTGTAGGTTAGCTGTACGGGCTACGTTGGTACGCTACATACATGATGCACCGATCTCAGATCCACCAGGTCTTTAAACTAGCAACCATGTTCTCCTCTCAAAGCTCCATCAGTCCTCTGAAGTTCTGCTCTGACTTTCGTCCCTATTTCACCATCCATGACAGCGAGTTCAGGGAGTACACAACCAGGACACAGGCCCCGTGAGAGACACACACACACACACACACACACACACACACACAGCGGGACTCACCTGAGTCAGCCACCTGTCTGGGTTCACCTGTCCACAGGCCTAATGTGGTTCTGGGCATCACCAACCCTTTCTTCATTAAGACCTTCCAGAATTGGCCTCACATCGTCCGGCTGGGAGAAACGAAGCTGGCGGGTAGGAAAGAGCAGCTCTCTTCTTCTGTGGTTCTGATCTGGAGGGGCTGATGTCACAGCATTCTTCCTGTTCTGAGTAAACTGATGGAACGAGTTGTGTTTAATCAAATCTCTCTATTTTTTTTAAAATCCAGATGACCAATCGGTGGTTGAGTGATATTGACAGGAACTGACTGGAGGTGCTGTGCTTGTGGATTTTAGTGCTGCTTTTGATTTGATAGATCGTGAAATGCTCGTTATGGTGGCTTTAATACTTCTCCTAATTGGATGGAGGAGCTACTTACCTAAAAGATCACAAGAGGTTCTCTTTCATGGCAGTTTTTCTAATGCAAAGACAGTCAAATGTAGTGTTCCGCAGGGGAGTTGCTTGGCCTGTTGCTCTACTCCAGTATTTCCAAGGATATTTTTGCTCTAAGAAGCCCGCTTGGCGTAGTTTGCAGATGGTTCAACTGTATAGATGTCGTCAGTGTGGAGGAGTTAAATGTTCTCCTTCAAAATGGAATTACACTTATCACAGATTGGGTAGCCAATAACTGTTTAAGTTGAAATATATCAAAAACCAAATGTATTGTTTTGGGATCAAGATTTTAAATGATGTATCTCCATAACTGGCAGCTGTATTGACCAAACCTTCCCAGTAAGTTATCAGGGCAAAAACATCTAGATGGAATTGGAGGAAAAATGAGGACTATGTCCATGATAGAAGATGCTCCTCCTTCCTTACACCTAACACCACCTGGCAGGTTATTCAAGCGCTGGTTCTCATCTCGATTCATGTTGGGTGATCTGGTCAAGCCCAGCTGATAAAGAGCTGCATAAGCTGCAGTTGGTGCTAAACGGAGCAGCTAAAGGCAGGCTGAGCTCCCCTGGCCTAAAGTCTTCTCGCTTTATTTAGGGATATTTGTGTTTCAGAACAACCAACTGGGCGGCACGGTGGTGTGGTGGTTAGCACTGTTGCCTCACAGCAAGAAGGCCCTGGGTTCGATCCCCGGTTGGGACTGAGGCTGGGGACTTTCTGTGTGGAGTTTGCATATTCTCCCTGTGCCTGCGTGGGTTCTCTCCGGGTACTCCGGCTTCCTCCCACAGTCCAAAGACATGCATGATTGGGGATTAGGCTAATTGGAAACTCTAAATTGCCCGTAGGTGTGAGTGTGAGAGAGAATGGTTGTGTGTCTATATGTGTTAGCCCTGCGATTGACTGGCGTCCAGTCCAGGGTGTACCCTGCCTCCGCCCATTGTGCTGGGATAGGCTCCAGCCCCCCCGTGACCCT
Organism: Takifugu ocellatus; assembly: GCA_027382335.1. Lineage (NCBI taxonomy): Eukaryota > Metazoa > Chordata > Actinopteri > Tetraodontiformes > Tetraodontidae > Takifugu > Takifugu ocellatus. The sequence continues at coordinate 47,008 of JAPVLW010000137.1, read as the reverse complement.
CAGTGGAGGAACAAGCGGTAGAAAATGAGTGAGTGAGTGAGAACAACCAACTTGCCTTCACTCAAGAATAACTTGTTCCCAAGGCAGACATGGTCATGAAACAAGACAGGCGAAGAGGGCCCAAGCTATGATTCCTAGACCAGGAACTAACGCCACGACAAAACGGGTTATGTCTCGAGCTAACCAAGTATACTAATCCAAGAGACATGTAAGGAGAAGATCAAAGGTTATTCATGGGGAAAGGCCTGAAGAATAGGTGACCTGTCTGCTGATTTAGGGTTCGGAAATTTGTGCAAATTATTTTAGTTAACATGTTGGAAATGTGATTGACAAGTGTGCCGTTTGGGTGTGCGAGTTCAGAGAAAAATTAGTGATAAAATTGTATTCATGTACATATTTGTGTAAATTGGATTTCTGGGTGTTTTTAATAGGGACCCCAGGAAGATACACTGGCAGAAGTAACATCCAAATAAGCAAATGAACCAGTCTTGTCTTTGTCATCGTAGTTTTATTTCCTCGCGAAAACAATGAAAACCATCTCAGTAGAAGGTGTTTGGTCTCTTGGTGGTGAAGCGAGGTTTGTGTTGGCGCCGCAGGACCCGATGGGGGAGGGGGAACTTGATCTTTGAGTCCTACACAGGGAAAAATACACTTCAATATTCTAATCAAAAGTCATTTTTTTTATGTCACTGCACATTTTATCTTTGATGGAACAGATGTGTAAAGCCTCAAATTCAAGGCATAAAAATCCTTAGCAGCAACTATTAAGGCAGGAATGTACAATATGAGGTGGGAACCAAAATTCTGTTAATCTTATGTGGCCAGGTAAAAAAAGGAGCAGGTGAGGAGATGAAGCTGGAACCCAGAAGAGGCGGCTGTCTTTTGGAAGTGAAAGGTGAGACTTTGAAGAGACCAGCACCTCATCCAATGACACCTGGTGGTCTGTGGATACTCACGTGGAATTGCTTGATGGCAGGTCTGCGACACTTGTTGGCAGCAATCACCTGGACCTTCATGATCTGGATGGAGTGGGCACGTGCACGGTGGCGGGCGCCCATATCACGATCTGACAGAAGAGAAACATGGTTTGAAAGCCTCTGATAGTGCTGATGGGACACCTGTGTGTGTCTGGGGTGTACTCACAGCACTGCGTGACGGCTCCAGAGGTGGTCAGGTCTCTGTACTCTCTGTACATGTTGTGAGTTCCACTACGAGAATCATAGCGCAGCCAGATACCAAAATTCTTTACCTTCAGGGGCGTCTTCTCGTGGACCTGAACCAGGCAACAGCAGCAGAGCTTTAGTCCCTCCCTTCCTGATTTATACCGATCGGGCAGAGGCTCAGGTCGTTCAGGTGACTTTGCACATTACTTTAAAGCAGTTTGCCTTCTGAAACACTGCAGAAACTAAACACAGAGCCCCCTTCCTGCCTGCATGCTAGACAACCTTACACCAAGACAGTTTAATTTTGACCATTTAGGCTTCTGGAGCAGATGGTTGGTTTTAAATTTTATTTTTACAGAGCCTCAATATATTGCTACCTTCTTTTCTGTACTTTCTGAAAGCTTTAAGTTGAAAGCAAATTAAGTGTAGCTCCAAGCTCTCTGGACTTTAAAAGACCATCAAGGGCAGTGTGTCAATGTTTGAAATAGTACATACCAGGCCACAGTAGACAATCTCGCCCGAGGCCTTCTTCATCTTCCTTAGCTGGGAAACAAAGTACCAGAAGCGAGACTTTGCCACAATGTGGTTGGGGGCAAAGATCCTCATCCGGTACAGAGGAGGGGCAGGATTCTTGGCAGAGGGCAGCAGGCGCCCAATGACTTTATATTCCCGAAGCTGCGTGCAGAAAACATTCCATCAGGACACCCAAAGTTGCATTGCAAGTCTTTGTTGACTCCTGAATTCACTTTCAGAGACACAGAACAGTCCCAGAAAGGCGACAGGGGCCCAACTTCTGTTAGCACGCCAGACAAACTCCCACCACTACAGATAGGAGCTTTGGGTTTGGGTGCATATGGTCATAACCCGACACCAACTTTTACGCACACATGCCGACTTGACGTGTTTTCTTCCATTTTATTTTATTTTTTTTAAAAGGCAAAATAATTATTAAAAGACAGTTGCTCCCATGTCTTATGTGGGTCATGCAATCCACATAAACTCACGGACTGTACGCAGTTATCGCTACTTTTTTGCGGTTTCTACTAAATTAACAGATTTGTAATCAACGACACACCGGAATTCCGCGAAATGAATTGATGCCAGTGTCTGCAGCTCTCTTACATTAAACGAAGCCTCAACACTGAGACTGTTGAACAAAAATTTAGCTAATGCTAGCTTTATATAATCACCCAAATAAGCCATTTAACGAATGCTAATATTCGTGGGTAGTTTTAGTGAATGTGACAGTTCTGACTGCAACACATAATCCTGACGAACCGTCCACATGGTACTACGGACGCCATGTTGTAGCCCGAATCCTCAAGACATAAAGACTCTAAATTGCAGTCCAAAATATTTTTTCGGGGATAGTTCAACATAAATCCTAAGAATGAAGCTTTGTATATTCTTATCACTTCTAATAGTTCGTGTCTCGAAAGCACATATGGGTGAATTTAGAATTTTTACATACTGTGCCGGACGCCTTCATGGTGTCTCTCGCTCACTGCCGCAATAAAAGAGGAAGCGGAAAAGGCGGAGCACGCGGACGTCAAATGGAGGAGGAAGAGCAGGCGGGTCATCAAATTGACTTCCGGGAACGGGCAGAAGACTAATGTCTGATGTCGTAAACTAAGCTAAAATAAATCGAGTGAAGCATAAGATCAGGTTGCCAAATTCAACCATAATTATTGCGACATCTACAACTCTTCCGACTATTAATAGCAACCTTTTTTGTATAGTATTTTGTATAGTTTTTATGTAAACCCGTGAGTATTAAGTTAGTAAATAGGAGAACTTAAAATCATTCAACTGAACGTAAACAACCTTACATAATTTCAAAAACATTCTAAGCCTCACTCTTCTGAAACGTAATTTATCAAAGGGTGCATTCTGTAGCTGTTCTGACAGACCAGGGTAAATTTTCTCGATTTTCTAACACTATTTTAAAAATAGTCATTTAATGTCTATGTTCGATTTTACTATTCTTAACGAACAATTATGCTATCGGCATGATCAAAGTTTTTGATCAAAAAATCGTGGGATCACAAAAAGATCGGGTGGGTGTGCACTGTGTAGTGGAGCGGCAGACAATTTTCTGGCCATACCCCAGAGCAGAAGAGGGCGCTAGTGTGCATGTTGCTGGGTACCAACTGCCGAGATTAACAGGAAACGAAGAATAAGTAGTTCCGTTGCGTGTGACCCGGATGCTGATTGCGTGGACACGCCGCACCGTTGCTTCTGTGACCGTCCTGCATTTCGAGTTCTGGTGATTTGTCAGTGGATCCACGATGAGTTGATAGCAGAGAGACACAATGTTTCTTGGATGTAGCCTTGATTGAAGTGAGTCCTCCGAACCTTTTTTGTGTAGTTGACTCAGTTGCTAACATGCGTGGAGTTTCTCGCGGATGTTTGTCACGGTGATGTGATTGAGCGACACCAGGTACCGGTACAGAGCGTCATATTAAAAAATAATACAGTGAATTTCTAACCCTCGAGATAACGTCATATCCAATAAGTAAAATGCTAGTTTATGTAGTAATTGTTCTGTCTGTGTGACTTTTTATAACCTCACCGTCGCTCAGAAGCAAGAGAGCTAATGCTAGCATGATTAGAAGCCGTTAGCATATGTCTGCTAACCTCAATTAACCCCTAATCCTTCCTGTACATTTTTGATCTGTGTCGCGATTCTCTGCTTATTGTCATAAATCAAAACGAGAGAAAATGGCTGTATTTAACTTTGAAATACTCAGTTTTATCCGACATGTTAACACTTTTAGCTTGACGTGGCTAAAGTGTTTCCGCTGCATTGCATCATGGAACGGCAGTTGTGATGGCCGAACCGTTACTCTCCGCACTTTTAATCTTCTTTTTCCAAGTCTTCATCCGTTCAAACGCCACACTTGCTAACTCGTAGTTTAGCGAAAGGCGGTTTTCACCGAATTAAGCGAGTGATTCTTTATCATGACCGTAGTTGTTATGTTTGTAAATTTATTTTTTCCCCTTTGAGAAACATCTGCGCCAATTTTGCCATTTCTCTACTGTAAGCGATGCGGTGGATTATGAGAAAACAGATGGCCCACATTGCAGGACAAAGAACTGAGGAAACCACTTGAATAAAGGTGAAATGTATTCGACAAACTAAAAAAAAGACCAGCTGTGCTCTTAATGCAAGATTGGACCAAGAGCATGCATCAACGCGAAGGCAGAAGATGTTGTACATGCTTGTTAGATGATCTGAAACACTTCCAAACCAGAAAGATGTGGAAGAAAATGGAAAACTAAAATAATAGCCAATGGAGCAAAGGCTAGGCCAACGATTTGCTCCTGTGCAATCAAAGGTCTTTGCCCCATGTGTGAAGATGAGCTATCAAAAAGAAGCCCCATGCAAGAGAGAACATTTTTTTCGCTAAATCTTCAAGCTTTTTTCAGTTTTACAATAATCGTTAGATTTTTTTTTTAAATGGAGAGAATGTTAATTTGTAGTTTTGGTAAAATAACTGCATTTTGTGCTTTTTCTTTCAAAAATAATGTGCATCATGTATGACTTTAAAAGCTTTTCTAAATATTTTTTTCCCACACAGCCATTGTTTTGAAGCCAACTGCGTGGTGTTACAGCAGGTCAGCTGGTTTGGTTTGGATTTAGCTGATTATTCTGTTTGTTCTCTATGTGAGCAGATGAGCGGAACAATCCTGACAGCTGAACAGAGGAGCAAATCACCCTCCAAGGAAAGCTAACCCACGAATGGCCTGCCAGTCTGTCACTGCAGTCATGGACGAGCAGGCCCTGCTGGGGCTCAACCCCAATGCTGACGCACGCTACAGGCAGAGGGTGAGGGCAGTTGATGAGGTCTGAAGCAGCAATTATAGTAGCGCTGGTTCTGTACTGATGGGCTGATGCAACAAATGGTACCAATTGGGAATTTCTCAGCTTGTAACCTTTTTAAGTAAGAAATTGGCTGATATTGTTTTTATATATTTTATATATGGCTGATATGTTTTTTCTTGTTTATTCCATGGGGAATCAAATAAATCATTGTTTAAAACATAACTTAATTGATCTTTAAATGAGAAAAAACATTCAGTCAAGTCCTCGAGTAAACTTTAATAACTTTGTCACAGTAAATAAATCAATCTTTCTTTTTTTAAAAAAAAAATAACAAAACCGATGAAAACCATCCTTTTATTTAAATATAAATCTATTTTTAAAAGACCCTTTCTCAGTCTTGTGCGGCTGCACCTTCTGCCCCCACGATGACACTACAACCATGTGCAGGCAGCCGTGTTGCTGCAGCTGTTTGATGGAGTCATCACGATGCATCAGCTGCTTTTGCACATCTATCATAAGTATCTCCTGTTGCTCCCTGTCCCAAAGCTGCTCTATTGGAATGAGATCTGGTGACTGGAGAGTCCACTGGACGACAATCGGCTCGTTGTCATGGTCCACAAACCAGTTAATGATCTGAGCTTTGTGACATGGTGCAACATCCTACTGGAAGGTGGTCCACAGGTCAACAAGGTTGACCTGTTGAGCCAGTATGGATTCATGCTTTCATTTTCAAATCTTCCTGTCCAATTTTGGTGAGTCTGTGTGAATTGTCGCCTCACATTCTAATCTTCAAGGTTCCACATGTTGTGAGTTTAGAGATGGTGGTTCTACATTTGCTTGTTGTAATCAGTGGTGATTTGAGTTACTTTTGCCTTTCTATCATCTGAAACCAGTCTGCCCCTCGCCTCTGACCTCTACCATCGACAACAGGCACAAACGTTGCTTCATTCTAAATGTCTGACTGCAAATAACCAAAACATTGAACACTGATCTCGGGAAATCCTGATTTATCAGCGGGCTGATGTCAGTCAACAAGGCAAATATTGGAAAAATGGATATTTGACTGTTGTGTTTATATGTGCATTCTTCATTTTTACCTGCATTAGAATACTACTAATTACAGAGCACACGCCCCCACCTGACCTCTGTGTGTGTGTGTGTGTGTATCTGTGTGTGTGTGTGTGTGTGTGTGGCCAGGCCATGGCTTATTTTGAGCAGCTAAAAGAGTCTCAGGATGCCTGGGAGGTCTGCACTGAAGCTCTGGCTAAAGGCATCTACAGGTGAGGTTCACCTTGTCTCCACCTTCTTCTGCCACCCTCACACATTCTCATCAGTCTGTCTGATCTTTCAGTGATGACCATGTCAAGTTCTTCTGCTTCCAAGTTCTGGAGCATCAAATCAAATTTAGGTGAAGATGTGGAGTTGACTTCTTGGATGTGCTGCAATTCTGTTTGGTTAACACACACACGTCCGTTTCAGACATGCGAGTTTGAGTGGAGCGCAGCAGCAGCTCGTTAGAGAAACACTGATGAAGTGGCTTCAGTGTCAGGTACCTTGTCAAACTCACTTAAATCCTCATGGCTGCTTGTTTTTGATTGATTGTTCATTTTGTGCCTAATAGTCCAGGTTTTGGAGATCAGTGTTGTTCACTTCACCTGTTGGTGGTCTTAATGTTGTACCTGATTGGTGTATTTTAGAGTCTGACATAAATGTATGGGTGCCGTCAACTTTAAAAGTCAGTGAAAATAAAAGCAGTTCTTCTCGTCAGTCCCAGGGATGTACTGTGCACGTGCCCTTGTAGGTCCTGGTCCTCTAACATGTCTTCACTGATCATTGCAGACAGAACTGTTGAAGTAAACATGGAGTAATCTCTGGGGCAACCGTTTAAAGAACGTGCCCAAACCTCTTAGCTTTCACTGATTTGTTTCGCCACATATTTCTTATTATACTGAAGGAATATTGGGATGTGGTTCATGCTAGCATTAGCAGTGCACAAATCCCTTCTCCAATCTCCAGCCCTCCCCATTTGGCAAGAGTTAGATTTTAGACCAACAATTCTACAAAATCTATTTAGTGTAAAATGGATGCCATGCGTTTAAGTCCAGTTACTTTCTGCTCCAAATCATTATAATCCTTCTCTTTTTGTGTGGTGTGTGCAGCTGATGAACAGTCAGCCTGAAAAGGTCTTCATCAGGAACAAAGCTGCTCAGGTGTTTGCCCTCACCTTTGTGATGGATTACCCAACGCTGTGGCCCAAGTTCTTTTTTGATGTGCTGTCACTGGTGGGTCTCAACCCAAATGGTGTTGACATTTACCTGAGGACACTCATGGCCATAGATGCAGAGGTGGTGGACAGAGACATCCTCCACTCACTGGAGGTGAGACGTGTCAAAGTTCAGGTGTCAAATATGAATCCGGCAAGTCACCAAAACCCAACCTCACATGCAATGTGACACGGTATCGGTAGAACTTCCTGTTAAAGATGTGTGCGTCTGGCACAGGGACAGAGCTAATGTGACAGGTTCCGGAGGGAAAAGTAGACCTAGACCTTTTCATTTGAAATCAAATGTAAGAGTCTTGATTATTAATATTACAATTTCATGATGTGTTCTATTTAACATCTGCTTGAAGGTCTGGACATGATGGAGAATGGATGTTTTTGCTTTGATGCTGGCTCGTAATCACGTTTCATTTTACCAATGGTTATTTCAGGAGACTCGTAGGAACACCTTGATCAAAGACGGCATGCGGGAGCAGTGCATTCCTCATCTGGTGGAATCCTGGTTCCAGATCCTGCAGACCTACCAGCAGTCCCACCCAGAGCTCACCTGTCAGTGTCTGGAGGTGGTTGGAGCCTACGTCTCCTGGATCGACCTCAACCTTATTGCCAATGACCAGTAAGATGGTGGTTACTCATCACTATGTCACTGTGGATGGTGTGTTTCCTAAAAGTGTGCATGTGTGTGTGTAGGTTTGTGAACCTGCTACTGGGTCAGATGTCGATGGAGGAACTCAGAGAGGAGGCGTGTGACTGCCTGTTGGAAATTGTTAATAAAGGGATGGACCCACTGGATAAAACGAAGCTGGTGGAGTCTCTGTGTCGGGTTCTGCAGTCCGCTGGGTTCTTCAATGTGGAACAGGTGTGAAATCGCTGTGGAGGCCATTGTTTTAGGAAAGCCAATATGTTGACTGAGTCATACCAGAAAACATCTTTCATACACTTTTAAAGGAGAAAAATGTCCTTATTTTTAAAACAATGCAATATTTAATTGACCTCTGGTGCAGAAAAGGACAAAGGAGCTTTTGTTCTTTTCTGAGCCGATGCTAAGAGTCGTCAGACCTTTGAATCCTGAACAAAAATCTAAATTTGTGCTTGTTGTCAGGAGGAGGATGTGGACTTCCTGGCTAAGTTCTCTCGGCTTGTGAATGGAATGGGTCAGAATCTGGTGTTGAGCTGGACCAAACTAGCCAAAGCAGGACATGTCAAAGATGCCAGCGAGACACTGCAGGCTGTGGAGGCCAAAGTGCCACTGCTGCTGCAGCTGCTGGTTCATGAGGACGATGACATCTCCACCAACGTGGTGGGCTTCTGCTATGAGTACCTGCATGTGCTGAAACAGGTGGGCTGAGGGGGCTTCAGCCGCGCTCCTCCACTGTTTTGTGCAATGTGGAAACTGACAGGTTTTATTTTATTTTGTCACAGCTTCCTCAGCTCACTGACCAACAAAAGTCCAATGTGGAGGTGAGTCTTGAAGGAAAAAGCTCTTTCCTGTCCAGTCGGGTGATGATGTAATCAAAACCCTCCGTCCCACAGGCGATCATGCTGGCCGTCATGAAGAAGCTGAAGTACGATGACGAGTATAACTTTGAGAACGAGGTGAACAGAAATGCTGGCATTCTTTGAACTGACTGTTTGATTTCAGACTTTTTCGTGTCGATGTTTTTGGATTGATTACGATGCTAATCTTTGTATTTGTGATGTGTTAATATAAATGGGAGTGGTGACTGAGCACGTTGCTGTGCATGTTAATGTGTAAGGGCGAAGATGAAGCCATGTTTGTGGAGTACAGGAAGCAGCTGAAGATGTTGCTGGACCGTCTGGCTCAGGTGTCGCCTGAGCTGCTGCTGGAGGCCGTTCGAAGATTCTTTGCCAATGCGATGTTGTAAGAAACAAGAGCAGTCCTCTTCTGCTTTCAGAGTTGATCAGAAATACATAGTTTGCATTTGTTATTCACCTCTTCAGTCATTGCTCCTATTGTGTGTGTGTGTGTGTGTGGTGCATTCAGAAACTGGCAGACCGCTCCGTTCATGGAGGTGGAGGTGGCCATCAGACTGTTGTACATGCTGGGCGAGGCCCTGCCAGCTTCTCATGGGGCTCACTTCTCTGGTGACACAACAAAGACCAGCGCCCTGCAGGACATGATGAGGACGGTTGGTTATATTGTTGTGTGGCCTCGTCATTGTTGCCCCCCCCCCCAAATTTGAACATCTCATCTCTGAATCCTCAGCTGGTTTCCTGTAACGTCAGCAGCTACCAGCACACATCTGTATCGCTGGAGTTCTTTGAGACTGTCGTCCGCTATGACAAGTTCTTTATCGTGGAGCCGCAACACATCCCCGTGGTTCTGGTGAGTTTCTGTGTGTGCTTGAGCTCATGTCTCATATATTTGACTGTGTTCACTGCTTTGTTCACTGAAAGATGGCATTTCTGGACCAACGGGGACTGCGAAACAACAGCCCAAAGGTCCGCAGCAGGGTGGCGTACCTCTTCTCCCGATTTGTCAAAAGTTTGCAGTGAGTACAACGTTCATCACCAGCCGGCATCCATGAAAAGTGTCTCTGTGTTTGACTGGTGGGATTCTGCTTTGTTCACCAGTAAACACATGAACACATTCATCGAGGACATTCTGACTCGCATCCAGGACCTGCTGGAACTGGCCCCTCCTGTAGGTGTCGTGTGATGCCTGATGTCGTCCATGACCAGGTGACGTCATTGTCTGCAGCTCATGCCTGATGTGATATTGTCCATACAGGAAAATGGATTCCCAGCTCAGCTAACCAGCGATGACCAGCTCTTCATGTTCGAGACGGCAGGCGTTCTGATCGTGAATGCGGAGAGTCCAGTGGAGCGGAAGCAGGCGCTGATGAGGAGTCTCCTGCTGCCACTGATGGATGCCTTTGCTATGCTGCTAGCCAAACTGCTCCAGGAAGGAGAGGAGGAGCGGCAGGTGGCCCTTGCCGACTGTCTGAGCCATGCTGTTGGATTTGCCAGGTGATTAGTTAGAATTAGAAAACAATGTCGTAACCATGACGATGTCCCTGTTGCCCCAACAGCTGTTTTAGATGTTGAATATTGACAACATGGGAATTATCTGCTGCTGATTTTATCCAACATTGGCTGTCAGCAGTTGTAATCTCAGGCTGGTTCTGGTTCTGGTTCCTCTGTTCAGTCGCACCAGTAAGGCCTTCAGCAACAAACAAACGGTGAAACAGTGCGGCTGCACCGAGGTCTACCGGGACTGCATGCAGACCTTCCTGCCTGCTCTGAGCTGCCCCATCCAGCGGGGGGTTCTGCGCAGCTCTGTGCGCTCCTTCCTGCACCGCATGATCATCTGTTTGGAGGAAGAGGTGCTGCCCTTCATCCCCGCTGCCTCTGAGCACATGCTGAAGGACTGTGAGGCCAAAGACCTGCAGGAGTTCATCCCGCTCATCAGTCAGATGACCGCCAAATTCAAGGTCTGTTGGGGCGCCTGACTCGCTCTGAGGACCTCTGCCGTACTGATCTGAGATGAACCACCTCTATCCTCTGTTGCTATGGCAGCGGCAGGTGTCTCCCTTCCTGCAGCAGGTGTTCATGCCTCTGGTTCTGGCCATCTTTGAAGTTCTGGCCCGGCCGGCAGATGACAACGATCAAGCTGCTGCTCTGGAGAAACAGATGCTTAGAAGGAGTTACTTCACCTTCATCCAGACTGTGACAGGAAGTGGAATGAACGAAGTCATGGCCAATCAGGGTGAGGTTCTGATAGCTCGCCATCTCCATAAACGAAGCTTTGGTTTCGGGATCTTCACGACCCACTGACATTGAAATGAAAATAGTATTTTTTTGTGTGTGTGTGTGTGCTCTCAGGTGCAGAAAATGTGGAGCGAGTTGTGTTCACCATCATCCAGGGTGCGGTGGACATCCCTGACCCAATCGGCCAGAAGACCTGTTTCATCATCCTGTCCAAGCTGGTGGAGCTGTGGGGTGAGACTCCAAGCATGTGACTGAGTGTGTTGGAGCGTGGCCTCTGTTCTCACCCTTTGTGTTGCGCAGGAGGTAAAGACGGGATGGTGGGTTTCCCCGACTTTATCTACAAACACATCGTCCCTGCCTGTTTCCTTGCTCCCCTCAAACCCACCTTCGACCTGGCAGATGCTCAGACGGTTCTGGTAAGTCTCAGCAGCTAGTGCCATTTGAGAGAGGAGAACCCAAAGAGAAGCATTGAGACACACCATTAAATGTCTTTTAGACGCTGTCGGAGTGTGCCGTCACGCTCAAAATGATTCATCTCAAGAGGGTAAAAACCAAAAGTTGTGTGTGGAAATATTCCAGCCTCACTCAGCTTGTGCCTAATTTCATTTGGTTTGTTTCTAAGGGGCCAGAGTTTATCCAGTTTTTACAGCAGGAATATTTGCCATCGCTTCATGTGTCTCCAGAAATCTCACAGGTAACTATGGAAACCATTAAAAGTTCCTGGAAAATCCAGGTCTTGCCTCCCTAATTGACTTTATCCGATGGGATGCATGTCAGTCTGATGTCTGGGTGACTGTTCATTACCATTGTGGCTAAACAACCCAAAATGTTCCCACTTTTTTTTTTTTTGCTGAACCAAAATGAAATGGCTAATAACTTCACAGGAAGAGGGTTGATTCATTCAAGAGTTTTCTGAATATTTATTTGCAGGAACTTTGTCAGGTGATTCAGCAGCCGGATGTCAAAGTCCTGAAAAACTACACAAAGGTACGACTTTGCTGGTGTAGCACGGGATATGACAAGTGTTTTCCTTTAAGAGCATCTTCGTTAAGTGCTCTTTTCTGTGGCTTCGTTACTCAGTTGATTCATTGTTTTTCAGGCCTTTTTTCAACGAGCAAAACTTTAGGAATGGAAACGGGATATTCAGTTTGACTGAATGGACACTAAAGAGGAAATGGAAGCACAGGCCATTCCCACGAAATGTTAAAGCTGTAACTTAGCATAGCAGCTGGATTTGCACTTAAACAGTGAGCAGGACCAGGACAGGAAGTCCATTTGGCCCGTGAGGATGAGCCGTACACGTGGACGTGGCAGAACTCGGGCGGTGTTCAGAAGAGTGGACGACTTCACAAAGTGTGCAGGAAAGTTTGGGGATTTTTTTAGATGCTGATGGAAAACAAACAACTTTTCTGGAAGAGAAATGATCCTGAAACGGCATTTCTCATCGGGGAAAGAGGTAGCATAAGAATTCTAACTTCCTGCTGCTAAAGGAAAACTGATTTTTAATTTAAAACTGGCTTTTTTTATGTTTTGATTTTATTTTTGAGTCCAGCTTGTTTGTTTTCCTTTGAAGCAAATATCGTATTATTTCAACCACTTCGTTATCAGATAATATACAGAAGCAAAATCAGCCTCTGCTGCCGAGTTTGAAACAAAATAAAATTGCTGAAATCTGTTTCCTTAAAATGTTTACATTCTTTATTATGTCAGATTCAATGAGGGAAAATATGAAGCATTGGTTACGTTTGTTGGTGAAACCAGAGATGCAGTTTTCAGTTCACAGGTTGATTAAAAATGAATAACATAAAACCTGCTCCAGTGGCAACCGTCCAATCAGTGTGATCATTTCAGGTCTGATCACATTAAACTCAGGTCGTCAGAAACCACCACGTGTTTGGGGTTAGGGTTGAAACTGAACATTTATTCACCTGATGAAGGTAGGTAAGAGTTGGAATTTGATGGGAACCAGTTTGGGGTGGCAAAACAAATGTAAAATTTGTGAATTAAGGATTTTGTAGATGAGAAAATATATTTTACGCAGATGACTTAAAATGGCAGTTTTCTTAATTTTATGCTCGGCCAACAGGTTCACTTTGAGTTTGGTTTCTCAGCCTGAAGCCTGTGAAGATGTTAACGAATCAGCAGAACTGTATGTGCACCTGTTCAATAATGAGGAAAACTTGCTAAGTGAGTGGAACTTATTCAGATGGTTGGCTAGCTGTGACTCAAGTGGCACAATAATGTATTAAGACTCAAAAGGTACCTTTGTGGCTAGCAATTTGTCCATTCAAGCAACGCTAAGGTTGTCTGAAGATTCTCAGTCATGGTAATTGTGGTAGTTGAATTTTGGCAACCAGACTTTGAGTTTCTTTGGAAGACGTTTCACTTCTCATCCAAGAGGCTTCATCAGTTCTAGCCGACTCTTTGGGAGTTCCGGGTTCTTCTACTCTTCAGGAGCCATGAACACATTTGGAGCTTCGGGAACCTGGTTGTTGGTTGCTCCATTCCTCATTATGCAGGTAATTGAAACTTCCCTTGGCACAATGTGGTTGGTTAGTGGCCAACAGGGACCAGGTGATGTCTCAGACCCCACCTGTTTCAAACTGGAAAGACCATCATTAACGCTAAGGTTTAAAAACATCTTAACTGTCAAATGTTGAATTTCATTAGCTGCATGTAGACGAATGTTGCTATTTTCTTTGCCCTGTCAAAACATCAAAATGTAACAGGCTTTTTGTGGTCTGAACAGGATTCCCTTGGCTTAAGTCACACATTTTCCTCAGTTTAACTTCAAATACACCATTCAGACGGTGAAAATGAGCTCAAGAGGAAAAATATTGCCAAATAGTTGGGGTTTTTTTGTTCATTGTATTTTATTCCAAAAGAGCCAGTAAAATCTATTAACCATGATAAAAAGAAGAACTGTTAATGCTGTGTGAAAGCATGGAAGTTTAGTTTTGATTCTCTCAGACTTCCTGTAAAGATATTTCAAATAAAATGTACTGTATGGTCACAAAATAACTACCATACCCAAAACTTGACTTTAATCCTTTTAATTCAACAAAGTATTTTCATATTTCTTTTGTCAACACATTTTCCTTCATGAAAATGGAAGTGTTTTTATACATGTACTGATTAGATGATACAAGATGGAGTTCTACAGGGTTGGGCTTTACAACAGCTTCCTGGCACAAATGAAAACATCTGATTTCATATCAGAATTTGGTTTCCAAACTCAATTCATAACAAAACTCAAATTTTCTTCTCCCTCTGACTCTAAAGCAAAGATGATTTGGTGATAATTGTCCCCTTCAGCCTTTGATCACGGCTATTGGTCGCAGTTTGATCGCCTTCTTACTGATTCCAGCGTCATGACATGTGTTCACCACATCCGTCACATTTTTGTATGACTCGGGAGCCTAAAAACAAAATAATTCCATCAAATTATTATTTTTTTTAAAATGGTCTAACTGTAAAAAAAACTCACCTCCTCCATCACCAGTTTTGGTGAAGCCACTCTGATTGCAATTCCCATGTCAGCTAGTCTGTCCAGAACATCCTGGAAGTCAAGATTCCTGCGAGATTTTGCGCGTGACAAAGCACGGCCCTGAAAATCAGACTCAATCATTATGAGCGTCACATTCTTTCTGATGCATTCTGTCTTGTGGTAAAAGTGTGTTTCAGGAGTCGTACCGCCCCGTGACATGTGGTTCCAAATGTCTCCGTCATGCCTTGTTCTGTGCCCGTTAGAACATAACTGCAGGTTCCCATGGTCCCTCCGATCAGTACTGGCTGGCCTGTCAGCTGGAGATGATATGATGTTGATTAGGAATGACCCCCAAACTGAATGATGTGTTTGTGTCCTGACATATACCTGGTAGTCTACAGGGATGAGTGGGTGGTGCGGTGGGAACGCTCGTGTGGAACCCTTCCGGTGGACAAGCAGCGTTTTCTGTTTCCCATCCACCACATGCTCCTCCACTTTGGCAATGTTGTGCGAGACATCATAGATGACGTGCATGTCAAGGTCATCAGGCGTTGTTGCAAACACTTTAGAAAAGGCCTAAAAGAAACACCTGGCGTAAAAACAAAGGTGGAACCGAAGGGATGGCCGCCCCCACCCGTCTGCTGACCTGTCTGGTAAGGAACGTCATAGATGAGCGATTGACCCAGGCATAGTTTCCTGCAGCCGCCATCCCCTTCAGGTAATCCTGCCCCTCCGGTGATGTAATGCGAGCACAAGCCAGCTGACGGTCGTTCACACAGATTTTATCTCTCTTCATAGCTTTCTCCATGGCAACCAAGGCATCTGGGAACAGAAAGTTCAAGTTTCATAACCTTTAAAAAGATTTTAGGAAAGTCGGGTAAGTACAAAATATGATTAAAAAAATCTTTTGCAGAAAAGATTTTTCAACTACAATTAAGCTGTGAAGTCAAATATTGAGAGAAAAATAATTTCAATTTTGTTTAATTCTGATCACAATTGTAAAAACTAAGCAAGAGTTTACATTTTGATCAGGCTGAAATCTTTCTAAGTTACTGGGATCATCTTTGGCACAAAGACACTGCGTGATTTGTAAATGTAATTTTTCTCTAGGTGGCTGAGTAACAGAATCAATAATCACATTTTTAGGTGGTTTATTTTAGCGACACATCTCACCTGTTGCAACTTGGTGTCCAAGGCCTCTGCTGCCACTGTGGATCATCACACACACCTGACCTTTGTGGTCAATACCCATCTTCTTGGCAGCATAGTCATTGTAGATCTCATCCACCACCTGAATCTCAGCATAATGGTTTCCAGCTCCCAGTGTTCCCAGCTTCACATGGTAGACAACATTTAACTGACATTTTTTATGGAGCAAATTTAGGGCAGTAGTGAAAACTACTTTCAAAAAAAGCTTTCTTCTCTTTAAAATTTCTCAGATTAAACAGTTAGATGTTTTTCCTAGTATGTAGTCCTGCTCCTGGTGGTAATGCCACTGAACATTGGAGCCCTGGGGCTGCTACTGTACCTGAGGAAGGCCTCTTTTCTTGGCTTTGGAGGACACTTTGTTGGGGTCTGCCTGCAGCATCCTGCCATACTCCTCGCAGTGCTCCTTATCTTCAGCCCAGGCATAGCCCTCCCTCAGGGACCAGTCGACACCCATCTCCAGGGCCTCCTCCAGGTCCCTGAGAACACACACGTGAGGCACACACTATCCCGCCGTCCATCTTCTACGGCTGTACCCTATAGCCGGCTCGCTGCTTTTGGGCGATAGTCATGGTCACTCTGGACAATTCACTAGCTCATTGCAGGGCTAATGTATAAAAACGGACAAGGCCTGGGTCAATTTAGAGTCACCCCAAATCAATGTCTTCTGACTGTGGGAGAAAGTATCCAGAGAGAAGCCGGGCATACACCCAGGCAGAAAAGGCCCTTGCCCCCAAGGGCTTCAAAACTGGAACTGTCTTGCTGTGAGGCAAGAGTCCTAACCCTGACCCAATACAGGGTATGCTGAGATACAAAGACAGGCCCCCTTACTTGGCTCCCATAGGGATGACTCCTTTGGATCCTACTCCCACTGGGATGTGATCAAACAGCGACTGGGCCAACTGCTCCTTCACCGGCTGGACATCACCTTCGTCAAGGTTTGTCCTCAGCAGTCGGACGCCACAGTTGATGTCAAAGCCGACACCACCTGCAGAACAAACGTGACTCTTCAAAGATGCTTTTCTGCGTTAGGGTATATATATAATTATATAATTAAAAGGCGAAAGCGCACCGGGAGACACCACGGCCGCTGGGTCGTTCATGTCGAAAGCTGCCATGTTGCCAATGGCAAACCCATATCCCGAGTGAACATCGGGGAGTCCAATGGATTTCTGTGGTAGAATTAGGGTTAATTCATCAGATTTTTTCTAATTTGATTTTTAGACTTGGTAAAATGATACAGACGTGAACAATTCCTGGCAGTGCCGCGACATTCCCGATCTGTTTCATAGCGGGAAGAAAACCACCCACACCTGGATCAATGATACAACCAGTATTTAATGTGAGATGAGGAATTGGGATCATGTTTCAGGTAAATGGCAGCACCTCCTCGACAGGCGTTCCGCAGCTCCTCAAACATCAGTTTCTCAAGCGCTTCGTTCACATAGAAGTTTCCTTCCACCTGAAATTAAAACAAGTCGTCAGTAAGTGATCAACTTTCGTGACAGCAGTCATAGTCAGTTTACATTTCAACATAAAACAGTTGCATTAAAGGGTTACTTCATCATGAACGTTCTGCAGTGTTAAATATGAAAATGCAGATCACACTTTATTCCACATATAGGATTTGGTGGTATACATACAAAACGCTAAATAGAACCTTTACGGTTATAATGTGACTCCACAAATGCCCATTACTATCATATAATAACCGAATTAGTTTTTCTCCAAAAAGCAAAGTTACAGGATTCGTTGTATAAGTTATGATACCGACAGCGCTGCTAACTGGCTGCTAACCATCGCACTACGCTGAGCTAGAAATACTCCAAAATTCACCTGCATGTTGGGAACAAAGCCCTTTTTGATCCTCCAGCAGTTGCTGCCGATCTTATCCAGGAACTGCAGCTCATCGTTATAATTTCGGCTCATTATTATTTTGACAAAAGCAGAATTTTCTCAGCTTAAATGTGCTTTCCAAGCTGCTTCACAGGCTGCCGATAAGCGCTACGGAAGCCTGCGAGTAAATTCACAGCAAAGCGCGTTTGATATCTGGACCAAAGCGTTACTTATTCTATCTTTATATGTTGAAATTGCCTCTCTTTTGATTAGTAGCACTTATACATCTGAATGGAATTTGTACACTATCCGTCATGGGAATTGTCCCTTGTCTAGTTTTTGCTGTGACGACTTTTTCCGCCTCTATTCTAAACGCCTCTATTCTTTTTTTTAGCATGGTGTTTTCTTTTTCAGCCCTGCAATTTTAACCCCCTTAACACCAAATGAAATTAACTTTAATGCATTTTTAATCAATAATATGTGTAACGGGGTCAATGATTCCACTTGCCTTCAGTTGTTCTGCTCTTCATTATTTAACATTATCCCCCATCATCTTTTACAATGTTATTTCATTTATATTACCTTAATTGCAATGTATTTTCATTGTATACCTT
The DNA here is from genome assembly GCA_027382335.1 of Takifugu ocellatus. Taxonomy (NCBI): domain Eukaryota; kingdom Metazoa; phylum Chordata; class Actinopteri; order Tetraodontiformes; family Tetraodontidae; genus Takifugu; species Takifugu ocellatus. The sequence goes on along the minus strand of JAPVLW010000137.1, from coordinate 28,863 downwards.
TATTTGATATTTATCTGCTGGGTTTCCAATCAGGGTGAGCCTGTGGTCCACTGTCCCTGTGCTAAGTCAAACTAGTGTGCCTCAGGGAAGTATGGTAGTGTATTAATCACTTGCATGTGACTGAGATGAGCAGATTGTTGTGAGCAGTTTTGTTGGTTTTGTTTTATTAATTACACTAATTCTGTCTGTGTGTATTTGCAAGCTAACCTCGTGTGAAAGTTGTGCATGTGGCTAACAGACAACATGAGCATTATTATTATTTTTTGTTTGTTTCATTTACTTTAGTAAATCCTGGATGAGTACAAGAGAGTAACCATGGTCTGTTTTCACAGAAATAAAGTGATGCGTAAGAGCCGCCGCAATGGTGCCGTGAGCCGTTCTTCCCCACGAGCCCTCAGCGCTGCTGTGTAATGGTCGGGATGCTGCTGCATGGCCATTCACCTGCTGCAATCACCTGCTGCATTCCCCTGCTGCATTCACCTGCTGCATTTACCTGCTGCAATCACCTGTTGCATTCACCTGATCATTGGCAATTTAGTATTTACATAGGAAGCGGGCGAAACAATTAGCATTACTTAAAATTATTAATTGACCTAATTAGGGATTGAAGTTAGGGGTTAGGTGAATGATGGATCTAGCCAAGGTCTCTCACTATACTGACCACCGTCAGTATAGCTTTAGGGTTAAGTTGGGTTAAGATTTCTAGGGTTAGAAGCACCTGAAGCGATGGCCATCCATGATTCAAGAAATGACCTACTAGCGGGTTGTGAGTCTCCTTTTTTTCTGAAGATGTTATGGGTGAACCACAAGAGAAGGCTGATTTTGGTTTCACCCACATACTGAATGCCACACACCCCACAAGTGATCAGGTAAACACAATTGCTTGTGTGGGGACTCCCTTGAGTTTCCCTCTTAAAAACATTTTTGGATACCTGGCTCTGTATCCAATCTCTGTCTGTAGAATTCACCGCAGCTTCTGGGCGTTGCTATCAAAAGAGGCTTTATTTTAGCCCTGAGCAACAGGTCCTGTAGATTTTTATTTTTTCTATATGCCGCGATGATTCTACAGAGACCCAAGGCTAACCCTAACCCAGAAGGTGGAGTGATTGTTCAGGATTTTTGAAAAATTGTTTTTAATCTTTTTCATTAATAGGGTGGCTGGGAAGGAATATGTGGTCACCAGGGGAATCACGGAGGACACATGGACAGGCTTTGTCTTGAGGAACTCCCTGAGGGCCTGTTTTCTAAAACAGTGTTTTTCAACCACTGTGTGTGCCGCGAGATACTGTGGTGGGTGTGCCGTGGGAAATTATCCAATTTGTGTGCCTGTGTGGTCTAGCGCCTGGCAGAGTAATCATGTAGTACTCTTCCATACCAGTAGGTGACAGCAGCAGGTAGCTACCATAAACCAGAGTGAAGGAAAAAAAAAACCAGATGTGATCATTACGCAGTTTTTTACACCGCGAAACCCTCGTAGCCAAGACTTTACCAGCAGACCTCAGCAGTTCCTGTGTTGGATGATGTGCGCATAGTAAACTTTGTGAAGTCACGACCTGTGAAAAGTTGCATATTTGCGGCTTTGTGTGAGGAAATGGGAGCAGAGCATAAAGCCTTGTTGTTTCATACGGAGGTCCGATGGTTGTCGCACAGCAAGGTGCTGATGAGCTGCGAGAGGAACTTAAAGTGTTTCTGACAAATGAGGGGTCCGATTACGCAAAGCTGCTTGCTAGTGATGAGTGGTTTGCAAGGCTGGCATACCTGGCAGATATTCTTCATCATCTGAATGAACTTAACAGACGAATGCAAGGCCGAAATGAAAACCTGCTTACAAGTACAGATCAAATAAATGGATTCGTTCAAAGGTGCAACTCTGGCAGCAGCATGTGGAAAGTGGCAATCCTGAAATGTTCCCACTCACCAAGAAATGGCAAGATGTTAATATTGCTGCACTCTGTGAGATAATAGTTAAACATCTGAAAACTCTTGAGGAGAAGATGTCATTTTATTTCTCTTCAGCCTCCACGCAGTGCCTTGACTGGATTAGGGACCCATTCAGCTCAGCATCAGCTGTTGGAAAGGACATGACTTTACAGGAGCAGGAGGAACTGACTGAACTGAGACACGATCGTGGTCTCAAGCTTAGCTTTGCTGATCTGCCTTTGGACGGTTTTTGGTTGGCAGCTGCCAAGGAGTTCCCCATGCTGGCCAACAAAGCTACGTATGTTGACATTGCTCCCATTTTCCACAACATATCTGTGAGGTGAGCTTTTCAAGCCTGACTGCTGTAAAAACTGAAAACAGAGAAGGACTGAGAGCTGTGGAGGAAGAGCTTCGTGTGTGTCTTTCATCGATTCCTGCCAGGACATCAGCACTGTGTTCATCCAAACAGGCCCAGGTTTCACACTGAGTGAGAATGAATATGAAAGATTATAAAATACTTTTTTCTTTGGGTTTATTTGATTCCCATTAAAGATTTTATAATATAATGTCATTCTTCAATGTTAAAAAAACTTATAGCAATATAACACTATTGTTAATATAAGCTCCCCCCCCCCCCCCTGCGTTTTCAGCTAGTGGTGTGCCGCAGGATTTTTTTAATGAAAGAAATTTGCCTTGGCTCGAAAAAGGTTGAAAAACACTGTTCTAAAAGACCGTGAGTACCCTCTCGTAGAGAGAGCCCTGAACAGTGTCGGTGGCCTCCAAGAAGTACATACTAGTACATACTCTGTGAAACCTCAATAATTGTGATTTCAGCAGACCTTTGAATATGTGTTTGGGATGGAAACTGCTCCCATGTAATAATGCAGTTTCCTTAAAGAAAACCTTTATGTCCAGGTTATGAGTAGCATCAAAGTTCTTCCCATTAAATGTTGTGTCCAGAAAGGCCACTGTTATTCAGATTCAGATCCTATATTTATCCCACAGTGGGAAATTTACAGCGCAACAACAGCAAAAGCACGCAGAAATAAAAATAAAATTGAGATAAAATAGAGACTATACAAAAAGGATGTGTATATGTACAATAATCCAAGATAAATGGATAATTGGCCCTTGTATACCTGTACATGCTGTATACAATATACACATTGATATACAGTACATATCAATATACAATATACATATCAGAATATATAATATTTAGTCTGTGCTATCGGGCATTATGTTTATTGTGCAGTTTGACAGCAGCCGGCAGGAAAGATCTGCGATACCTCTCCTTCACACAGCGAGGGTGGAGCAGCCGCTCCCTGAAGGAGCTGCCCAGTGCTGCCAGGGTGTCCTGTAGGGGGTGGGACGTGTTGTTCAACATGGATGATGAGTCCAGGGGACATCCCAGGACAGAGCTGGCCCTCCTTACCAGTCTGTCCATCCTCTTCCTGTCCCTGTCCGTGATGCCACTGGACCAGCAGACTATTCCATAGAAGATGGCTGATCCCACCACAGAGTCATAGAAAGTCCTCAGGAGTGTCCCTGCACTCCCAAAGACCTCAGCCACCTGAGCAGGAACAGTCTGCTGCTGCCCTTCTTGATAAGGGCATCTGTGTTGTGTGTCCAGTCCAGGTTATTGTTTAGGTGAACACCCAGGTACTTGTAGGACTCCACCACGTCAACATCCGTTCCCAGGATGTTCACTGGTGCAGGCGGGGGGTTGTTACGCCTGCGGAGATCCACCACCAGCTCCTTGGTTTTGCCAGCGTTGATCTGGAGGTTGTTCCGCAGGCTCCAGTCCACCAAGTCCTGAATAAGTTCTCTGTACTCCGTATCGTCCCCATCAGTGATGAAGCCGACAGCAGCAGAGTCGTCAGAGAACTTCTGGAGGTGACATGATGACCTACCGCGATGATTCTACAGCCGAGAAGGTGGAGTGGTTGCTCAGGATTTTTAAAAAATTTAATATGTCGTCACCAGGGGAATTACGGAGGACACATGGACAGGCTTTGTCTCGAGGAACTTCCTGAGGGCCTGTCTCTTGAAGGACCTCGAGTACCCTCTGGTAGAGAGAGCCCGGAACGGTGTCCTGGTGGCCTCCAAGAAATCTCCCCGGTGTGTACATATCCTGTGGAATCTCAATAGTTGAGATTTTAGCAGGCCTTTAAAATATGTTTGGGATGGAAACTGCTCCTATGCAGTAGTGCATGTGAGTCAGTTTCCTTAAAGAGCACCTTTATATCAAGGTTATTAGTGGCCTTAAAATTCTCCCCTTTGAATGTGGTTGTGTCCAGGAAGTCCACCGACACACTGTTGATGGTGGACTTAAGTTTGATGGATGGATTGTGCCGGTTCAGTGCATTGAGGAATTCCCCAAACTCCTCCTGTGTGTGATGCCAAACACCCCAAATGTCATCCAGGTACCTAAAATAATGTAAGAGCTTTTTTCCGCAAGCCGCCAAAGCCGAGGTCTCCCACTCAGCCATAAAAATGTTGGCGTAGGCTGGTGCAAATTTTTTGCCCATTGCTGTTCCCTTAAGGGTTAGGGTTAGGGTTAGGTTAGGGTTAGGGTTAGGTTAGGGTTAGGGTTTAGGGTTAGGGTTAGGGTTAGGGTTAGGGTTAGGGTAGGGTTAGGGTTAGGTTAGGGTTAGGGTTAGGGTTAGAGGGTTAGGGTTAGGGGTTAGGGTTAGAAGGTTAGTGTTAGAGGGTTAGGGTTAGGGTTAGAGGGTTAGGGTTGGGTTAGGGTTAGAGTTAGGGTTAGGGTTAGGGTTAGGGTTAGAGGGTTAGGGTTAGGGGTTAGGGTTAGAAGGTTAGTGTTAGAGGGTTAGGGTTAGGGTTAGAGGGTTAGGGGTTAGGGTTAGAAGGTTAGGGATTAGGGGTTAGGGGTTAGGGTTAGGGTTAGGGTTAGGTTAGGGTTAGGGTTAGGGTTAGAGGGTTAGGGTTAGGGGTTAGGGTTAGAAGGTTAGTGTTAGAGGGTTAGGGTTAGGGTTAGAGGGTTAGGGTTAGGGTTAGGGTTAGGGTTGGGTTAGGGTTAGAGTTAGGGTTAGGGTTAGGGTTAGGGTTAGAGGGTTAGGGTTAGGGGTTAGGGTTAGAAGGTTAGTGTTAGAGGGGTAGGGTTAGGGTTAGAGGGTTAGGGGTTAGGGTTAGAAGGTTAGGGATTAGGGGTTAGGGGTTAGGGTTAGGGTTAGAGTTAGAAGGTTAGGGTTAGAAGGTTAGGGTTAGAGGGTTAGGGTTAGGGTTAGGGTTAGAGTTAGAAGGTTAGGGTTAGAAGGTTAGGGTTAGAGGGTTAGGGTTAGGGTTAGAGGGTTAGGGTTAGGGGTTAGTTTTAGGGTTGGAGTTAGGGTTGGAGTTAGGGTTAGGGTGGGAGTTAGGGTTAGGGTTATGGTTGAAGTTAGGGTTAGGGTAGGAGTTAGGGTTGGAGTTAGGGTTAGGGTTGGAGTTAGGGTTAGGGTTGGAGTTAGGGTTGGAGTTAGGGTTAGTTTTAGGGTTGGAGTTAGGGTTAGGGTGGGAGTTAGGGTTAGGGTTATGGTTGAAGTTAGGGTTAGGGTAGGAGTTAGGGTTGGAGTTAGGGTTAGGGTTAGGGTTAGGGTTGGAGTTAGGGTTAGGGTTGGAGTTAGGGTTAGGGTTGGAGTTAGGGTTAGGGTTAGGGTTGGAGTTAGGGTTGGAGTTAGGGTTAGGGTTGGAGTTAGGGTTAGGGTTGGAGTTAGGGTTGGAGTTAGGGTTAGTTTTAGGGTTGGAGTTAGGGTTGGAGTTAGGGTTAGGGTGGGAGTTAGGGTTAGGGTTAGGGTTGAAGTTAGGGTTAGGGTAGGAGTTAGTGTTGGAGTTAGGGTTAGGGTTGGAGTTAGGGTTAGTGTTGGAGTTAGGGTTAGGGTTGGAGTTAGGGTTAGGGTAGGAGTTAGGGTTGGAGTTAGGGTTAGGGTGGGAGTTAGGGTTAGGGTTATGGTTGAAGTTAGGGTTAGGGTAGGAGTTAGGGTTGGAGTTAGGGTTAGGGTTAGGGTTAGGGTTGGAGTTAGGGTTAAGGTTAGGTTTGGAGTTAGGGTTAGCATTAGCATCAAGTTAGCATTAGCATTCGGGTTAGCATTAGCATTCGGATTAGCATTAGCATTCGGGTTAGCATTAGCATTCGGATTAGCATTAGCATTCGGGTTAGCATTAGCATTCGGATTAGCATTAGGGTAGGAGTTAGGGTTAGCATTAGGGTTAGGGTTGGAGTTAGTGTCAGCATTAGCATCAAGTTAGCATTAGCATTCGGGTTAGCATTAGCATTCGGATTAGCATTAGGGTAGGAGTTAGGGTTAGCATTAGGGTTAGGGTTGGAGTTAGTGTTAGCATTAGCATCAAGTTAGCATTAGCATTCGGGTTAGCATTAGCATTCGGATTAGCATTAGGGTTGGAGTTAGGGTTAAGGTTTGGGTTAGGGTAAATCAATGGACAGTGTGGAGGGACTCGCCTCCTGAAGGAGTCAGTAAAGGCCACCTCAGGAGCCTTTTCTGGGCCCCCCAGTCAGGCTGGAGAACCTTCAAACAGCCCAAAATGAGCAAGATCTTTGCTGCCATCTCACCCTGCTGCACCTCAGTGCTCCACCTGAGCTGAGGGGCAGCTGGGAGAAGGTTCCCTGAGCCTCCCTGCTGAAGTAAACAGGAGGGTTAGGGTTAGGGTTAGGCTTGGAGTTAGGGTTAGGGTTAAGGTTAGGCTTGGAGTTAGGGTTAAGGTTAGGTTTGGAGTTAGGGTTAGGGTTAGGGTTAGCATTAGGGTTAGGGTTAGGGTTGGAGTTAGGGTTAGGGTTGGAGTTAGGGTTAGGGTTAGGGTTAGCATTAGGGTTAGGGTTGGAGTTAGGGTTAGGGTTGGAGTTAGGGTTAGGGTTAGGGTTAGGGTTGGAGTTAGGGTTGGAGTTAGGGTTAGGGTTGGAGTTAGGGTTAGGGTTAGGGTTGGAGTTAGGGTTAGGGTTAGGGTTAGGGTTAGGGTTGGAGTTAGGGTTAGGGTTAGGGTTAGGGTTAGGGTTAGGGTTGGAGTTAGGGTTAGGGTTAGGGTTAGCATTAGGGTTAGGGTTAGGGTTGGAGTTAGGGTTAGGGTTGGAGTTAGGGTTAGGGTTAGGGTTAGGGTTGGAGTTAGGGTTGGAGTTAGGGTTAGGGTTGGAGTTAGGGTTGGAGTTAGGGTTAGGGTTAGGGTTAGGGTTAGGGTTGGAGTTAGGGTTAGGGTTGGAGTTAGGGTTAGGGTTAGGGTTAGGGTTGGAGTTAGGGTTGGAGTTAGGGTTAGGGTTGGAGTTAGGGTTAGGGTTGGAGTTAGGGTTGGAGTTAGGGTTAGTTTTAGGGTTGGAGTTAGGGTTGGAGTTAGGGTTAGGGTGGGAGTTAGGGTTAGGGTTAGGGTTGAAGTTAGGGTTAGGGTAGGAGTTAGTGTTGGAGTTAGGGTTAGGGTTGGAGTTAGGGTTAGGGTTGGAGTTAGAAGGTTAGGGTTAGAAGGTTAGGGTTAGAGGGTTAGGGTTAGGGTTAGAGGGTTAGGGTTAGGGGTTAGTTTTAGGGTTGGAGTTAGGGTTGGAGTTAGGGTTAGGGTGGGAGTTAGGGTTAGGGTTATGGTTGAAGTTAGGGTTAGGGTAGGAGTTAGGGTTGGAGTTAGGGTTAGGGTTGGAGTTAGGGTTAGGGTTGGAGTTAGGGTTGGAGTTAGGGTTAGTTTTAGGGTTGGAGTTAGGGTTAGGGTGGGAGTTAGGGTTAGGGTTATGGTTGAAGTTAGGGTTAGGGTAGGAGTTAGGTTTGGAGTTAGGGTTAGGGTTAGGGTTAGGGTTGGAGTTAGGGTTAAGGTTAGGTTTGGAGTTAGGGTTAGCATTAGCATCAAGTTAGCATTAGCATTCGGGTTAGCATTAGCATTCGGATTAGCATTAGCATTCGGGTTAGCATTAGCATTCGGATTAGCATTAGCATTCGGGTTAGCATTAGCATTCGGATTAGCATTAGGGTAGGAGTTAGGGTTAGCATTAGGGTTAGGGTTGGAGTTAGTGTTAGCATTAGCATCAAGTTAGCATTAGCATTCGGGTTAGCATTAGCATTCGGATTAGCATTAGGGTAGGAGTTAGGGTTAGCATTAGGGTTAGGGTTGGAGTTAGTGTTAGCATTAGCATCAAGTTAGCATTAGCATTCGGGTTAGCATTAGCATTCGGATTAGCATTAGGGTAGGAGTTAGGGTTAGCATTAGGGTTAGGGTTGGAGTTAGTGTTAGCATTAGCATCAAGTTAGCATTAGCATTCGGGTTAGCATTAGCATTCGGATTAGCATTAGGGTTGGAGTTAGGGTTAATGTTTGGGTTAGGGTAAATCAATGGACAGTGTGGAGGGACTCGCCTCCTGAAGGAGTCAGTAAAGGCCACCTCAGGAGCCTTTTCTGGGCCCCCCAGTCAGGCTGGAGAACCTTCAAACAGCCCAAAATGAGCAAGATCTTTGCTGCCATCTCACCCTGCTGCACCTCAGTGCTCCACCTGAGCTGAGGGGCAGCTGGGAGAAGGTTACCTGAGCCTCCCTGCTGAAGTAAACAGGAGGGTTAGGGTTAGGGTTAGGCTTGGAGTTAGGGTTAGGGTTAAGGTTAGGCTTGGAGTTAGGGTTAAGGTTAGGTTTGGAGTTAGGGTTAGGGTTAGGGTTAGCATTAGGGTTAGGGTTAGGGTTGGAGTTAGGGTTAGGGTTGGAGTTAGGGTTAGGGTTAGGGTTGGAGTTAGGGTTGGAGTTAGGGTTAGGGTTGGAGTTAGGGTTAGGGTTAGGGTTGGAGTTAGGGTTAGGGTTAGGGTTAGGGTTAGGGTTGGAGTTAGGGTTAGGGTTAGGGTTAGCATTAGGGTTAGGGTTAGGGTTGGAGTTAGGGTTAGGGTTGGAGTTAGGGTTAGGGTTAGGGTTAGGGTTGGAGTTAGGGTTGGAGTTAGGGTTAGGGTTGGAGTTAGGGTTAGGGTTGGAGTTAGGGTTAGGGTTAGGGTTGGAGTTAGGGTTGGAGTTAGGGTTAGGGTTGGAGTTAGGGTTAGGGTTGGAGTTAGGGTTGGAGTTAGGGTTAGTTTTAGGGTTGGAGTTAGGGTTGGAGTTAGGGTTAGGGTGGGAGTTAGGGTTAGGGTTAGGGTTGAAGTTAGGGTTAGGGTAGGAGTTAGTGTTGGAGTTAGGGTTAGGGTTGGAGTTAGGGTTAGGGTAGGAGTTAGGGTTGGAGTTAGGGTTAGGGTGGGAGTTAGGGTTAGGGTTATGGTTGAAGTTAGGGTTAGGGTTGGAGTTAGGGTTAGGGTTAGGGTTAGGGTTGGAGTTAGGGTTAAGGTTAGGTTTGGAGTTAGGGTTAGCATTAGCATCAAGTTAGCATTAGCATTCGGGTTAGCATTAGCATTCGGATTAGCATTAGCATTCGGGTTAGCATTAGCATTCGGATTAGCATTAGCATTCGGGTTAGCATTAGCATTCGGATTAGCATTAGTGTAGGAGTTAGGGTTAGCATTAGGGTTAGGGTTGGAGTTAGTGTTAGCATTAGCATCAAGTTAGCATTAGCATTCGGGTTAGCATTAGCATTCGGATTAGCATTAGGGTTGGAGTTAGGGTTAAGGTTTGGGTTAGGGTAAATCAATGGACAGTGTGGAGGGACTCGCCTCCTGAAGGAGTCAGTAAAGGCCACCTCAGGAGCCTTTTCTGGGCCCCCCAGTCAGGCTGGAGAACCTTCAAACAGCCCAAAATGAGCAAGATCTTTGCTGCCATCTCACCCTGCTGCACCTCAGTGCTCCACCTGAGCTGAGGGGCAGCTGGGAGAAGGTTCCCTGAGCCTCCCTGCTGAAGTAAACAGGAGGGTTAGGGTTAGGGTTAGGCTTGGAGTTAGGGTTAGGGTTAAGGTTAGGCTTGGAGTTAGGGTTAAGGTTAGGTTTGGAGTTAGGGTTAGGGTTAGGGTTAGCATTAGGGTTAGGGTTAGGGTTGGAGTTAGGGTTAGGGTTGGAGTTAGGGTTAGGGTTAGGGTTAGCATTAGGGTTAGGGTTGGAGTTAGGGTTAGGGTTGGAGTTAGGGTTAGGGTTAGGGTTGGAGTTAGGGTTGGAGTTAGGGTTAGGGTTGGAGTTAGGGTTAGGGTTAGGGTTGGAGTTAGGGTTAGGGTTAGGGTTAGGGTTAGGGTTAGGGTTGGAGTTAGGGTTAGGGTTAGGGTTAGCATTAGGGTTAGGGTTAGGGTTGGAGTTAGGGTTAGGGTTGGAGTTAGGGTTAGGGTTGGAGTTAGGGTTAGGGTTAGGGTTAGGGTTGGAGTTAGGGTTGGAGTTAGGGTTAGGGTTGGAGTTAGGGTTAGGGTTAGGGTTGGAGTTAGGGTTAGGGTTAGGGTTAGGGTTAGGGTTGGAGTTAGGGTTAGGGTTAAGGTTAGGGTTAGGGTTAGGGTTAGGGTTAGCATTAGGGTTAGGGTTAGGGTTGGAGTTAGGGTTAGGGTTGGAGTTAGGGTTAGGGTTAGGGTTAGGGTTGGAGTTAGGGTTGGAGTTAGGGTTAGGGTTGGAGTTAGGGTTAGGGTTAGGGTTGGAGTTAGGGTTAGGGTTAGGGTTAGGGTTAGGGTTGGAGTTAGGGTTAGGGTTAGGGTTAGCATTAGGGTTAGGGTTAGGGTTGGAGTTAGGGTTAGGGTTGGAGTTAGGGTTAGGGTTAGGGTTAGGGTTGGAGTTAGGGTTGGAGTTAGGGTTAGGGTTGGAGTTAGGGTTAGGGTTAGGGTTGGAGTTAGGGTTAGGGTTAGGGTTAGGGTTAGGGTTGGAGTTAGGGTTAGGGTTAGCATTAGGGTTAGGGTTAGGGTTGGAGTTAGGGTTAGGGTTGGAGTTAGGGTTAGGGTTGGAGTTAGGGTTAGGGTTAGGGTTAGGGTTGGAGTTAGGGTTGGAGTTAGGGTTAGGGTTGGAGTTAGGGTTAGGGTTAGGGTTGGAGTTAGGGTTAGGGTTAGGGTTAGGGTTAGGGTTGGAGTTAGGGTTAGGGTTGGAGTTAGGGTTAGGGTTAGGGTTAGGGTTAGGGTTAGGGTTAGCATTAGGGTTAGGGTTAGGGTTGGAGTTAGGGTTAGGGTTGGAGTTAGGGTTAGGGTTAGGGTTAGGGTTGGAGTTAGGGTTGGAGTTAGGGTTAGGGTTGGAGTTAGGGTTAGGGTTAGGGTTAGGGTTGGAGTTAGGGTTGGAGTTAGGGTTAGGGTTGGAGTTAGGGTTAGGGTTAGGGTTGGAGTTAGGGTTAGGGTTAGGGTTAGGGTTAGGGTTGGAGTTAGGGTTAGGGTTGGAGTTAGGGTTAGGGTTAGGGTTAGGGTTAGGGTTAGGGTTAGCATTAGGGTTAGGGTTAGGGTTGGAGTTAGGGTTAGGGTTGGAGTTAGGGTTAGGGTTAGGGTTAGGGTTGGAGTTAGGGTTGGAGTTAGGGTTAGGGTTGGGGTTAGGGTTGGAGTTAGGGTTAGGGTTAGGGTTAGGGTTAGGGTTGGAGTTAGGGTTAGGGTTGGAGTTAGGGTTAGGGTTAGGGTTAGGGTTGGAGTTAGGGTTGGAGTTAGGGTTAGGGTTGGAGTTAGGGTTAGGGTTGGAGTTAGGGTTGGAGTTAGGGTTAGTTTTAGGGTTGGAGTTAGGGTTGGAGTTAGGGTTAGGGTGGGAGTTAGGGTTAGGGTTAGGGTTGAAGTTAGGGTTAGGGTAGGAGTTAGTGTTGGAGTTAGGGTTAGGGTTGGAGTTAGGGTTAGTTTTAGGGTTGGAGTTAGGGTTGGAGTTAGGGTTAGGGTGGGAGTTAGGGTTAGGGTTATGGTTGAAGTTAGGGTTAGGGTAGGAGTTAGGGTTGGAGTTAGGGTTAGGGTTAGGGTTAGGGTTGGAGTTAGGGTTAAGGTTAGGTTTGGAGTTAGGGTTAGCATTAGCATCAAGTTAGCATTAGCATTCGGGTTAGCATTAGCATTCGGATTAGCATTAGCATTCGGGTTAGCATTAGCATTCGGATTAGCATTAGCATTCGGGTTAGCATTAGCATTCGGATTAGCATTAGGGTAGGAGTTAGGGTTAGCATTAGGGTTAGGGTTGGAGTTAGTGTTAGCATTAGCATCAAGTTAGCATTAGCATTCGGGTTAGCATTAGCATTCGGATTAGCATTAGGGTAGGAGTTAGGGTTAGCATTAGGGTTAGGGTTGGAGTTAGTGTTAGCATTAGCATCAAGTTAGCATTAGCATTCGGGTTAGCATTAGCATTCGGATTAGCATTAGGGTTGGAGTTAGGGTTAAGGTTTGGGTTAGGGTAAATCAATGGACAGTGTGGAGGGACTCGCCTCCTGAAGGAGTCAGTAAAGGCCACCTCAGGAGCCTTTTCTGGGTCCCCCAGTCAGGCTGGAGAACCTTCAAACAGCCCAAAATGAGCAAGATCTTTGCTGCCATCTCACCCTGCTGCACCTCAGTGCTCCACCTGAGCTGAGGGGCAGCTGGGAGAAGGTTCCCTGAGCCTCCCTGCTGAAGTAAACAGGAGGGTTAGGGTTAGGGTTAGGCTTGGAGTTAGGGTTAGGGTTAAGGTTAGGCTTGGAGTTAGGGTTAAGGTTAGGTTTGGAGTTAGGGTTAGGGTTAGGGTTAGCATTAGGGTTAGGGTTAGGGTTGGAGTTAGGGTTAGGGTTGGAGTTAGGGTTAGGGTTAGGGTTAGCATTAGGGTTAGGGTTAGGGTTGGAGTTAGGGTTAGGGTTAGGGTTGGAGTTAGGGTTGGAGTTAGGGTTAGGGTTGGAGTTAGGGTTAGGGTTAGGGTTGGAGTTAGGGTTAGGGTTAGGGTTAGGGTTAGGGTTAGGGTTGGAGTTAGGGTTAGGGTTAGGGTTAGCATTAGGGTTAGGGTTAGGGTTGGAGTTAGGGTTAGGGTTGGAGTTAGGGTTAGGGTTGGAGTTAGGGTTAGGGTTAGGGTTAGGGTTGGAGTTAGGGTTGGAGTTAGGGTTAGGGTTGGAGTTAGGGTTAGGGTTAGGGTTGGAGTTAGGGTTAGGGTTAGGGTTAGGGTTAGGGTTGGAGTTAGGGTTAGGGTTGGAGTTAGGGTTAGGGTTAGGGTTAGGGTTAGGGTTAGGGTTAGCATTAGGGTTAGGGTTAGGGTTGGAGTTAGGGTTAGGGTTGGAGTTAGGGTTAGGGTTAGGGTTAGGGTTGGAGTTAGGGTTGGAGTTAGGGTTAGGGTTGGAGTTAGGGTTAGGGTTAGGGTTGGAGTTAGGGTTAGGGTTAGGGTTAGGGTTAGGGTTGGAGTTAGGGTTAGGGTTGGAGTTAGGGTTAGGGTTAGGGTTAGGGTTGGAGTTAGGGTTGGAGTTAGGGTTAGGGTTGGAGTTAGGGTTAGGGTTGGAGTTAGGGTTGGAGTTAGGGTTAGTTTTAGGGTTGGAGTTAGGGTTGGAGTTAGGGTTAGGGTGGGAGTTAGGGTTAGGGTTAGGGTTGAAGTTAGGGTTAGGGTAGGAGTTAGTGTTGGAGTTAGGGTTAGGGTTGGAGTTAGGGTTAGTTTTAGGGTTGGAGTTAGGGTTGGAGTTAGGGTTAGGGTGGGAGTTAGGGTTAGGGTTATGGTTGAAGTTAGGGTTAGGGTAGGAGTTAGGGTTGGAGTTAGGGTTAGGGTTAGGGTTAGGGTTGGAGTTAGGGTTAAGGTTAGGTTTGGAGTTAGGGTTAGCATTAGCATCAAGTTAGCATTAGCATTCGGGTTAGCATTAGCATTCGGATTAGCATTAGCATTCGGGTTAGCATTAGCATTCGGATTAGCATTAGCATTCGGGTTAGCATTAGCATTCGGATTAGCATTAGGGTAGGAGTTAGGGTTAGCATTAGGGTTAGGGTTGGAGTTAGTGTTAGCATTAGCATCAAGTTAGCATTAGCATTCGGGTTAGCATTAGCATTCGGATTAGCATTAGGGTAGGAGTTAGGGTTAGCATTAGGGTTAGGGTTGGAGTTAGTGTTAGCATTAGCATCAAGTTAGCATTAGCATTCGGGTTAGCATTAGCATTCGGATTAGCATTAGGGTTGGAGTTAGGGTTAAGGTTTGGGTTAGGGTAAATCAATGGACAGTGTGGAGGGACTCGCCTCCTGAAGGAGTCAGTAAAGGCCACCTCAGGAGCCTTTTCTGGGTCCCCCAGTCAGGCTGGAGAACCTTCAAACAGCCCAAAATGAGCAAGATCTTTGCTGCCATCTCACCCTGCTGCACCTCAGTGCTCCACCTGAGCTGAGGGGCAGCTGGGAGAAGGTTCCCTGAGCCTCCCTGCTGAAGTAAACAGGAGGGTTAGGGTTAGGGTTAGGCTTGGAGTTAGGGTTAGGGTTAAGGTTAGGCTTGGAGTTAGGGTTAAGGTTAGGTTTGGAGTTAGGGTTAGGGTTAGGGTTAGCATTAGGGTTAGGGTTAGGGTTGGAGTTAGGGTTAGGGTTGGAGTTAGGGTTAGGGTTAGGGTTAGCATTAGGGTTAGGGTTAGGGTTGGAGTTAGGGTTAGGGTTAGGGTTGGAGTTAGGGTTGGAGTTAGGGTTAGGGTTGGAGTTAGGGTTAGGGTTAGGGTTGGAGTTAGGGTTAGGGTTAGGGTTAGGGTTAGGGTTAGGGTTGGAGTTAGGGTTAGGGTTAGGGTTAGCATTAGGGTTAGGGTTAGGGTTGGAGTTAGGGTTAGGGTTGGAGTTAGGGTTAGGGTTAGGGTTAGGGTTGGAGTTAGGGTTGGAGTTAGGGTTAGGGTTGGAGTTAGGGTTGGAGTTAGGGTTAGTTTTAGGGTTGGAGTTAGGGTTGGAGTTAGGGTTAGGGTGGGAGTTAGGGTTAGGGTTAGGGTTGAAGTTAGGGTTAGGGTAGGAGTTAGTGTTGGAGTTAGGGTTAGGGTTGGAGTTAGGGTTAGGGTTGGAGTTAGAAGGTTAGGGTTAGAAGGTTAGGGTTAGAGGGTTAGGGTTAGGGTTAGAGGGTTAGGGTTAGGGGTTAGTTTTAGGGTTGGAGTTAGGGTTGGAGTTAGGGTTAGGGTGGGAGTTAGGGTTAGGGTTATGGTTGAAGTTAGGGTTAGGGTAGGAGTTAGGGTTGGAGTTAGGGTTAGGGTTGGAGTTAGGGTTAGGGTTGGAGTTAGGGTTGGAGTTAGGGTTAGTTTTAGGGTTGGAGTTAGGGTTAGGGTGGGAGTTAGGGTTAGGGTTATGGTTGAAGTTAGGGTTAGGGTAGGAGTTAGGGTTGGAGTTAGGGTTAGGGTTAGGGTTAGGGTTGGAGTTAGGGTTAGCATTAGCATCAAGTTAGCATTAGCATTCGGGTTAGCATTAGCATTCGGGTTAGCATTAGCATTCGGATTAGCATTAGCATTCGGGTTAGCATTAGCATTCGGATTAGCATTAGGGTAGGAGTTAGGGTTAGCATTAGGGTTAGGGTTGGAGTTAGTGTTAGCATTAGCATCAAGTTAGCATTAGCATTCGGGTTAGCATTAGCATTCGGATTAGCATTAGGGTAGGAGTTAGGGTTAGCATTAGGGTTAGGGTTGGAGTTAGTGTTAGCATTAGCATCAAGTTAGCATTAGCATTCGGGTTAGCATTAGCATTCGGATTAGCATTAGGGTTGGAGTTAGGGTTAAGGTTTGGGTTAGGGTAAATCAATGGACAGTGTGGAGGGACTCGCCTCCTGAAGGAGTCAGTAAAGGCCACCTCAGGAGCCTTTTCTGGGCCCCCCAGTCAGGCTGGAGAACCTTCAAACAGCCCAAAATGAGCAAGATCTTTGCTGCCATCTCACCCTGCTGCACCTCAGTGCTCCACCTGAGCTGAGGGGCAGCTGGGAGAAGGTTACCTGAGCCTCCCTGCTGAAGTAAACAGGAGGGTTAGGGTTAGGGTTAGGCTTGGAGTTAGGGTTAGGGTTAAGGTTAGGCTTGGAGTTAGGGTTAAGGTTAGGTTTGGAGTTAGGGTTAGGGTTAGGGTTAGCATTAGGGTTAGGGTTAGGGTTGGAGTTAGGGTTAGGGTTGGAGTTAGGGTTAGGGTTAGGGTTAGGGTTGGAGTTAGGGTTGGAGTTAGGGTTAGGGTTGGAGTTAGGGTTAGGGTTAGGGTTGGAGTTAGGGTTAGGGTTAGGGTTAGGGTTAGGGTTAGGGTTGGAGTTAGGGTTAGGGTTAGGGTTAGCATTAGGGTTAGAGTTAGGGTTAGGGTTGGAGTTAGGGTTAGGCTTAGGGTTAGGGTTGGAGTTAGGGTTGGAGTTAGGGTTAGGGTTGGAGTTAGGGTTAGGGTTAGGGTTGGAGTTAGGGTTAGGGTTAGGGTTAGGGTTGGAGTTAGGGTTAGGGTTGGAGTTAGGGTTAGGGTTAGGGTTGGAGTTAGGGTTGGAGTTAGGGTTAGGGTTAGGGTTAGGGTTGGAGTTAGGGTTAGGGTTGGAGTTAGGGTTAGGGTTAGGGTTAGGGTTGGAGTTAGGGTTGGAGTTAGGGTTAGGGTTGGAGTTAGGGTTAGGGTTGGAGTTAGGGTTGGAGTTAGGGTTAGTTTTAGGGTTGGAGTTAGGGTTGGAGTTAGGGTTAGGGTGGGAGTTAGGGTTAGGGTTAGGGTTGAAGTTAGGGTTAGGGTAGGAGTTAGTGTTGGAGTTAGGG
>JAPVLW010000137.1:0-5000 GCA_027382335.1 Takifugu ocellatus | reverse complement strand
GTTAGGGTTAGGGTTAGGGTTAGGGTTAGGGTTAGGGTTAGGGTTAGGGTTAGGGTTAGGGTTAGGGTTAGGGTTAGGGTTAGGGTTAGGGTTAGGGTTAGGGTTAGGGTTAGGGTTAGGGTTAGGGTTAGGGTTAGGGTTAGGGTTAGGGTTAGGGTTAGGGTTAGGGTTAGGGTTAGGGTTAGGGTTAGGGTTAGGGTTAGGGTTAGGGTTAGGGTTAGGGTTAGGGTTAGGGTTAGGGTTAGGGTTAGGGTTAGGGTTAGGGTTAGGGTTAGGGTTAGGGTTAGGGTTAGGGTTAGGGTTAGGGTTAGGGTTAGGGTTAGGGTTAGGGTTAGGGTTAGGGTTAGGGTTAGGGTTAGGGTTAGGGTTAGGGTTAGGGTTAGGGTTAGGGTTAGGGTTAGGGTTAGGGTTAGGGTTAGGGTTAGGGTTAGGGTTAGGGTTAGGGTTAGGGTTAGGGTTAGGGTTAGGGTTAGGGTTAGGGTTAGGGTTAGGGTTAGGGTTAGGGTTAGGGTTAGGGTTAGGGTTAGGGTTAGGGTTAGGGTTAGGGTTAGGGTTAGGGTTAGGGTTAGGGTTAGGGTTAGGGTTAGGGTTAGGGTTAGGGTTAGGGTTAGGGTTAGGGTTAGGGTTAGGGTTAGGGTTAGGGTTAGGGTTAGGGTTAGGGTTAGGGTTAGGGTTAGGGTTAGGGTTAGGGTTAGGGTTAGGGTTAGGGTTAGGGTTAGGGTTAGGGTTAGGGTTAGGGTTAGGGTTAGGGTTAGGGTTAGGGTTAGGGTTAGGGTTAGGGTTAGGGTTAGGGTTAGGGTTAGGGTTAGGGTTAGGGTTAGGGTTAGGGTTAGGGTTAGGGTTAGGGTTAGGGTTAGGGTTAGGGTTAGGGTTAGGGTTAGGGTTAGGGTTAGGGTTAGGGTTAGGGTTAGGGTTAGGGTTAGGGTTAGGGTTAGGGTTAGGGTTAGGGTTAGGGTTAGGGTTAGGGTTAGGGTTAGGGTTAGGGTTAGGGTTAGGGTTAGGGTTAGGGTTAGGGTTAGGGTTAGGGTTAGGGTTAGGGTTAGGGTTAGGGTTAGGGTTAGGGTTAGGGTTAGGGTTAGGGTTAGGGTTAGGGTTAGGGTTAGGGTTAGGGTTAGGGTTAGGGTTAGGGTTAGGGTTAGGGTTAGGGTTAGGGTTAGGGTTAGGGTTAGGGTTAGGGTTAGGGTTAGGGTTAGGGTTAGGGTTAGGGTTAGGGTTAGGGTTAGGGTTAGGGTTAGGGTTAGGGTTAGGGTTAGGGTTAGGGTTAGGGTTAGGGTTAGGGTTAGGGTTAGGGTTAGGGTTAGGGTTAGGGTTAGGGTTAGGGTTAGGGTTAGGGTTAGGGTTAGGGTTAGGGTTAGGGTTAGGGTTAGGGTTAGGGTTAGGGTTAGGGTTAGGGTTAGGGTTAGGGTTAGGGTTAGGGTTAGGGTTAGGGTTAGGGTTAGGGTTAGGGTTAGGGTTAGGGTTAGGGTTAGGGTTAGGGTTAGGGTTAGGGTTAGGGTTAGGGTTAGGGTTAGGGTTAGGGTTAGGGTTAGGGTTAGGGTTAGGGTTAGGGTTAGGGTTAGGGTTAGGGTTAGGGTTAGGGTTAGGGTTAGGGTTAGGGTTAGGGTTAGGGTTAGGGTTAGGGTTAGGGTTAGGGTTAGGGTTAGGGTTAGGGTTAGGGTTAGGGTTAGGGTTAGGGTTAGGGTTAGGGTTAGGGTTAGGGTTAGGGTTAGGGTTAGGGTTAGGGTTAGGGTTAGGGTTAGGGTTAGGGTTAGGGTTAGGGTTAGGGTTAGGGTTAGGGTTAGGGTTAGGGTTAGGGTTAGGGTTAGGGTTAGGGTTAGGGTTAGGGTTAGGGTTAGGGTTAGGGTTAGGGTTAGGGTTAGGGTTAGGGTTAGGGTTAGGGTTAGGGTTAGGGTTAGGGTTAGGGTTAGGGTTAGGGTTAGGGTTAGGGTTAGGGTTAGGGTTAGGGTTAGGGTTAGGGTTAGGGTTAGGGTTAGGGTTAGGGTTAGGGTTAGGGTTAGGGTTAGGGTTAGGGTTAGGGTTAGGGTTAGGGTTAGGGTTAGGGTTAGGGTTAGGGTTAGGGTTAGGGTTAGGGTTAGGGTTAGGGTTAGGGTTAGGGTTAGGGTTAGGGTTAGGGTTAGGGTTAGGGTTAGGGTTAGGGTTAGGGTTAGGGTTAGGGTTAGGGTTAGGGTTAGGGTTAGGGTTAGGGTTAGGGTTAGGGTTAGGGTTAGGGTTAGGGTTAGGGTTAGGGTTAGGGTTAGGGTTAGGGTTAGGGTTAGGGTTAGGGTTAGGGTTAGGGTTAGGGTTAGGGTTAGGGTTAGGGTTAGGGTTAGGGTTAGGGTTAGGGTTAGGGTTAGGGTTAGGGTTAGGGTTAGGGTTAGGGTTAGGGTTAGGGTTAGGGTTAGGGTTAGGGTTAGGGTTAGGGTTAGGGTTAGGGTTAGGGTTAGGGTTAGGGTTAGGGTTAGGGTTAGGGTTAGGGTTAGGGTTAGGGTTAGGGTTAGGGTTAGGGTTAGGGTTAGGGTTAGGGTTAGGGTTAGGGTTAGGGTTAGGGTTAGGGTTAGGGTTAGGGTTAGGGTTAGGGTTAGGGTTAGGGTTAGGGTTAGGGTTAGGGTTAGGGTTAGGGTTAGGGTTAGGGTTAGGGTTAGGGTTAGGGTTAGGGTTAGGGTTAGGGTTAGGGTTAGGGTTAGGGTTAGGGTTAGGGTTAGGGTTAGGGTTAGGGTTAGGGTTAGGGTTAGGGTTAGGGTTAGGGTTAGGGTTAGGGTTAGGGTTAGGGTTAGGGTTAGGGTTAGGGTTAGGGTTAGGGTTAGGGTTAGGGTTAGGGTTAGGGTTAGGGTTAGGGTTAGGGTTAGGGTTAGGGTTAGGGTTAGGGTTAGGGTTAGGGTTAGGGTTAGGGTTAGGGTTAGGGTTAGGGTTAGGGTTAGGGTTAGGGTTAGGGTTAGGGTTAGGGTTAGGGTTAGGGTTAGGGTTAGGGTTAGGGTTAGGGTTAGGGTTAGGGTTAGGGTTAGGGTTAGGGTTAGGGTTAGGGTTAGGGTTAGGGTTAGGGTTAGGGTTAGGGTTAGGGTTAGGGTTAGGGTTAGGGTTAGGGTTAGGGTTAGGGTTAGGGTTAGGGTTAGGGTTAGGGTTAGGGTTAGGGTTAGGGTTAGGGTTAGGGTTAGGGTTAGGGTTAGGGTTAGGGTTAGGGTTAGGGTTAGGGTTAGGGTTAGGGTTAGGGTTAGGGTTAGGGTTAGGGTTAGGGTTAGGGTTAGGGTTAGGGTTAGGGTTAGGGTTAGGGTTAGGGTTAGGGTTAGGGTTAGGGTTAGGGTTAGGGTTAGGGTTAGGGTTAGGGTTAGGGTTAGGGTTAGGGTTAGGGTTAGGGTTAGGGTTAGGGTTAGGGTTAGGGTTAGGGTTAGGGTTAGGGTTAGGGTTAGGGTTAGGGTTAGGGTTAGGGTTAGGGTTAGGGTTAGGGTTAGGGTTAGGGTTAGGGTTAGGGTTAGGGTTAGGGTTAGGGTTAGGGTTAGGGTTAGGGTTAGGGTTAGGGTTAGGGTTAGGGTTAGGGTTAGGGTTAGGGTTAGGGTTAGGGTTAGGGTTAGGGTTAGGGTTAGGGTTAGGGTTAGGGTTAGGGTTAGGGTTAGGGTTAGGGTTAGGGTTAGGGTTAGGGTTAGGGTTAGGGTTAGGGTTAGGGTTAGGGTTAGGGTTAGGGTTAGGGTTAGGGTTAGGGTTAGGGTTAGGGTTAGGGTTAGGGTTAGGGTTAGGGTTAGGGTTAGGGTTAGGGTTAGGGTTAGGGTTAGGGTTAGGGTTAGGGTTAGGGTTAGGGTTAGGGTTAGGGTTAGGGTTAGGGTTAGGGTTAGGGTTAGGGTTAGGGTTAGGGTTAGGGTTAGGGTTAGGGTTAGGGTTAGGGTTAGGGTTAGGGTTAGGGTTAGGGTTAGGGTTAGGGTTAGGGTTAGGGTTAGGGTTAGGGTTAGGGTTAGGGTTAGGGTTAGGGTTAGGGTTAGGGTTAGGGTTAGGGTTAGGGTTAGGGTTAGGGTTAGGGTTAGGGTTAGGGTTAGGGTTAGGGTTAGGGTTAGGGTTAGGGTTAGGGTTAGGGTTAGGGTTAGGGTTAGGGTTAGGGTTAGGGTTAGGGTTAGGGTTAGGGTTAGGGTTAGGGTTAGGGTTAGGGTTAGGGTTAGGGTTAGGGTTAGGGTTAGGGTTAGGGTTAGGGTTAGGGTTAGGGTTAGGGTTAGGGTTAGGGTTAGGGTTAGGGTTAGGGTTAGGGTTAGGGTTAGGGTTAGGGTTAGGGTTAGGGTTAGGGTTAGGGTTAGGGTTAGGGTTAGGGTTAGGGTTAGGGTTAGGGTTAGGGTTAGGGTTAGGGTTAGGGTTAGGGTTAGGGTTAGGGTTAGGGTTAGGGTTAGGGTTAGGGTTAGGGTTAGGGTTAGGGTTAGGGTTAGGGTTAGGGTTAGGGTTAGGGTTAGGGTTAGGGTTAGGGTTAGGGTTAGGGTTAGGGTTAGGGTTAGGGTTAGGGTTAGGGTTAGGGTTAGGGTTAGGGTTAGGGTTAGGGTTAGGGTTAGGGTTAGGGTTAGGGTTAGGGTTAGGGTTAGGGTTAGGGTTAGGGTTAGGGTTAGGGTTAGGGTTAGGGTTAGGGTTAGGGTTAGGGTTAGGGTTAGGGTTAGGGTTAGGGTTAGGGTTAGGGTTAGGGTTAGGGTTAGGGTTAGGGTTAGGGTTAGGGTTAGGGTTAGGGTTAGGGTTAGGGTTAGGGTTAGGGTTAGGGTTAGGGTTAGGGTTAGGGTTAGGGTTAGGGTTAGGGTTAGGGTTAGGGTTAGGGTTAGGGTTAGGGTTAGGGTTAGGGTTAGGGTTAGGGTTAGGGTTAGGGTTAGGGTTAGGGTTAGGGTTAGGGTTAGGGTTAGGGTTAGGGTTAGGGTTAGGGTTAGGGTTAGGGTTAGGGTTAGGGTTAGGGTTAGGGTTAGGGTTAGGGTTAGGGTTAGGGTTAGGGTTAGGGTTAGGGTTAGGGTTAGGGTTAGGGTTAGGGTTAGGGTTAGGGTTAGGGTTAGGGTTAGGGTTAGGGTTAGGGT
>JAPVLW010000136.1:235000-242849 GCA_027382335.1 Takifugu ocellatus | reverse complement strand
ACCTTCAGTGTCTCTCTGATCCTCTTCTGTGACGTAACAGATGCAACTTTGTGAAGAAGCTGTTCAAATTTGAATTCCTGCCTGAATGAGCTCCAGTCACAACTATTATCACAGTGAAGATAAAACTACCCAATTTTATAGACTTCTGCTGATGGAAACGCTACGAGTCTTTTGGTGTCCAGAGAGGCTTTTTACTGTGCAAAGATTAATTGTACATGTTTACAAAGCTGGTCACATGAGATGATTTCATAAGAATTCATCGAATATACACACAAGAATCTCATTTTGGGATACCGATAGCTTCGGTTTCTTACATCCATGTTATAATGTAATAAAAAAGATTAAGTGAATTAAAACAGAACAGGTATATGTTCATTTTACAGTGATAATAATAAATGCTGAATGGTGTCATTGATCTCAATAGTAATACTTAACTAGTTCTTTTTGAGATTAAGTTCTTTTCCGAGAGATTAAAAACAAAGTACGTTGAACAATATTCAATATTCCTTCTATACTTCATAAACGAGGAACAGCAATGTTGCAGAACCAAACATGTGAAACATGAGGTTTGTTCATGAAAATGCTGTCAGATACATTCATTAGCTACAGTGTGATTGGGACTGCAGGTAGCATTTGGTAGCATTTGGTAGCATTTGGTGTCTGGAGCCATGACATTCTGAGAAAGATGCTTTCACACCTCTGTGCACGTGTCTGTGCACCGTAACAGTCACATTGTTCGGCCACATGTGTTCTCAAACAGAGTGGGTTCTCAGTGAAGTCACTGTTCGTCCCTTGTTCGCATTCTGGCTTTCAAACGACAGTCCTTGTGCTTCATGGTCAGACCATACTCTGGGGTCATGTCCACGGTCTCTCCTGGGATCGGGAGAAACTGCAGCCTCTGGATCAGGATGGCCAGGAAGAGGTAGACTTCATTCCGTGCAATGATCTCTCCGATGCAGCGGCGCTTCCCCATACCAAACGTCGTCACCTTCTCCCCTTCCGCCTTGTTGACCTCGGTGCCATCAGCACTCAGGAAACGGTCTGGGTTGAAGGAAGATGGGTCCTCCCACTGCTCACTGAAACCAGCACACAAAGATGAAATATAACAAACTGTAGAAGAAATGGGTGAGGGTTAGGGCAAACACAGGACCAGCGGCTCTATGGGATCTATGGAATCCAGCCTGGACAAACGTGTGTGTGGGGGGAGGGGGGTTCAGGCTCTATAAACGAGTGTGTGGACAAGACCGGTTACCCTCCTGTGTCAGCAGAACTCTGTTGGCAGGCTGAGCCAGCGGCTCTGAAATGTCCTAGTCGAGACTATTTTAATCACAAATCCTAGAGGAGCTCAGAAGAACTTACGGATCGTGGTTGATCTGCCATTGATTGATGAAAACACAGGTGTCTTTCGGAATAAAGTAGCCATTTAGAGACGTGTCTTTGGAAGTGCTGCGAATGAAAGAGCGCATTAGTCAGGGTTAAGGTTGGGGTTAGGGGTTAGGGGTTAGGGGTTAGCGGTTAGGGTTAGGGTCAGGGGTTAGGGGTCAGGGGTTAAGGTTAGGGTTAGGGTTAGGGGTTAGGGTCAGGGGTTAGGGTTAGGGTTAGGGTTAGGGTCAGGGGTTAGGGGTTAGGAGTTAGGGTTAGGGTTAGGGTTAGGGGTTAGGGTCAGGGGTTAGGGTTAGGGTTAGGGTTAGGGTTAGGGGTTAGGTTTAGGGGTTAGGGTTAGGGTTAGGGGTTGGGGGCTAGGGTTAGGGTTAGGGTTAGAGGGTTAGGGTTAGGGTTAGGGCTAGGGTTAGGGTTAGGGGTTAGGTTTAGGGGTTAGGGTTAGGGTCAGGGGTTAGGGTTAGGGTTAGGGTTAGGGTTAGGGTTAGAGGGTTAGGGTTAGGGTTAGGGGTTAGGTTTAGGGGTTAGGGTTAGGGTTAGGGTCAGGGGTTAGGGTTAGGGTTAGGGTTAGAGGGTTAGGGTTAGGGTTAGGGTTAGAGGGTTAGGGCTAGGGTTAAGGGTTAGGGTTAGGGTTAGGGTTAGAGGGTTAGGGTTAAGGAAGGAAGGGTTAGGGTTAGAGGGTTAGGGCTAGGGTTAGGGTTAGGGTTAGGGGTTAGGGTTAAGGAAGGAAGGGTTAGGGTTAGAGGGTTAGGGTTAGGGTTAGGGTTAGGGGTTAGGGTTAGGGTTAGGGGTTAGGGTTAAGGAAGGAAGGAAACATCTTCATATTCAAAGAGATGGAACGTACCAATGAGGGATAGTGAAAGGCAGGAAAGAAGAATGACGAAAGAGTTCCAGGATGAAGGCCTCCAAAAGGGGTAAATTTGGTTTGTCGGAAAGGCGAGGTTTGCGACTCTGATCCACGTTGCTCTCTGAAAAGACAAAGAACAGAACTGAACCTGTCGTGCTCATGAGGAGGATGCAAGAAGCAGCATTTGCATGTCATTTTTCACTCGAAACTTCTGTTCAATTGCTGTTTTTCCTATTAAACCCAAGGATTTCTGTCGTATAAAAAAGCTGTTCTTACTCAGTTCTTGATAAAGTCTTTCCTGAACATCAGGGTAGGTGACCAGATACATGATGGACCAGGACAGGGCAGTTGAGACGGTGTCAAATCCTAAAGAAAGAAAGAAAGCCAAGCCTTAGTGAACGTTTGTAACTGTTGCTATGATCACATCAAATGTTCAGGAAACTCAGGCTACCTGCTCCAAACAGATCATTGACAATTCCCACAATCTTCTCATCTGACACCTGAATGTTGGAGTTCTCATCCAACTTCCTGTCCTCACAGTGGTCAATGAGAGAGTCCGTAATGTCCCGAATGTTTTCCTGAAAAACAATCAGATCATCTGTGAAGTCAGACTGGAGTCAGGAATAATGTCTCATTGTGTTTCATTCGGAACTCTGAAGGTACCTTATCGAAGGTTGCGTAGTGTTCATTGACAATCTTTTGCACAAAAGTGGTGAATCGGGTGTTGAGGTCCACAAAACTCTTCATCGTGCTGCTCAGCAAAAATCGGAGCGCGGGGATGAAGTCTGCCGGGTTACCGCTGCTCACCACTTTGCCAAACTCATTGCTGAGGTTAACCAAACTAACCAGCTCCTGGTCATCGTGGTCGTAGCGTCGGCCGAAGCACATTCCACAGATGACGTTGGCAACAGAGACGACGATGTGAGGGAAAGGCTCGAATCTGCCGTCGGCCTGTAGGACACTGCTGAGCCGGTTGACCAGATACTCTCCCTCCTTGCAAATGTGCTCCTCCAGCATGCAGGAGTACTCAGGAGTGGTGCCCTGCAGGGTGGAGAAGGAACGCAGAGCGTTGTAGGCCAGCTTCCGTCGGGCTCGCCACACTCCAGCCTGGTCGGTGCTGAAGGACAGACTCTTGCCTTCGTTGATGAACCTGAAGCTGTACAGGTCGGGCCTGCTGGAAAACTCCTCCCCCTGTTTAACCAGGGCCTGGCGGACCGTCTCAATGCCACTCAGCACGATCACGGGACGGGTACCGATCTGGATCTGGAAGACGTCTCCATAGCGTTTGCTCATGGCGGTGAGACTCAGGTAAGGCCTCCTGCCAATCTCGAGCACGTTTCCGATGATTGGCAGAGGCGTGGGGCCAGGCAGACGGCGGAGCCCCGCGGGGATCTCTGTGTAAAAGTACCTGACCATCAGGTAGACCAGGCAAGCTGTTGTCAGGGCCACCAGAACCTCAGACACAGACACTGATCCAATTAGCGGCAGCACCATTAGCACCATTTTGTGTGTTTAACCTGTAAATGCAAACGAGAGACATTGAGCAGCAAAGCCAGGGCGGGCAGCAAAGGTAACAGTGTAATTTAACCCTAACCCTAACCTAACCCTAACCCTAACCCTAACCCTAACCCTAACCTAACCCTAACCCTAACTCTAACCTAACCCTAACCCCAACTTCAACCCTAACTCTAACCTAACCCTAACTCGAACCCTAACTCTAACCCTAACCTAACCCTAACCTAACCTAACTCTAACCCTAACCCTAACCCTAACTCTAACCTAACCCTAACCTAACCCAAACCTAACCCTAACTCCAACTCCAACCCTAACTCTAACCTAACCCTAACTCTAACCCTAACCTAACCTAACTCTAACCCTAACCCTAACCCTAACCCTAACCTAACCCTAACCTAACCCTAACCCTAACTCGAACCCTAACTCTAACCTAACCCTAACCTAACTCTAACCCTAACCCTAACCTAACCCTAACCTAACTCTAACCCTAACCCTAACCCTAACCCTAACAGAAATGGGATTTAGCCAAATGTAAACGTAAAATCCCCACAAAAATCATGTTCTCATGTTGCATCTGTACAAAAAGCTTCCTTATTAAACTTCAGGTCCAAGTTATGTCTTTAGATGGAGTAGCACACTTACCTGAGCGCTCTGGATCAGCCAGGAGAAAGGATCTGCTCCAACCAGTAGGAACACAGTGGAACTATTTTATGGATCTCTGCAGAGTCTCGGTCCAAAACGCTGCTTTTTATCCACTTTATTTTATTTCTCGACGTGCCCAACAGAGAATGGAGCCTTGCTTTATAGTGCGCGCCAGCGTTTCATTGGCTGCTCGTCGTGACGCAATCGCTCGCCCTCGCTCGCTCTCCTACACACACACGGGCGCGCACACACTTTTACCTTCTATGGCTTATTTTAGCTTGACGTGAATGAAGTTTAGTGGAAAAGTTGTAGGTTTGGTGCTGAGCTGCAAACAGGTTGAAATATTTCCCAGTAATAATGGAACAGAATATTTTAATGGATCGGATCGTTTATAGGAAAAGGGTCTCTTTACGCGTAGCGCGTGCACGCGTGCACGTACACAAATGAATTGTGAGCATTTCCTTTATCAGCGGTTTATCAGCTCTTTATACATTTAGTAGTCTGTCAAGTGAAATATGGGGTTTTCATTAGGCGTGTTGATAACATCTCGCGCATTCCTGAGCAGCACGCGATACTGTTGCGCAGGTGTGTAAGCTCGTGTGTAAGCTCGTGTGTAAGCTCGGCACTCTGTGCATTCAGAGACATAAAGAAACATCACAATGATAAAAGTAACTAAAAGAGCGGGTGCGGGGCAAAAGCACGCGCAGCTGACGGTGCGCGGAGCCGCGCGGTTAAACATTGACGCCTTGCGTGAGAGCAGTGATCAAACCTTCCTTTGAAGAGGATGAGGAAAGGTGCGTGATTGAAGGGAGGTGAGTTCGTGCACGATGCGAGGATGCAGTCGCGACTTGTGCAACGTGTGTTGCACAAGTGCAACCTGTGACATTGCGTGAGAGACAAAGGGAAGTCATTATGATCAGTCTTCACGCGCCCCATCCATCCTGGAAGACACGCCACACCGGGTCACGGGCGCGCGCGCAGTTTAAGCGCGTGCTGGAGAAGCTTTTAAGTCACCCAGAAAGAAGCGCAGCTCCTGCTGTGAGGGGAAGAAGAAAGCAAAGGTCACGTTAATCTCAGCCTACACTGTACTCACAAGCTTTTGCTAAAGTTATCGCGCCCGGACGTGCGCGGCGCGGCGCGGCGCGGCGCGGCGCGGCCCGGCGCGCTGTCGCCGTGCGCCGCAGGACTGCGCCTCTGGTGCTGCAGGTTGCGTGAGAAGCGGGAGCTGCCGTCCAGAGGGGAGGGTCTCGGTCTTCTGGACAATCCTAAATCTGCTTGGTCAAGTCACGCGAAGGCAGCAGCTTCTGGAAAAGACACAAGGGTCTTAAACTGGCAGAACAAAGAGCCCAGGACGCGCGCCTCTCTTCCGCCCAGCCTGTGCACGAAGGTGCACATATTTGCGCGCTATAGCTTCTGTAAACGCGGGGATCTTGGGGCTTTAGAGTCATGCAATCTGCCACTCAGGCTGGAGGCATTCACGGCAGTCATGCGGGGGAGGGGGGGGGGGCGCTCCCACGGGCCAGAACTCACCAAATGGTTTAACAGGTTACCAAAACATATAAAACAAAGTGATCATAGGGTTAGGGTTAGGGACCATGGGGAAGGGTTAGGGACCGTGGGGAAGGGTTAGGGACCGTGGGGAAGGGTTAGGGTTAGGGACCATGGGGAAGGGTTAGGGACCGTGGGGAAGGGTTAGGGACCGTGGGGAAGGGTTAGGGTTAGGGACCATGGGGAAGGGTTAGGGACCATGGGGAAGGGTTAGGGACCGTGGGGAAGGGTTAGGGTTAGGGACCGTGGGGAAGGGTTAGGGACCGTGGGGAAGGGTTAGGGTTAGGGACCATGGAGAGGGGTTAGGGACCGTGGGGAAGGGTTAGGGTTAGGGACCATGGAGAGGGGTTAGGGACCGTGGGGAAGGGTTAGGGTTAGGGACCATGGAGAGGGGTTAGGGACCGTGGGGAAGGGTTAGGGTTAGAACCTGTGGAGAGGGGTTAGGGTTAGGGACCGTGGAGAAGGGTTAGGGTTAGGGACCATGGGGAAGGGTTAGGGTTAGGGACCATGAAGAGGGGTTAGGGTTAGGGACTGTGGAGCGGGGTTAGGGACCGTGGGGAAGGGTTAGGGACCATGGGGAAGGGTTAGGGTTAGGGACCATGGGGAAGGGTTAGGGACCGTGGGGAAGGGTTAGGGACCGTGGGGAAGGGTTAGGGTTAGGGACCATGGGGAAGGGTTAGGGACCGTGGGGAAGGGTTAGGGACCGTGGGGAAGGGTTAGGGTTAGGGACCATGGGGAAGGGTTAGGGACCGTGGGGAAGGGTTAGGGACCATGGAGAGGGGTTAGGGACCGTGGAGAGGGGTTAGGGACCGTGGAGAAGGGTTAGGGTTAGGGACTGTGGAGAGGGGTTAGGGACCGTGGGGAAGGGTTAGGGACCATGGAGAGGGGTTAGGGACTGTGGAGAAGGGTTAGGGTTAGGGACCGTGGGGAAGGGTTAGGGACCGTGGGGAAGGGTTAGGGACCGTGGGGAAGGGTTAGGGACCATGGGGAAGGGTTAGGGACCGTGGGGAAGGGTTAGGGACCATGGGGAAGGGTTAGGGACCGTGGGGAAGGGTTAGGGTTAGGGACCGTGGGGAAGGGTTAGGGACCATGGGGAAGGGTTAGGGACCGTGGGGAAGGGTTAGGGTTAGGGACCGTGGGGAAGGGTTAGGGACCGTGGGGAAGGGTTAGGGTTAGGGACCATGGAGAGGGGTTAGGGACCGTGGGGAAGGGTTAGGGTTAGGGACCGTGGGGAAGGGTTAGGGATCGTGGGGAAGGGTTAGGGACCGTGGGGAAGGGTTACGGTTAGGGACCATGGGGAAGGGTTAGGGACCGTGGGGAAGGGTTAGGGACCGTGGGGAAGGGTTAGGGTTAGGGACCATGGAGAGGGGTTAGGGACCGTGGGGAAGGGTTAGGGTTAGGGACCATGGAGAGGGGTTAGGGACCGTGGGGAAGGGTTAGGGTTAGGGACTGTGGAGAGGGGTTAGGGTTAGAACCTGTGGAGAGGGGTTAGGGTTAGGGACCGTGGAGAAGGGTTAGGGTTAGGGACCATGGGGAAGGGTTAGGGTTAGGGACCGTGAAGAGGGGTTAGGGTTAGGGACTGTGGAGAGGGGTTAGGGACCGTGGGGAAGGGTTAGGGACCATGGAGAGGGGTTAGGGTTAGGGACTGTGGAGAGGGGTTAGGGTTAGGGACCGTGGGGAAGGGTTAGGGACCGTGGGGAAGGGTTAGGGTTAGGGACTGTGGAGAGGGGTTAGGGTTAGGGACCGTGGGGAAGGGTTAGGGACCGTTGAGAAGGTTTAGGGACCATGGAGAGGGGTTAGGGACCGTGGGGAAGGGTTAGGGTTAGGGACTGTGGAGAGGGGTTAGGGTTAGAACCTGTGGAGAGGGGTTAGGGTTAGGGACCGTGGGGAAGGGTTAGGGACCGTGGAGAAGGGTTA
>JAPVLW010000136.1:15000-227500 GCA_027382335.1 Takifugu ocellatus | reverse complement strand
GGTGATGTTGCATTCCACGTTATTTTCCTGTCATGGTTGAACGTACACGTGACACACACACGCACACACACGTATAGATCTAGATATATAGTATATAGACCAGTCTTTCAGGAAAATATTCTGTAGATAAAGTTTTGAAAATAAAACCCCAAAGTGCAGCAGTTAGATAAAACCACTCAACTAATTCTGTATTCTGTAAAAATGAACAATGAGTTGTTCACACTCAGAGACCTTTAGTGTTTTTAGAACAAGAGTGAAGCAAGCAGCAGCTAGTGTAGCCGGAAGCCGAGCCTTTGTGTTTGCAGAGAGTGATTGCTCCCCCACAGACGATCTGCGGGTTAATCATTGTGCATTGCGTGCAGACTGTGTTTGCTTGGACAGAGCCAAGGGTCGGGAGGTTGTGTACAGAACGAGCTGAGATAGGTATTGGTCACCCATTTCTATCAAAACATTCAGTGGTCATTCCTCTTCAAATCGGCACGCTATGCCATGTTAAATGCTGAGGCTAGCTTGTAGCTATGCAGTTATATCAGTGTGCTGCACATTAGCACATGGCTGAATGAAACATGAAATAAAGAACAGCGTGGACTTTCCTTTGTGCATTTGAGCTGAAAATAAATTACAGAGGGTTGTTTTCAGCGGACTGCAGCAGCACATTCTTTTGCCTCGCCTCTGTCCTCCTTGTCAGCCCAATCTGCAGTAGAGGAGGTTCATGATGCAGAAATCTGGTTCTGCTCATCTTCATGGACAACCAGAACTGATCTGATGGTGGGCTGGACTCTGTCCCTGTCAACAGGCTTCATCTCACACTGTGGCCAAATTAACCAAGAGTCACAGTGTTTTAGATCCACGTATCCCTTCTTCCCTTAGTGGTGAAGACTTCATGAGCTTCTTCACTGATAAAGTTCTAGCTATCAGAGAAAAAGCTAACCAGGCCATCCCAACAACTGGACCATCACCAGATGTGCCGACTGTGGGAACATACAGGTTCTCCAACGAGCCCTTAAACTGACATGTCTCAGAGTGGTTCTGGAGATGAAATGTCTCAGAGTGGTTCTGGAGGGGACATGTCTCAGAGTGGTTCTGGAGGGGACCTGTCTCAGAGTGGTTCTGGAGGGGACCTGTCTCAGAGTGGTTCTGGAGATGACGTGTCTCAGAGTGGTTCTGGAGATGACATGTCTCAGAGTGGTTCTGGAAGTGACATGTCTCAGAGTGGTTCTGGAGGGGACATGTCTCAGAGTGGTTCTGGAGGGGACATGTCTCAGAGTGGTTCTGGAGATGACATGTCTCAGAGTGGTTCTGGAGGGGACATGTCTCAGAGTGGTTCTGGAGATGACATGTCTCAGAGTGGTTCTGGAGATGACATGTCTCAGAGTGGTTCTGGAGGTGACATGTCTCAGAGTGGTTCTGGAGATGACATGTCTCAGAGTGGTTCTGGAGGTGACATGTCTCAGAGTGGTTCTGGAGATGACATGTCTCAGAGTGGTTCTGGAGATGACATGTCTCAGAGTGGTTCTGGAGGTGACATGTCTCAGAGTGGTTCTGGAGGTGACATGTCTCAGAGTGGTTCTGGAGATGAAATGTCTCAGAGTGGTTCTGGAGGTGACGTGTCTCAGAGTGGTTCTGGAGGGGACATGTCTCAGAGTGGTTCTGGAGGGGACATGTCTCAGAGTGGTTCTGGAGGGGACCTGTCTCAGAGTGGTTCTGGAGGGGACATGTCTCAGAGTGGTTCTGTAGGGGACATGTCTCAGAGTGGTTCTGGAGATGACATGTCTCAGAGTGGTACTGGAAGTCAGCTGTGTAGGTGGTGAACAGGAATGGGGAGAGCACAGTTCCTTGAGGAGCTCCTGTGTTGCGCATCAGGGGGACGGACACACAACTCCGCAGTCTCACAAACTGTGGTTGACCTGTCAGGGAGTCCTCGATCCAAGAAACAAGGGGAGCATCCATCTGCATCTTCTCCAACTTCGCCCTCAGCAGTCTTGGCTGGATGGTGTTGAAGGCAGAAGAGAAGTCGAAGAACATGACCCGCACTGTGGTGTTTAGTCTGTCCCAGGAGGAGGGAGCCCTCTGTAGCAGGTATATCACTGCGTCATCAACCCCCACCTTGGGCTGATAGGCAAACTGCAGAGGGTCCTGAAAGGGGCTCACCAGCGGTCTGAGGTGTGACAGCACCAGGCGCTCCATGACCTTCATAATGTGGGAGGTCAGTGCTATTGGCCTGTAGTCACTCGGTGCCACAGGATGGGTCTTCTTTGGCACCGGGACCAGGCAGGATGTCTTCCAAAGCACTGGGATCCTCTGAAGATGAAGGCTCTGGTTGAACAGGTGCTGCAGTATCCCACACAGCTGCCTGGAGCAGTTCCTCAGCACTCGTGGGCTGAGGCTGTCCGGTCCGGCAGCCTTCCTCTGGTTGAGCCTCTCCAGCTCTCTCCTCACCTGGCCAGACGTGAAGGACAGTCCTGTCGGGGGGATGGGTGACATGTTGGAATCTATGTAGGGTGTCATCAGGGGGGAGGGGGAAGAAGTTGGCAGAGGTGTTAGGGGCTCTGGGAGGTGTTAAGGGGACCCATTGTTATCCAGAGGAATATTGGGACAGCTGGGGGAGGGGGAGCCAGAGTCAAACCTGTTGAAAAACTGGTTCAACTCATTAGCTTGGTCCACGTTCCCATCAGCTGAGCGTATTCCTTTCTTCTGGAAGCCAGTGATCGTCCTCATCCCACTCCAAACATCCCTGGTCTGGTTCCTCTCCAGTCTCTCCTCCAGCTTCTTCCTGTAGGCGTCCTTGCTCTCCTTCAGACTGCGTTTCAGTTCCTTTTGAACACTCCTGAGCTCAGCCGGGTCCCCAGCAGTGAAGGCCCTCTTCTTCTTGTTCAAAAGGGCCTTCAGGTCACTTGTCACCCATGGTTTGTTGTTTGGGTAACAGCGTACCTTCTTGGTGGGGACGGAGTTCTCAGTGCAGAACTTGATGTAGTCGGAAACACAGTCTGTCAGTCCATCCAGGTCCTCACCATGTGGTTCACAGAGAGCAGACCAGTTGGTGGTCTCCAGGGCATCCCGCAGACAGTCCATAGCACCATCAGACCATTTCATAACAGTCCTCACAGTGACTGGTTGCTGCTGAACCACAGGTGTGTATGATGGGGAGAGCAGCACGAGATTGTGGTCAGACTTGCCTAGAGGAGGGAGTGCAGTGGAGGTGTATGCATTGGTGATATTAGCATACAGTAGATCCAAAGTCTTCCCGTCTCTCGTGCTGCACTGGACATACTGGTGGAATGTAGGGAGAGTGGACTTAAGGGAGGCATGATTGAAGTCACCTGTGATGAGGAAAAAGGCTCCGGGATGTTTAGTCTGCAGGTCAGCCGCTTTACCGGTCGGAGGAATATAAACGTGATGGCGATGACGTTAGTAAACTCCCGTGGCAAATAGTATGGACGGAGTCCGATAGCAATAAGTTCCACGTGGGGACTGCACACGCGCTCCTTGACGTGAATATGCTCCGGGTTGCACCACCTGTTGCTAACGAACACGGCCAGTCCCCCTCCTTTCTTCTTACCGGCCGCGGTGGTGTCTCGGTCCGCTCGCACAGTGGTGAAACCAGCGATTGTCACATTAGAGTCCGGTATCAGTCCATGGAGCCATGTCTCCATGAAACACATGATACTGGCCTCCCGCTGGGTCATCCTCTGTTTAACTCCAGCCTTACTCCCTCGTTGTTTCCTCCTCACCTCCTTAGGGATTTGGGGCTTCTCTCCGGCCACGAAGGATGGTGGTCTTAGAGCCATCAGCTGGTCTTGTGTATAGACAATACCGCTCCGCTTCTTGGCACAGCTGATGGGGGCCGCGAATAACCCAAGCACCGCAAAACAGAGAAAAAAGTATTCGAGCCTCCAGAACATGGTGTCTGAATACCCCAGTTGAAAATGGAAAGAAAGAAAGTAAATACCAAATAGCAAAGAATGTAAACAAGTAGAGAAAACACTATGAAAGTTTAAAAAAGAACAATTAAGTGTAGGGAGCTGCTACTACTGGCTGCCACCTGGCACAGCGCCATTTTGCCACTTCTTGAAGTTACTAATGATCTTCTCATAGCTTCAGATCATGGACTGGTCTCTATGCTGGTTCTGCTGGACCTCAGTGCTGCTTTTGATCCAGTTGATCACAGCATCCTGTTACAGAGACTGGAACATGTGATTGGGATTAAAGGGACAGCATGAGACTGGTTTAGATCATACTTATCTGATAGATACCAGTTTGCCCATGTCCATGGCGTTCCCTCCTCATACAGTAGGGTTAGCCATGGGGTTCCTCAAGGTTCTGTACTCGGACCAATCCTCTTCACATTGTACATGCTTCCCTTAGGGAACATTATTCGGCAGCATGGGATAAATGTTCATTGTTATGCTGATGACACTCAGCTTTATTTATCCATGAAACCCGAGGAGACAGAGAAGTTAGTGAAGCTCCAGACCTGTCTTAAAGACATAAAGTCCTGGATGTCTTCAAATTTCCTCCTCCTTAACCCAGGAAAAACTGAGGTCATGGTGTTTGGTCCTGAACCTCTCAGGGATAGATTAGATCACATGATCACTCTAGATGGGATCTCATTAACATCTAGTCTCTCTGTGAGGAATCTAGGAGTAACTTTTGATCAAAATCTCTCCTTCAACTCCCACATTAAATTAGTCTCTAGAAGTGCCTTTTTTCACCTGAGGAACATCACAAAGATCAGGAAGCTACTGACCCACCATGATGCTGAAAAGTTAGTCCAGCATTTGTTCCTTCCAGGCTGGACTATTGTAACTCTTTATTATCAGGGTGTCCAAACAACTCTTTAAGAAGCCTCCAGCTGATCCAAAATGCTGCAGCCAGAGTTCTGACAGGTATTGACCACAGAGGTCACATGACTCCTGTAATGGCGTCGCTTCATTGGCTGCCCGTTAAATTTAGAATCATTTTTAAAACCCTTCTTTTGACCTCCTCAGAGGCTTAGCTCCATCCTACCTGGAGGAGCTAGTGACACCTTACCAGCCCAATAGACCGCTCCGCTCTCAGAATGCTGGTCTACTTGTGGTTCCCAGAGTTTCTAGGGGTAGAATGGGGGGCCGAGCATTTAGCTACCAGGCCCCCCTGCTATGGAACCAGCTCCCTGTCCAGGCCCCCCTGCTATGGAACCAGCTCCCTGTCCAGGCCCCCCTGCTATGGGACCAGCTCCCTGTCCAGGCCCCCCTGCTGTGGAACCAGCTCCCTGTCCAGGCCCCCCTGCTATGGAACCAGCTCCCTGTCCAGGCCCCCCTGCTATGGAACCAGCTCCCTGTCCAGGCCCCCCTGCTATGGAACCAGCTCCCTGTCCAGGTCCCCCTGCTATGGGACCAGCTCCCTGTCCAGGTACGGGAGGCTGACTCCATCGCTACTTTTAAGATCAGACTTAAAACCTCCTCTTTGAAAAAGCTTATTGTTACTAATTCAGTAGTTCCAGTTACTATCATAGACAGACAGATTATCATACCTAGGGGGTCGTCTAATCGTTAGGTCACATCTTAGCTGTGCTGCTATAGGCCGAGGCTGCCGGGGTCTGGAAACATGATCACCTGACAGGCCTCTGTCACTCCACTGGGTCATGGTTTCCCCTCCCCTCCTCTCTCCTCTCTTCTCCTATCCTCGTGAAGTCGTGCACGTACACATGATCCTCCACACAACAGCGGACAGGTGCAGGCGTGGCCTGCTGCCAGACACGCTACCTTGACACGCTAACTCATTCTTAAATCCCAGCGACGGCGCCTGAGGCTGAGGCCTTTAGTTTACCTTCTGGAGCCTTTTCAGTCCTCGGAGGGTGTGTCCTCCCTGGACACACCCTCCGTCCCCAATAGTAGGACACCTTCTGTCAGGCTCTTCATCATAGAACTGAATCTTTGGACGGGATCAAGCAGGGCAGCGACCTCATGACAACTGTTTCATTATGTTAGAATCAACAGTGGATAATGTGGCCGGTGGGGGAAGGGGAAGGGGGGGGATGTCGAGAAAATGTCATCTTCACACTGTCTCTTCTAGAAAGAGGTGAGGAGACACAATGTGTGGCTATTATGTTTCAATAGCTTAGCATGAAAAAGTAGCATCTAGCTGGTGCTATTGTAGCAGGACTGGATGGACAAGTGTGAGGAGGTGGATGACTGGCACCAGGCTGTGTAAACTCCTCTGGCCACAGGCGTTCTCTCTCCATACACGTTGTTCCTCTGGCGTTCCCTCTCCATACACGTTGTTCCTCTGGCGTTCCCTCTCCATACACGTTGTTCCTCTGGCGTTCTCTCTCCATACACGTTGTTCCTCTGGCGTTCCCTCTCCATACACGTTGTTCCCCGGGGGTTCCCTCTCCATACACGTTGTTCCCCGGGGGTTCCCTCTCCATACACGTTGTTCCTCTGGCGTTCCCTCTCCATACACGTTGTTCCTCTGGTGTTCCCTCTCCATAAACGTAGTTCCCCGGGCGTTCCCTCTCCATACACGTTGTTCCTCTGGCGTTCCCTCTCCATACACGTTGTTCCTCTGGCGTTCCCTCTCCATACACGTTGTTCCTCTGGCGTTCTCTCTCCATACACGTTGTTCCTCTGGCGTTCCCTCTCCATACACGTTGTTCCTCTGGCGTTCCCTCTCCATACACGTTGTTCCTCGGGCGTTCCCTCTCCATAAACATAGTTCCCCGGGCGTTCTCTCTCCATACACGTTGTTCCTCTGGCGTTCCCTCTCCATACACGTTGTTCCTCGGGCGTTCCCTCTCCATACACGTAGTTCCCCGGGCGTTCCCTCTCCATACACGTTGTTCCTCTGGCGTTCCCTCTCCATCCACGTTGTTCCTCTGGCGTTCCCTCTCCATACACATTGTTCCCCGGGGGTTCCATCTCCATACACGTTGTTCCTCTGGCGTTCCCTCTCCATCCACGTTGTTCCTCTGGCGTTCCCTCTCCATACACATTGTTCCTCTGGTGTTCCCTCTCCATACACGTTGTTCCTCTGGCGTTCCCTCTCCATACACGTTGTTCCTCTGGCGTTCTCTCTCCATACACGTTGTTCCTCTGGCGTTCCCTCTCCATACACGTTGTTCCTCTGGCGTTCCCTCTCCATACACGTTGTTCCTCTGGCGTTCCCTCTCCATACATGTTGTTCCCCGGGCGTTCCCTCTCCATACACGTTGTTCCTCTGGCGTTCCCTCTCCATACACGTTGTTCCTCTGGCGTTCCCTCTCCATACACGTTGTTCCTCTGGCGTTCCCTCTCCATACACGTTGTTCCTCTGGCGTTCCCTCTCCATACACGTTGTTCCTCTGGCGTTCCCTCTCCATATATGTTGTTCCCCGGGCGTTCCCTTTTTAGGGCCACCACGTTTGGTCATTCATCACACTGCAGAACCATCTAAGCTAACCGCATGACACGTGCACGTTTTAGGTCACCAAATAAAGACGTGCATCAGACTTCTTAATGTTTAAACTCTTTTTGTTGCCATGGAAACACTTTGCCTTTCCAGAGTTGAACGTCAGGATTAGATGGGAGAGAGCACCTGTAGAACACCAACGTCAGGACTCTAATTCTGGGATGTGAATGGTAATATGAAGGTTCTCCATGTCAAAATAACCCATAATTAGGGGGGAGAACTTCTTATCATCCAACATTCATCTGCATTTAAGAGCAGAACACAAATTTACACACTGTTGTTGTGTTGGCTCGTCCCTCATTTAATGTTGCGACGTCCTTCATCACGTACGCACGCACGCACACACACACCCTCTCTCACTCACACACACACACACATACACAAACACACACTGTTGTTTTTGGCTCACTCACACTGACTGAGACTTTTCTGGCATCATATTCGTTTCTGTAATCATGAAATTTCCAAGTGGCCTCCTTTGAAAAACAGGTTGATAATTGAATTAGAGCTGGCAGCCAGTGTGCAGACAGCAGTAATATTATGGGATGACTCCCCAGAACAGAAGTCTTGCATCTGTGGGGAAGCTCTGAAGGCTTTTCTGCAGCTGCTTTCACACATTTGCAGCTAAATACTCTGAACCTTCATAGCAACAGTGGTTTTAGCCACGTTCCTGTGGAAACTAGAGCTGAGCTGATGGCTGGACTCTTCATTTTGGTTTCTCCTTGTATGAAATCATCTTGTCAGAGACCGGACGAGAACCCAAGAGTGACACCAGAGTTCGGTTGAACACAGCTTTATTAACAGGAGCAGAAGGCAGGAAGGAGTCACCAGGGAGCGGCGTGGATCCAAGCGTCGGGGACTGGCAGGGTCGAGGGCGGGCGGGCGGGGTCGAGGGCGGGCGGGGTCGAGGGCGGGCGGGTGGGCGGGCAAACGCTGGAGAGTCATGAGAGCTGCAGAGGACAACCTGGTGGAGAGGCAGCATAACACAGAGAACTAAAAAGGCTCGTTGCTAATTCGCCCCAGGTGTGCGGGGCGCCACAGGTGCGACAAGATCTCACATTATGATCAAGAAACTGACTAAATATTACTGCCAAGGTTTCCCACAGCACAGAAGTGATGAGAAAGAGCCAAAATCATCCTGAAAGTGAAAGAAAATGAATAAATTCCATATGAAGAGCAACATCTGAACAAGACTCTAAACACAAACAATGTTACGATGAGTTGAACATCTCTGAATATGCCAGACAGGCATCGTTTCACATCCAGGAAGGAAACTATAAAGATATCTCAGCTTCCCCCACTGGCTGATAACCTTTTCTTTTCTCTAGAGAAACTTCTGTTCACCAGGAAAAGACCTCTGGAGGGCAGAAGACCATCAGCCAGGGGGGACGGGGGCTGTTTCAGGCCCAAATCCTCCTGTTGTTTTCATTTAGCTCAATTCTGTCTTCCTTTCCTCCGTTTTCTCCGACTCCACCTGTCTTAAACCAGTTGTTTATGTCACTCTAATACATTCAAATGCTGCTGGGGTGGATCAAAACCTGTTAACCAACCTGCTGTGAGGATGCACATACCAGCAACAGTGTATTTCAATATGAAGGAAGTACTGTACAGGGACACACACCCACACACAAGTGTGGATACACAGAGACGCACGTGCGCGCACACATGGCTGTCTTGTTGTGCACTAGGTGTATTTATGAATGGCTGCAGGGAGATTCCTCTCCCAGGAGGAAACAGCTGCCATTTGTCATCTGGCCTATCTTCACTCCCATCTAAAGATACCAAATCCAGCGCTACGTGCTGCTGAACGATGGCGGCCATACGTCACATCGTTCTCTGCCCTACGTGTTCCATTCATGCCTGATCCGTCTGGGCCAACACGCCTTCTCTGCTGGCTTAAACATAGGAAACAATCCAACAAATTTATGATCAATAAAATAGTTCGTTTATTTGACATCTACTTCAGCTTCCAGTATTGTATATTATGGGGTTTTATCCAATCACATTTCACCTGGCTGATGGTGTCAGGCGCTGTGATGTCTGCCCGAGACCTTCTGAAGCAGCAGAACGTTGAGGGACACACAGAAAGAAGGGTTAG
The DNA here is from genome assembly GCA_027382335.1 of Takifugu ocellatus. Lineage (NCBI taxonomy): Eukaryota > Metazoa > Chordata > Actinopteri > Tetraodontiformes > Tetraodontidae > Takifugu > Takifugu ocellatus. The sequence continues at coordinate 217,974 of JAPVLW010000136.1, read as the reverse complement.
GGTTAGAAGGGTTAGAAGAGTTAGAAGGGTTAGGGTTAGAAGAGTTAGAAGGGTTAGGGGGGGTAGGGTTAGGTTAGGGGTAGGGTTAGAAGAGTTAGGGTTAGGGTTAGGGTTAGAAGAGTTAGAAGGGTTAGAAGGGTTAGGGTTAGAAGAGTTAGGGTTAGGGTTAGAAGGGTTAGAAGGGTTAGGGTTAGAAGAGTTAGAAGGGTTAGGGTTAGAAGAGTTAGAAGGGTTAGGGGGGGTAGGGTTAGGTTAGGGGTAGGGTTAGAAGAGTTAGGGTTAGGGTTAGGGTTAGAAGAGTTAGAAGGGTTAGAAGGGTTAGGGTTAGAAGAGTTAGGGTTAGGGTTAGAAGAGTTAGAAGGGTTAGCGGGGTTAGGGGTAGGGTTAGAAGAGTTAGAGTTAGGGTTAGAAGAGTTAGAAGGGTTAGCGGGGTTAGGGTTAGGTTAGGGGTAGGGTTAGAAGAGTTAGGGTTAGGGTTAGAAGGGTTAGCGGGGTTAGGGTTAGGTTAGGGGTAGGGTTAGAAGAGTTAGGGTTAGGGTTAGAAGGGTTAGGGGGGTTAGGGTTAGGTTAGGGGTAGGGTTAGGGTTAGAAGAGTTAGGGTTAGGGTTAGGGTTAGAAGAGTTAGGGTTAGAAGGGTTAGGGTTAGAGTTAGGGTTAGGGTTAGAGGGTTAGGCTTAGAAGAGTTAGGGTTAGAAGGGTTAGAAGGGTTAGAAGGGTTAGGGGTAGGGTTGGGGTTAGGGTCAGGGTTAGAAGAGTTAGGGTTAGAGGGTTAGGGTTAGAGGGTTAGGGTTAGAAGGGTTAGGGTTGGGGTTATGGTTAGAAAGGTTAGGGTTAGAAGGGTTAGGGTTAGAGGGTTAGGGTTAGAAGGGTTAGGGTTGGGGTTATGGTTAGAAAGGTTAGGGTTAGAAGAGTTAGGGTTAGAGGGTTAGGGTTAGAAGGGTTAGGGTTGGGGTTATGGTTAGAAAGGTTAGGGTTAGAGGGTTAGAGGGTTAGGGTTAGAAGGGTTAGGGTTGGGGTTATGGTTAGAAAGGTTAGGGTTAGAAGGGTTAGGGTTAGAGGGTTAGGGTTAGAAGGGTTAGGGTTAAGGGGTCAGAGGAAGAAGGTCTTTGGCTGACATGCAGGCGTCCTGCAGCTGTGGAGAGAAGCTGAGATGTGCAGCTTTGCAAACTACCTGAGCTACAGATCTGCTAGCTTCCACATTTATCGTTGCATTTTTTGATTTTGGTTCATGAGTATTTGACTTCAGTCACAGCTGCGCCAACATCGTTTTCTCTTGCACATCTCAAAAACAAAGATTGTGTTTACTTTGATTTTCAGGTAGTAGTTTGTTTCCCCATCATCTTGTTGGTGGTATTTGAACCAGAGAAAACGCAGTTTCATCTCAGATAGCATACTTTTGTCGAACTTTGTAAAAAATGACTGATTTTAATTACCTTGGGAATGAAGTGCTGCTCCACTAGTCTATGTTAAGGTGATGGGATGTGTGAGGCTGGAGCCCAGTTCTGTCCCTCAACCCTCGTCTTACATTTCAACCCTCGTCTTTGTGCGTTCACAGGTGTCACAACTGTGCCTCCGGTCAAAGGGGTCGGCTGAGGGGAAGCTCGAGTGTCCATGGAGCCATAAGGACATCACTGAAGGCCTGGACAACGATGATGATTCAGCACAGGTGTGACAGGTGAGCAGATGACGTGATTTTGATGTGAACATGCTGTGCAGGCGGTTCATCACCTCTCTGCTGCCACCTGCTGGCAGAGGCTAACACCTCCAGGAAATGAGATCATCTCTTGCTCAACACACTTCCTGGAGCGTTTGTGTTGTTGTTGCTGATCCTGGTTGCTGTGGCAACGACTGTACTGTGAACAGTGACTGCGTGACAGTGGGCAGTGAGAGACCATGTAGGACGGACACGTTGCAATATGTGCACATGCAAAAGTGTGCATGTGCACATGTTTGCATGTGCACACAGTTGTAGCTTACAAATTAAATCAAGGCCAGTAAGATCAAATATGGATTCATTTACAATGAATGAAAATACTGAAATAATTTTACAGCGTTATGTCAAACCTGTTTATGTGTGTGTCACGTGCACTTTCTGTATCTATGTGCACGTTCTGAGTGTGGAAGCAGTCAGTCAGTCAGTCAGTCAGTCAGTGTTTTGAGTGCTTTCCTCTGCTCTACCCCCCTCTGCTGGTGAAGACGGAGCACATGCCACAAACCTGGACAGGTATTAGGTGGTAAATAAACTTTGATCGCACATGTTGATGAGAGACACAAACGTTCCCCATTATTTCCTGTTGTGTATTTAATGGATCAGCATCACTGTAGCTGTTGGAAAGGAGGAACGATAAGAGATGGGAGCAGTTCAATTACCTTTTCAGAAAGTGCAGCAGCAGCAAAAAAGCTATGCTGAATCCTGCCCTAACCTAAAGAATCATCATGGCTATCATGATTGTCATCAGCCTCAACATCAGCCTCAACATCAGCATCAGCCTCAACATCAGCCTCAACATCAACATCAGCATCAGCCTCAACATCAACATCAGCCTCAACATCAGCCTCAGCATCACCCTCAGCCTCAGCCTCAACATCAGCATCAACATCAACATCAGCATCAGCCTCAACGTCAACATCAGCCTCAACATCAGCATCAACATCAACATCAGCCTCAACATCAGCATCAGCCTCAACATCAACATCAGCCTCAACATCAGCATCAGCCTCAACATCAGCCTCAACATCAGCCTCAACATCAACATCAGCCTCAACATCAGCATCAGCCTCAACATCAGCCTCAACATCAGCCTCAACATCAGCATCAGCATCAGCCTCAACATCAGCATCAGCCTCAACATCAGCCTCAACATCAGCCTCAACATCAACCTCAGCATCAGCCTCAACATCAGCATCAACATCAACATCAGCCTCAACATCAGCATCAGCCTCAACATCAGCCTCAACCTCAGCATCAGCCTCAACATCAGCATCAACATCAACATCAGCCTCAACATCAGCATCAGCCTCAACATCAGCCTCAACCTCAGCATCAGCCTCAACATCAGCATCAGCCTCAACATCAGCATCAACATCAGCCTCAACATCAGCCTCAACATCAACATCAGCCTCAACATCAGCATCAGCCTCAACATCAGCCTCAACATCAGCCTCAACATCAGCCTCAACATCAGCATCAGCCTCAACATCAGCCTCAACATCAGCATCAGCCTCAACATCAACATCAGCCTCAACATCAACATCAGCCTCAACATCAGCATCAGCCTCAACATCAACATCAACATCAACATCAGCCTCAACATCAGCATCAGCCTCAACATCAACATCAGCCTCAACATCAGCCTCAACATCAACATCAGCCTCAACATCAGCCTCAACATCAGCCTCAGCATCAGCCTCAGCATCAACATCAGCCTCAACATCAGCATCAGCCTCAACATCAGCCTCAGCCTCAGCCTCAACATCAACATCAGCCTCAACATCAGCATCAGCCTCAACATCAGCCTCAACATCAGCCTCAACATCAGCCTCAGCATCAGCCTCAACATCAACATCAGCCTCAACATCAGCCTCAACATCAACATCAGCCTCAACATCAACCTCAACATCAGCCTCAACATCAACATCAGCCTCAACATCAACATCAGCCTCAACATCAGCCTCAACATCAACATCAGCCTCAACATCAGCCTCAACATCAGCCTCAACATCAACATCAGCCTCAACATCAGCCTCAACATCAACATCAGCCTCAACATCAACATCAGCCTCAACATCAGCCTCAACATCAGCCTCAACATCAACATCAGCCTCAACATCAGCCTCAACATCAGCCTCAACATCAACATCAGCCTCAACATCAACCTCAACATCAGCCTCAACATCAACCTCAACATCAGCCTCAACATCAACATCAGCCTCAACATCAACCTCAACATCAGCCTCAACATCAGCCTCAACATCAGCATCAGCCTCAACATCAACATCAGCCTCAACATCAACATCAGCCTCAACATCAGCCTCAACATCAGCCTCAACATCAGCATCAGCCTCAACATCAGCCTCAACATCAGCCTCAACATCAGCCTCAACATCAGCATCAGCCTCAACATCAGCATCAGCCTCAACATCAGCCTCAACATCAGCATCAACATCAGCATCAGCCTCAACGTCAACATCAGCCTCAACATCAGCATCAGCCTCAACGTCAACATCAGCCTCAACATCAACATCAGCCTCAACATCAACATCAGCCTCAACATCAGCCTCAACATCAACATCAGCCTCAGCCTCAACATCAGCCTCAACATCAACATCAGCCTCAACATCAACATCAGCCTCAACATCAACATCAGCCTCAACATCAGCCTCAACATCAACATCAGCCTCAACATCAACCTCAACATCAGCCTCAACATCAGCCTCAACATCAACATCAGCCTCAGCCTCAACATCAGCCTCAACATCAGCCTCAACATCAGCATCAGCCTCAACATCAGCCTCAACATCAGCATCAGCCTCAACATCAACATCAGCCTCAACATCAACATCAGCCTCAACATCAGCCTCAACATCAACCTCAACATCAGCCTCAACATCAACATCAACATCAGCCTCAACATCAGCCTCAACATCAACATCAGCCTCAACATCAGCCTCAACATCAACATCAGCCTCAACATCAGCCTCAACATCAGCCTCAACATCAGCCTCAACATCAGCATCAGCCTCAACATCAGCCTCAACATCAGCCTCAACATCAGCCTCAACATCAACATCAGCCTCAACATCAGCCTCAACATCAACATCAGCCTCAACATCAACCTCAACATCAACATCAGCCTCAACATCAACCTCAACATCAACATCAGCCTCAACATCAGCCTCAACATCAACCTCAACATCAGCCTCAACATCAGCCTCAACATCAACATCAGCATCAGCCTCAACATCAGCCTCAACATCAGCCTCAACATCAGCCTCAACATCAGCCTCAACGTCAACATCAGCCTCAACATCAACATCAACATCAGCCTCAACATCAACATCAGCCTCAGCCTCAACATCAGCCTCAACATCATACAGTCCTGTTGTGGGGGCGGGGCTGTATAACGGAGGTGTTTATGGCTCAGGTAACAGGTTTAGGGGGCGGGGCTGTATAACGGAGGTGTTTATGGCTCAGGTAACAGGTTCGGGGGCGGGGCTGTATAACGGAGGTGTTTATGGCTCAGGTAACAGGTTCGGGGGCGGGGCTGTATAACGGAGGTGTTTATGGCTCAGGTAACAGGTTCGGGGGCGGGGCTGTATAACGGAGGTGTTTATGGCTCAGGTAACAGGTTCGGGGGCGGGGCTGTATAACGGAGGTGTTTATGGCTCAGGTAACAGGTTCGGGGGCGGGGCTGTATAACGGAGGTGTTTATGGCTCAGGTAACAGGTTCGGGGGCGGGGCTGTATAACGGAGGTGTTTATGGCTCAGGTAACAGGTTCAGGGGGCGGGGCTGTATAACGGAGGTGTTTATGGCTCAGGTAACAGGTTCAGGGGGCGGGGCTGTATAACGGAGGTGTTTATGGCTCAGGTAACAGGTTCGGGGGCGGGGCTGTATAACGGAGGTGTTTATGGCTCAGGTAACAGATTCAGGGGGCGGGGCTGTATAACGGAGGTGTTTATGGCTCAGGTAACAGGTTCGGGGGCGGGGCTGTATAACGGAGGTGTTTATGGCTCAGGTAACAGGTTCGGGGGCGGGGCTGTATAACGGAGGTGTTTATGGCTTAGGTAACAGGTTTAGGGGCGGGGCTGTATAACGGAGGTGTTTATGGCTCAGGTAACAGGTTTAGGGGCGGGGCTGTATAACGGAGGTGTTCGGTTCTGCTGGCAGATTTTGGGTCATGAATGAATGCAGCTCCAAACGGACTTGAAAACACATTTTAAACGTTCTTCAGGTTCTTATCAAGGCTACACTTGGACAGATGTTCCAGGCTTCCTCAGTGGGAGTGAAAGAGGCTTGTTTACATTCCTCAGGCTCAGGATTTAAACGGATCAAAGTTCCTCTCTGGGAATACAAGCATGTGTCTGTGGATTCATTACATATTACAGAGATTTAGAGCAACACAGCGAAGCAGGAAAGCTCTCAGCGAGTTGGTGCAGCAGCAGCTGCAGGGAGGAGATGATTCCTCAAAGTTCTGCTCACTTTGAGCTACAGAACCCAGATTTAAGAGCTGGGTTCTGCAGGCAGGTGCAGAGGTCTGAATGTGGGTCCCGAGTCTTTCCGCCGTGTTGCTTTTTTCTGGAGACACGCTGGAGAAGATCCATTGTTCCAGCACGTAAAGGTCGCGCCCTTGCTCCTGTTGGTCCTTAAAACATCGCCCACTTCCACAGAAAGACTGATCTGAAGACGATCCTTTATCAGACAAGAACGTCATCTGAGTTGTTTTCAGGTATTGAGCACGATGTCTCCTTGTCCAGAGCCCCACTCTCCAAATTCCATTTCACCACTGGAATGAGGGGGGGTCTCCAGGGAGATGCCTCGTCGCCCCCCCAGCACCTTCTGCTGGAGTTCAATGATGTCATTGCGGATGTCAGCCATCATCAGCAGGAGAAAGTCAAAAGAGCCGGGTGGTCCCTGCAGACGCAAGAGGAGTCTCTCTTTAGACGAATGTTCAGAGACTCAAACAGTTTCATACAACGTATTTAATTAACTGAAGCATTAGTCTCATTAATGAAACATGACTAATTCCACTGTGGATGCATAATGGCTAACGCTGAGTATCTGGATTTCCTCTTGGGTCCAAAACACCACCTCTAGTCAGTTTAAGAGTCAACTTACAGGTGGACCTCTGGGACCTGGAGCCCCTTGATCACCCTGTGGATGGAAAAAAAGGCAAATTTATAAATGTAAACATCCATGGTAACATGTCCCACGTTCCTTTCAGATTCAGCATGTTAGGGTTAGGGTTAGAGGTTAGGGTTAGGGTTAGAGGTTAGGGTTAGAGGGTCAGGGTTAGAGGGTCAGGGTTAGAGGGTCAGGGTTAGGGTTAGAGGGTTAGGGTTAGGGTTAGGGTTAGAGGTTAGGGCTAGGATTAGGGGGTCAGGGTTAGGGTTAGAGGGTTAGAGGGTTAGGGTTAGAGGGTTAGGGGGTTGGAGTTAGGGTTAGAGGGTTAGGGTTAGGGTTAGAGGGTTAGGGTTAGAGCTAGGATTAGAGGGTCAGGGTTAGGGTTAGAGGGTTAGGGTTAGAGGGTTAGGGTTAGAGGGTTAGGGTTAGGGGGTTAGGGTTAGGGCTAGGATTAGAGGGTCAGGGTTAGGGTTAGAGGGTTAGGGTTAGAGGGTTAGGGTTAGAGGGTTAGAGGGTTAGGGTTAGAGGGTTAGAGGGTTAGGATTAGAGGGTTAGGGTTAGAGGGTTAGGGTTAGAGGGTTAGGGTTAGAGGGTGAGGGTTAGAGGGTTAGGGTTAGAGGGTTAGGGTTAGGGTTAGAGGGTTAGAGGGTTAGAGGGTTAGGGTTAGAGGGTTAGGGCTAGAGGGTTAGGGTTAGAGGGTTAGAGTTAGGGCTAGGGTTAGAGGGTCAGGGCTAGGATTAGGGGGTCAGGGTTAGGGTTAGAGGGTTAGGGTTAGAGGGTTAGGGTTAGAGGGTTAGGGGGTTGGAGTTAGGGTTAGAGGGTTAGAGGGTTAGGGGGTTGGAGTTAGGGTTAGAGGGTTAGAGGGTTAGGGTTAGAGGGTTAGGGGGTTGGAGTTAGGGTTAGAGGGTTAGAGGTTAGGGTTAGGGTTAGAGGGTTAGGGCTAGGATTAGAGGGTCAGGGTTAGGGTTAGAGTTAGAGGGTTAGAGGGTTCGGGTTAGAGGGTTAGGGTTAGAGGGTTAGGGTTAGGGTTAGAGGGTTAGGGTTAGAGGGTGAGGGTTAGAGGGTGAGGGTTAGGGTTAGGATTAGAGGGTTATGGTTAGAGGGTTAGGGTTAGGGTTAGAGGGTTAGGGTTAGAGGGTGAGGGTTAGAGGGTGAGGGTTAGGGTTAGAGGGTTAGGTTTAGAGGGTTAGGGTTAGAGGGTTAGAGGGTTAGGGTTAGGGTTAGAGGGTTAGGGTTAGAGGGTTAGGGTTAGAGGGTTAGGGTTAGGGCTAGGGTTAGAGGGTCAGGGTTAGAGGGTCAGGGTTAGAGGGTTAGGGTTAGAGGGTTAGGGTTAGGGTTAGGGTTAGAGGGTCAGGGTTAGGGTTAGAGGGTTAGGGTTAGAGGGTCAGGGTTAGGGTTAGAGGGTTAGGGTTAGAGGGTTAGGGTTAGAGGGTTAGGGGTTAGGGTTAGAGGGTTAGGGCTAGGATTAGGGGGTCAGGGTTAGGGTTAGAGGGTAAGGGTTAGAGGGTTAGGGTTAGAGGGTTAGGGTTAGGGTTAGAGGGTTAGGGTTAGAGGGTTAGGGGGTTAGGATTAGGGTTAGAGGGTTAGAGTTAGAGGGTTAGGGTTAGAGGGTCAGGGTTAGGGTTAGAGGGTTAGAGGGTTAGGGTTAGGGTTAGAGGGTTAGAGGGTTAGGGTTAGGGGGTTAGAGGGTCAGGGTTAGAGGGTTAGGGTTAGAGGGTTAGGGTTAGGGTTAGAGGGTTAGGGTTAGGGCTAGGGTTAGAGGGTCAGGGTTAGAGGGTCAGGGTTAGGGTTAGAGGGTCAGGGTTAGGGTTAGAGGGTTAGGGTCAGGGTTAGAGGGTCAGGGTTAAGGTTTGAGGGCTGGGGTTAGAGGGTCAGGGTTAGGGTTAGAGGGTTAGGGTTAGGGTTAGAAGATGGAGAATCTTCTTCCAGTGGACTTCAACATTCTTGTGGACTCTTGACTAGACCTTAATGGAGAAGAGAGTGTATGAAGAATCTGCAACACACACCTTTAGTCCATCTCGTCCTGGTGCTCCAGGGGGTCCCTGCAGAAAAGAGATGATCAGCCAATCATCTATATTAATGATGAGCCCTCGTGCTGTTTCTCCTACGACAGGACAACTCGTCTCCTACGACAGGACAACTCGTCTCCTACGACAGGACAACTCGTCTCCTACGACAGGACAACTCGTCTCCTACGACAGGACAACTCGTCTCCTACGACTTGTCTCTGTGTTCCAGCCAATTTCAGTGCTGAGTCACACTGAGCGAGATGTGACCTTGAGGTCTGATGAAGTTCCATCTAGGCTCCAAAATCAGACTTTTTTGCTTACCACTGGCCCCCTGCGTCCTCTTTTGATGTGCTTCAAGTCTGGCTCTGGACCTATGGGACCCATGTCTCCACGAGGACCTTGGAGACCAGAATGACCCTTCTCCCCAGGTTCCCCTTTCTTTCCTGGTCCTCCTGGATGTCCTGTGAAGACAAACGGATACATATGAAGAAGATTTTGTGTCCTTTTGCTTTCATGCATTTCTCAGTGTTTAAGGCACTTTCACTTTCTTCGTCATCGCACTTCTATTCATGTTCTTGTGCTTTGTGACCAGAGGAGGCAGAAACACAAGAAGGAGGAGAGGAAGACACTGAAGAAGCTGAATGAAAACATGAAGAAAGATAATCACATAAGTGATAAAATGCAGTTCACAAGAAAAACCAGAACAAAAGAACTGCTGAGGAACTAAAGCCCAACCACAAAAAAGTGACAGAAGAAGGAATCAAACCAGCTCTCTCAATACTAATGTGCTGGACCGTTGGTGTGCTCCAAAATCACCTGGGACACCAGGAGCTCCCGGAAGACCAGGAGAACCTGGAAGACCGGCTGGATGAGGATCCTTTCCTGCTCTGTCCACTGATGGTTTGTTGCTGCTGGTGGCCAAACCAGGCATCTGAAAGCCAAACGACACAGGTTACAAACAAGGCTGAGGGCTGCGGTCTGTTGGGTATCTAGGAAGGCTTAGGGTTAGGGTTGTGCTACTTGGTTGGGTGACTGGATGTTTCCCAGCTTTAGCTTCAGCTGCAACAGGCTGCTTTTCATGTTGCTAAAGTCCTGACAGGTGAAAGAGCAGGTACCAGCGCTCATCAATGTGTCTGATGTCCCCGTGGACCTCACTGGAACAGAACAGTTTTAGACAAGCTTGTCCTCTCAGAGCATCTGACAGCATGCAGACATCAAAGAGCTCTCAGATAAACGTCTCCAAAGAACTCATCAGCATCTCACAGTTGTGCACGGGAATGCAAGAGCGCCTGTCTGGCGCCAGAATGTAGCCGCCGCCACAGCGACACAGGAAGCTGCCCACGGTGTTCACACACTCGTGCTGGCACATGCTGGTGCCTGGTTGCTCACACTCGTTGATGTCTGCAGGTGTGAGAGGAGAAGAGTGTGAGGTGTCCTCTCATCACAGGGAAACCCCTTTATGCCACAGGGACTCAACAGGTGCACTGACCCAGGCAGTATGGAGATTTATGACTGCGGTGCCTCGCTTGGTCGAAGCGATAGCCAAGGAAACACGTGCACACAACTTGTCCAAAGTTATCGGTGCACTGCTGCTCGCAGGGAGAAGCTGCACAAACATCTACAGCTGCAAGGAAGAAGCAGAGGAATGTTGGTGCTGCTGTCAGGAAAAGAGGGTGAGGGTTAGGGGGTTAGGGTTAGAGGGTTAGAGGGTTAGAGGGTTAGGGTTAGGGTTAGAGGGTTAGGGTTAGAGGGTTAGGGTTAGAGGGTTAGGGGGTTAGAGGGTTAGAGGGTTAGGGTTAGAGGGTTAGGGTTAGAGGGTTAGGGTTAGGGTTAGAGGGTTAGGGTTAGGGTTAGAGGGTTAGGGTTAGGGTTAGTGGGTTAGGGTTAGAGGGTTAGAGGGTTAGGGTTAGGGGGTTAGGGTTAGAGGGTTAGGGTTAGAGGGTTAGAGGGTTAGGGTTAGAGGGTTAGGGTTAGGGTTAGAGGGTTAGAGGGTTAGGGTTAGAGGGTTAGGGTTAGAGGGTTAGGGGGTTAGAGGGTTAGAGGGTTAGGGTTAGAGGGTTAGGGTTAGAGGGTTAGGGGGTTAGGGTTAGAGGGTTAGGGTTAGGGTTAGAGGGTTAGGGTTAGGGTTAGAGGGTTAGGGTTAGGGTTAGTGGGTTAGGGTTAGAGGGTTAGAGGGTTAGGGTTAGAGGGTTAGGGTTAGGGTTAGAGGGTTAGGGTTAGGGTTAGAGGGTTAGGGTTAGTGGGTTAGGGTTAGAGGGTTAGAGGGTTAGGGTTAGAGGGTTAGGGTTAGGGTTAGAGGGTTAGGGTTAGAGGGTTAGGGTTAGAGGGTTAGAGGGTTAGGGTTAGAGGGTTAGGGTTAGGGTTAGAGGGTTAGGGTTAGAGGGTTAGGGTTAGGGTTAGGGTTAGAGGGTTAGGGGGTTAGGGTTAGAGGGTTAGGGTTAGGGTTAGAGGGTTAGGGTTAGAGGGTTATGGTTAGAGGTGTAGGGTTAGAGGGTGAGGGTTAGAGGGTGAGGGTTAGGGTTAGAGGGTTAGGGTTAGAGTTAGAGGGTTAGAGGGTTAGGGGGTTAGGGTTAGGGGGTTAGAGGGTTAGGGTTAGCGGGTTAGAGGGTTAGGGTTAGCGGGTTAGGGTTAGCGGGTTAGAGGGTTAGGGTTAGAGGGTTAGGGGGTTAGGGTTAGGTGAAAAGAGGTGAGCAGCTTCCCTGGAACCTTTCTATCTAACCCTAACTCTAACCTTAACCCTAACCCCTAACCCTGACCCTAACCCTCTAACCTTAACCCTAACCCTCTAACCCTCTAACCTTAACCCTAACCCTCTAACCCTCTAACCTTAACCCTAACCCCTAACCCTAACCCTGACCCTAACCCTCTAACCCTAACCCTCTAACCCTAACCCTCTAACCTTAACCCTAACCCCTAACCCTAACCCTCTAACCTTAACCCTAACCCTCTAACCCTAACCCTCTAACCCTAACCCTCTAACCTTAACCTTAACCCCTAACCCTAACCCTCTAACCTTAACCCTAACCCTCTAACCCTAACCCTCTAACCCTAACCCTCTAACCCTAACCCTAACCCCTAACCCTAACCCTCTAACCTTAACCCTAACCCTCTAACCCTAACCCTCTAACCCTAACCCTCTAACCTTAACCCTAACCCCTAACCCTAACCCTCTAACCTTAACCCTAACCCTCTAACCCTAACCCTCTAACCCTAACCCTCTAACCTTAACCCTAACCCCTAACCCTAACCCTCTAACCTTAACCCTAACCCTCTAACCCTAACCCTCTAACCCTAACCCTCTAACCCTAACAACTAACATTTTAATGAAGCTTTGCTTGATGAAGGCCACACTAAACAGAATACATCGATACATTTCAAGCTTTGCATTGTGGGGTTGAAATAATTCTTGGAAATGATTTTGGGCTAATTATTGGCTATTATTTCAGATGCTTCTCATTCAACATTCCTGGAGTACAAATATCTCTCAGTTTGAAAACATAAATACTGTTACATGTTAAGACTGGAGATGATTTTAATCCTATATTTCACATCAACACTATGGTGTTGATCTCTGTTCTGCCAATACTGATGCACTGATATTATTTATATAATATTTATTTAGTCTCTCTCTCTCTCTCTCTCTCTCCTTCCCCATCTCTCTATATCTGTATCTCCATCCATCATCCTTCCATCTATCCATCCATCCATCATCCATCTATCGTCCATCCGTCCATCATCCATCTATCGTCCATCCATCCATCATCCATCTATCGTCCGTCCATCCATCCATCCATCCATCATCCATCTATCGTCCATCCATCCATCCATCATCCATCTATCATCCACCCATCTATCCACCCATCCATCCATCATCCATCTATCGTCCATCCATCCATCCATCCATCATCCATCTATCGTCCATCCATCCATCCATCATCCATCCATCATCCATCCATCATCCATCTATCGTCCATCCATCCATCCATCATCCATCTATCGTCCATCCATCCATCCATCATCCATCTATCGTCCATCCATCCATCATCCATCCATCCATCATCCATCCAACGGTGTGTCTCTATCTCTTATCTACCGGGCTCTCTGACAGCGTGGATGCGTTACCTACCTTCAGATATGCATTGGCCCATCACAAACCTGAAACCATCACAGCATTTCCTCCTGGAAAACAAAGGAGAGCTGTTGAAAGAGGCTCTTAGCTCAGCAGAGTGAGCAAGTTGTAAAGGTCTGAAGGAACAAAAGCCAGGCAGCTCTCACATACGCTACATGTGCCAGAACACTTTCTGAAGATAGTTTAGCAGACTTTCAGGAGCATAGGAGCATGAATGTGCCAAGGAAGAAAGAACCAAGATATTCAAATCCAGGAAACAAACTCTATAACCTGCGTGGAGGCAATATGCCATACAGAGACCAGCAGGCTGAATCAGGCAGACACAAACAGGCAGGGAGCAGGCAGAAAGCTGAGCAATCACAGGTACCAACAGTCAAAGCTGGGAGTCAAACAAGAAAAGAAACACAAAGACAAGGGTTAGGGTTAGGTTAGGGTTAGAAAGGGTTAGGTTAGGGTTAGGGTTAGGTTAGGTTTAGGTTAGGTTAGGTTAGGGTTAGGGTTAGAAAGACTCACAAAGACAATCTGGGACCAAAGGGTTAGGGTTAGGTTAGGGTTAGGGTTAGATTAGGGTTAGGGTTAGAAAGACTCACAAAAGGTTAGGGTTAGAAAGACTCACAAAGACAATCTGGGACCAAAGGGTTAGGGTTAGGTTAGGGTTAGGTTAGGGTTAGGGTTAGGTTAGGGTTAGGGTTAGGTTAGGTTAGGGTTAGGGTTAGAAAGACTCACAAAAGGTTAGGGTTAGGGTTAGAAAGACTCACAAAGACAATCTGGGACCAAAGGGTTAGGGTTAGGGTTAGAAAGACTCACAAAGACAATCTGGGACCAAAGGGTTAGGGTTAGGGGTTAGGGGTTAGGGTTAGAAAGACTCACAAAGGGTTAGGGTTAGGTTAGGGTTAGGGTTAGAAAGACTCACAAAGAAAATCTGGGACCAAAGGGTTAGGGTTACGGGTTAGGGTTAGGGTTAGGGTTAGGGGTTAGGGGTTAAAGGGTCAGGGTTAGGGTTAGGGTTAGAAAGACTCACAAAGACAATCTGGGACCAAAGGGAAGCTGGACGAGCCTTAAAAAGTCACGGGAAGGGAAGAGGACACAGGAGAAAATGATGAACTTTTTAGGTAAAAGGAAGGACTCACAGCCAGGAAACAGAACTTCCACAATAAAACAGGAAATACACAATAAAACACCAAAATAAAATACAGCCATGACAAAGAGTGCCCCTAATTAAGCAACCAATCAATTGTCTGTGCAGGTTCTCAGTCATCCAGCTTAGGAGAATTCTGGTAGTTGAGTCACAGATTCAGTCAAACAATCAATTCTAATGTGTGTAGCAAAGCGGCTGCAGCTCCCAGGCCAGTATCACAACCTTCCCTGAGAGAGTTCCTCACTTCTCTGGACCCTTTTTCCTTTTATGTAAGAAAGATTTTTGTCACACACACACACACACACACCCACACCCACACACACAAATCTTAATTTAAGATTTCCAGTCTTTCTTTAAAAAAAGCAGTAAAGTTTTCCAGGACAGGAAGTTTATAGTAAGTGAGACACTGTGTCCTTCTTTGTGCTGTGTCCTATATGATGCACATACAGAAAAAGTTGCCGTTTCTTTTTAATCTGAGATTTGTCTGCTTTGATTCTGGATTTCATGGTGTCAGGGTCACCCCAGTCCAACACGACAGACATTATCAAGCTCCAGGATTCAACTCAAGGTCTAAAAGTAAACTGGACAGATAAGGACCAGATGCTGAGAAGTTTCTCTGGGGTGGTTGTGATGATGCAGCTGTGAGCTCACTATCTGAACAGGTCAAGAAGAAAGTAAGTTGAAGACTCTGATCGTAAACAGTGAGACACTAACCCTAACCCTAACGCTAACCCCTAAGCCTAACCCTAACGCTAACCCCTAAGCCTAACCCCTAACGCTAACCCCTAACCCTAACTCTCACCCTAACGCTAACCCCTAACCCCTAACGCTAACCCCTAACCCTTAACCCTAACCCCTAATGCTAACCCCTAACCCTAACGCTAACCCCTAACGCTAACCCCTAACGCTAACCCCTAACCCCTAACCCTTAACCCTAACCCCTAACCCTAACCCCAACCCCTAAGCCTAACCCTAAGCCTAAGCCTTACCCCTAACGCTAACCCCTAACCCTAACCCCTAACCCTAACGCTAACCCCTAACCCTAACCCCTAACCCTATGAAGGGTACAATAATAACAAACGGTCAACACAAGTAACAGTTAAAGGTAGAGCACGCTAATATTTCACAACATATTTATAAGACGAGTTTTACTGGCAAAAACAGACAATAGCTAAAGTGTTTGCATTTATTTTGTATAATGCATTAAAATGCTATATTTTATGGTAAAACATCTCCATACTGCCCAACAGATATGCAGCCCCCCCTGGGAGGTTCATGGGTGTCTGACAAACCAGACGAGGGGGTGTTGTTGTTTTGAGAAGCAAAAGTATGTTGGTTCAGTATGTTGAAACCAGAGCGGTCATCATGACTCCAACTGTACACCACAGTTCTAGTCTGTGGAATCTGACTTAAGAACATTTCCCTTCTTCACTACTGGAAGTTGGAGCTGCCTCATTTAAGCAATGTGGGAGTTTAAACACAAGGTGTCAAGAGCCTTGATTCAGCTTGATTCAGAAGCTGCTTGAAGAGGGAAATCGGAACTCTAAATGAATTAGCAGGAATAGAAACTTATATCAGTGATCTGGAGGCAGGTCAGGGATACGAGTTAATGTTATATGGCACAAACAACTGATTGGAATGGACAGAACAGGGGAGACGGTGTTGTTGGGGTTGTGTCTGGTTTTTTCCTCCAGGGGGCGTGGAGGAGCTCGATTGGTGGCAGCTGGTGCTGCAGGCAGGCACCTGTGGGCAATTAACATCTGGTCGCCTACTTAGGGAGGGAGCGCCTGCCCACCAGGGCCAGAGTGTTGTGTGAGCTTTGTGGATTGGTGGTGGGAGTGTTGCGGCTTTGTTGGTGTGGCTTTGCTTGGTCCGTCTTCCCTACATTTGAGGTCTTCATGCTGTTTGCTGGACTTGTGTGGTGCAGAACCTGTCTCCTGAGTTCTGTGCAGTCCAGGGGGACTGCTTCTGGTTGAGGACTCACCGGTGCACCTGGAATCCCTAACGCTAACCCAGACGCTGACTCCGAGCTCCCTGCAGTCCTGGAGGACTGAGAATTGACTGAGAGTCAAGTAAGATGAGACAGCAGTACAAAAGTACAAAAAACGAATCCAAAAAATTCCCAAATAATGCGGAAAAGACACAGGAAGTCCTTTAAGAGCCTAATACTTGATATACCATAATTTACAACAGCTGGGCAAATATATTGATGTGGACCAGGTGGAGTGATGAAACAAGCTGTGAAGGTGTGTAGTGATCAGAAGAGGGAGTCAAAAAAACAAGGAAGGTCTGAAGGAAGGAGCAAAGTAAACACACAGAAAAAAGGTAGATTCCTAACAACATCACACTGTAGCAGCACCCCATAAAAGGAAGAGGTGCCAAAGCATGGCATATCAAGTTTGTTTATCATGTTCATTAGCCCCATCATTGGAAACCAGAGGTCCAATGATGGGCTCCTGTGCTTGACAACCGGCGACATGATGCTTCATGGATTCTTATGGTCAAAACATACCTCACACAGGCTAGATGGGTTCTAACAGCCTTGACAAGATGACAACCTGGGCTAGGATGATTTTCAAGCCAAGAAAATCAAGGATCAACATTATAGGATAGACAACACCACAATAATCTGCTCTCTAAGGTGGGGCCGTACCATGTATCAAGGACAATGCCATCATATGTCTGGCATGATGAGGCACTGAAGGACAAACAACATCCACATTACTGAGAAACAAGCAAGATGGGTGAAGAACACTGAGAAATCTGGACTTCCAGGAAAGGTAGACATGGCTATACCTGCATGGTCTGCTTCCTAGACGCTGTCAAATCAAATCAATCTTTATTTATATAGCATCTTTTACAATCAAAATTGTTTCAAGGCGCTTTCCAGAATCCCAGGGACTAACCCCAGACAAACAACAGTGGCAAGGAAAAACTCCTCTTTAACAGGAAGAAACCTTGAGCAGGACCAGGCTCATGTAGGGGGACCCTCCTGCTGATGGCCAGAGGAGAGGAGAGGAGAGGATGACCCCATGGGGTGACAGAGACCTGTCAGGTGATCATGTTTCTGGACCCCGGCAGCCTCGGCCTCTAGCAGCATAACTAAGATGTGACCTAACGATTAGACGACCCCCTAAGTGTGATAATTAGTCTGTCTATGATAGTAACTGGAACTACAGAATTAGTAACAATAAGCTTTTTCAAAGAGGAAGGTTTTAAGTCTGATCTTAAAGTAGCGATGGAGTCAGCCTCCCGTACCTGGACAGGGAGCTGGTTCTATAGCAGGGGGGCCTGGACAGGGAGCTGGTTCCTCAGCAGGGGGGCCTGGTAGCTAAATGCTCGGCCCCCCATTCTACCCCTAGAGACTCTGGGAACCACAAGTAGACCAGCATTCTGAGAGCGGAGCGGTCTATTGGGCTGGTAAGGTATCACTAGCTCCTCCAGGTAGGATGGAGCTAGGCCTCTGAGGACCTTGTAGGTCAAAAGAAGGGTTTTAAAAATGATTCTAAATTTAACGGGCAGCCAATGAAGCGACGCCATTACAGGAGTCATGTGACCTCTGTGGTCAATACCTGTCAGAACTCTGGCTGCAGCATTTTGGATCAGCTGGAGGCTTCTTAAAGAGTTGTTTGGACACCCTGATAATAAAGAGTTACAGTAGTCCAGCCTGGAAGGAACAAATGCATGGACTAACTTTTCAGCATCATGGTGGGTCAGTAGCTTCCTGATCTTTGAGATGTTCCTCAGGTGAAAAAAGGCACTTCTAGAGACTAATTTAATGTGAGAGTTGAAGGAGAGATTTGATCAAAAGTTACTCCTAGATTCCTCACAGAGAGACTAGATGTTAATGAGATCCCATCTACAGTGATCATGTGATCTAATCTATCCCTGAGAGGTTCAGGACCAAACACCATGACCTCAGTTTTTCCTGAGTTAAGGAGGAGAACATTTGAAGACATCCAGGACTTTATGTCTTTAAGACAGGTCTGAAGCTTCACTAACTTCTCTGTCTCCTCTGGTTTCATGGAGAAATAGAGCTGAGTGTCATCAGCATAACAATGAACATTTATCCCATGCTGCCGAATAATGTTCCCTAAGGGAAGCATGTACAAGGTGAAGAGGATTGGTCGAAGTACAGAACCTTGAGGAACTCCATTGCTAACCCTACTGTATGAGGAGGGAACACCATGGACATGAGCAAACTGGGATCTATCAGATAAATATGATCTAAACCAGTCTAGTGCTGTCCCTTTAATCCCAATCACATGTTCCAGTCTCTGTAACAGGATGCTGTGATCAACTGTATCAAAAGCAGCACTGAGGTCCAGCAGAACCAGCATAGAGACCAGTCCATGATCTGAAGCTATGAGAAGATCATTAGTAACTAAGAAGTGCTGTTTCTGTGCAGTGATGAGCTCTAAAGCCTGACTGAAACATCTCAAACAGGCTGTTCCTCTGCAGGTGCTCCAGTAACTGAGTCACCACCACCTTCTCTAGAACTTTAGAGATCAAAGGAAGGTTGGATATCGGCCTATAATTTGCTAAGACATCAGGATCCAGTGATGGTTTTTTAAGCAACGGCTTAATCACTGCCACCTTGTAGGACCGGGGTACATAACCTGTCACTAAAGAACCATTGATCTGGTCCAGGATAGAACTGCCTATCATTGGTAAAACAGGTGTGTTGGGATGGGATCTAAAGGACACGTGGTGGACTGGGATTTCTGAAATAGCGATGACGCCTCAGAGAAAGACCAACAAGGACCACAGAAGGTGGCTTGGACTCTATCCAAGTTTCACATCAGTCAGGCTGCATCAGATCTGGACACCTACAGCGACCCGTCATCCCTTATAGATAAGGGTCTACTAGTGGAAAAACCCCAATACCTACCAAGGTGGTGGTGGTGGTAGTAGTAGCAGTAGCAGTATTTGTGATGGGAGCCCCGGGAAGTTGTTCAGTGCCGCAGTTGTAGGGTCGACGAGGGGGTAGAGAAACCGCGCGCTGCCTGCTGAACACCTCGTCATTGCCATGGTATTTGACAGGTACCGTGGAGAGATCTGGGACCTCAGGTAATGGCTCTGAGCTGCTCGACGCGGAGGAGAGAGCTGAGTTTGAATGACCGGTAACACTCCAGCTACTGAGCCTCCCGGCCAACCAATCAAAGTGGGGGTTGTGGCGGGCTAGCCATGGGGCGCCCAGGACTCCCAGGGAGGAAGTTGACTGAAAAAATTGCATAGTCCTCCCGTTGATTACGTGAGGTGATGAGGGTCAGGGGTGCTGTACGGTGGGTTACCTTAGCCAGGACCTTTAGTATATAAACCCAGGATGAACTTTGGCTTGGATACGTCCTCAATGGCCATGTCCACGTTGATGAAACTGTCCTCAGCACCAGAGTCAATTAAGAACAAGAGAGACAAAGTCGTGAAGCCAGAGGAGTGGACCAGGGAATGTGAGGTGAGAGGACGTAGAACAGGAAGCGGCTCTGCTCGCCAGCACTCCTGCATATGCTGCTAGCTTAGTCTTTAGGCTGGAACACGCACCCAGCAATGACATGGCTTGGTTGCCCACAATCCAAGCGGAGCCTCTCAGACAACCTCCTGTCTCTCAGGGCCCGGCCAAGCTGCATGGGCTCCTCTACTGCAGCTGACAGACATGGGGTCGGCATCGGTGCAACGATTAAAGGTTCAAGTGGACTAACTGTGGGACAACTTGAGACTGCTGGAGAAGGCACGTTGAGAGAAATGCGGTGTCATCTCGAGCCGCTAATTCGTCCCTCAGCTCCTCCCTCAGCCCCTTATAGCAGACTTCCCGAGTGCGGCGTCGTTCCAACCACTGCGTGGCCAGCTTGTGGAACTGGATGGAATAATCTGCAACCAATGCACCCCCCTGCATTAAGGAGAGGAGCTTCGCTGCCGCCTCTCCACCCTGGAGCAGGTGATCAAGCATACTTCTAAGCTCATCCTTAAAAGGGTCAAAATGCACAGAAACCAGTGGCTGATTCTCAATTATAGCAGTGGCACAGCCCTCCCTGATCAGAAATGACAATACATGCAATCTCAGCCCAGTCAGTAGGGTGATTTAATGGCTGAAGATCAAAAACCAAGGAGCATTGCAACAAGCAGTTCCAGACAGTTAAAAGGAGCTTTATTGATAACTTGTGGACAACAGAACTAAAGTAATCACGGAACTCCGTGGAAGGCAGATGACACCACACAGCCACAGGAGGATGTAGGTCCAAATAACCACATAGGCAAAACTCTTAGTTGGGGACAAAAGGTTGTCGGGTTTACCAGGGTGGAGACGAAGAAGGAATGTCCAAGGCAGTCAGGGTCGAACCAGAAAATCCGAATGCAGATAACGCTGGAGAGTCGGGCATGAAGCAATAGCAACAGGCTGAAAATGAGCAACAGGTGAAGATGGTAAAACAAATCCGGTGGGTGTGGAGGAAGGGTGTGGTAGAGCGAGTGGAGTTCTCCACCTCAGCATGAGAGCAGGCCGTGGCAGCTCAGGAAATGGGACGCGTGGCTCACGTGGAGCGCCGGAAAAAGGAGGTGCTGAGTGCAAAGGAGCGGACGCTCTGGAGGACGCTGAAGCGGCGGGAGACTGTGCTGGGAGGGGGCTGGATGCTCCTGTCCAAGGAGACTCCCAACACCAGACTCTGGACTCTGGAGGGAGCTCCATCCGTCAGACAGAAGCTTGTCGAGCTGCCCATAAGGGCACCCTGCCGAACAGCGCCATCGTCGGCCAGGTCCAAAATGATCTGATCAGAATATTACACACGCTTCAGACTGGACCCCCAAGCAGACAATGGACAGCTGACGGTGGTTAAACGAGGCAGATCAGCGTGCACTGCCTGGAGACAAGATGAGGGGGGTGAGGTGCACATCGTTCCTCCCAATGAGGGGCGCGTGGAGACCTCGAGGGGACGTGAGAACACGGAGAAAGTTTCTGGAAGGTCCAGTTCACCAGAAGACACGATAGAACCACGTTCAGCACTGAGCAGATTAACGCTCAGACGCTGGTGGACTGGAGGCAGCGGCTCTTGAGGACCGTCCAATGCAAACAGGCGTGACGTCACCAGCAAAAGCTCCACGAAGGAATCCACCAATAGAGAGGCAGAAAGACAGGAAAACGCAAACAAAACACACAAACGCACAAATGCTCGCCTCTCGGCTCCCAGTCGGCTCCAGATCTGAAAAGTCCCAGGGTTTTGACAGACGTCGATCAGCTTTGCTTTCAAGTGCTTTATCCAGATGTTTTTGTAGATGAGGCGCTCGGTGTCACATCAGTTATTGAGACTGTCGTTCTGACCGGACCTCAAAGTGTCTCCATTTGGACCGGAGAGTGGGACAACAACTGCTCTCATCAATGGTGGTGGTGGTAGTAGTAGTAGTAGTAGTAGTAGTAGTAGTAGTAGTAGTAGTAGTAGTAGTAGTAGTAGTAGTAGTAGTAGTAGTAGCAGCAGCAGCAGCAGCAGCAGCAGCAGCAGCAGCAGCAGCAGCAGCAGCAGCAAGAAGGAAAGCGTGATGAAAGCTGACCTTTCCAGAACATTTATATTACATTGCTTTACTTTTAAGTGCATGATAAGCCTTTATTTTAGAGCAATATTCAAACATTTTATGTTCTAAATGTATTGCTTTGCTCTGTACACATCCCTTGGAAAGAGCTCAAGTCAGTTGTGGTACATAGGGATGACATCACTATTCATATTTTACAGCAGTTTATAGCCATCCTTGATGGGTCATGTGTGCATCTACAAGGTGAATAAAACATAATCATTTCATCCTCTCTGATCCCTTTAAACACCTGCCTGACCCTTCGCCCCTCGGTCCATCTCTCCTGACCCAGCAGCTTCCAGCCCATCAGGGGTCCCAGACAAGCCCACGGTCCCCAGAGGCCACTGCAGCTAACCCTGCACTAAGTCAGCACTGCAGATGTAAAGTAAACCCCGAACAGGTCCAGAGGCCAACCTGCACCTGGAACCTTTCACACATGCGATGGTGTTCTTTAGGAAAGGGGTTTCTTTCCAGGGGGAGTGCTCTGACTCCACTGCTATGGGTTCCTTCTAGCTATACAGGGATCCCTCGCTATATCGCGGTTCATCTTTCACGGCTTCGCTGCTTCACGGATTTTTTTTGCGAGTCGTTCATTGCAGTTTTCAAACATAATCGAAGGTGGCATATCCGTTTATAAAAATCTTCTTGCTCAGAAAAAAGAGCGCCAACAGCTACCCATAACAATGTTCTTCTCTGGGAGAAAGACTCCTGCGCCTCCAGTAGAAACAGACGCTACAGCGGAGCGGAGTCAGGACGAAGAGGCTCAGCTGGGACTGAAATACGCCAGGGACAATGTTTCCAACCTTGTATTACCATATTAAAATGATTGTTTTAAACAAAGTTTGGGCTTTAAAACAGGTTTTGATTTTTGGTTTCATTCTATAGTTCAGTATTGCATTGTAAAATAATTTAAAAAAATAAAGATGACTACTTCACGGATTTCACTTTTCGGGTGTTATTTTTGGAACGCAACTCCCGCGATAAACGAGGGATCACTGTACTATGATTTATTGGTGCATGTGTGTGTAGTAGTTCTCCATTCTTAAAGACAGGATATTCATTACAGAATCCCAAAGAAAAAACTCTGTCCTAACCCCTAACCCCCCCTAACCTCCTAACCCCTCTGTCCTAACCCTGACCCTCTGTCCTAACTCTAACCCTCTGTCCTAACCCCGACCCTCTGTCCTAACCCCTAACCCCCCTAACCTCCTAACCCCTCTGTCCTAACCCCGACCCTAACCCTCTGTCCTAACCCTGACCCTCTGTCCTAACCCCGACCCTAACCCTCTGTCCTAACCCCGACCCTCTGTCCTAACCCCGACCCTCTGTCCTAACCCCGACCCTCTGTCCTAACCCCGACCCTCCGTCCTAACCCCTAACCCCCCCTAACCTCCTAACCCCTCTGTCCTAACCCCGACCCTAACCCCTCTGTCCTAACCCTGACCCTCTGTCCTAACCCCGACCCTAACCCTCTGTCCTAACCCCGACCCTCTGTCCTAACCCCGACCCTCTGTCCTAACCCCGACCCTAACCCCTCTGTCCTAACCCTGACCCTCTGTCCTAACCCCGACCCTAACCCTCTGTCCTAACCCTGACCCTCTGTCCTAACCCCGACCCTCTGTCCTAACCCCGACCCTCTGTCCTAACCCCTAACCCCCCCTAACCTCCTAACCCCTCTGTCCTAACCCCGACCCTAACCCTCTGTCCTAACCCTGACCCTCTGTCCTAACCCCGACCCTCTGTCCTAACCCTGACCCTCTGTCCCAACCCCGACCCTCTGTCCCAACCCCAACCCCGACCCTCCATCCTAACCCCGACCCTCTGTCCTAACCCTGACCCTCTGTCCTAACCCCGACCCTAACCCTCTGTCCTAACCCTGACCCTCTGTCCTAACCCCGACCCTCTGTCCTAACCCTGACCCTCTGTCCCAACCCCGACCCTCTGTCCCAACCCCAACCCCGACCCTCCATCCTAACCCCGACCCTCTGTCCTAACCCCGACCCTCTGTCCTAACCCCGACCCTCTGTCCTAACCCCGACCCTCTGTCCTAACCCCGACCCTAACCTTCTGTCCTGCAGTGTCTCCCTGCATGTGTTCCCTCCCTGACCTGAAATTTGCGCAAGGTGCACATAAACATCTGCAAGTTATTTCAAAGGGCATGTTTTTTTATTTTTCTCACCCATGTCTCCAATATTATCTATCTATCTATCTATCTATCTATCTATCTGAGAGAAAAAACATGTCATTTGATTAAATAACTTGTTAAAGCTTGTGTGCACGTTGTTCACATTTCTGTGATTCCCTAACGATGATGAGGAGTAACTCATATGTATGCACGGATATATGGGAGGCAGATTTCTCCAACCCCTCCTCCGGAGCTTCTCACCTGCTGCTCGTCAGCTCATCAGGAGCAGCAGCTTGTTGCTTAAACTCTGAACGGTAATTGGATACGGCTCCTGTGCTCGTTCTTCTTGAGAGATGCTAGTTGTTTGGACTTCTGTGGCTCTGATCACACTTGCCTCTGCTTCCAGCCTCACCTGCCATGCTGAGCCTCGTTCCTTGGATCCAGCCTGCTCATCTTTGGGCTCCACATTTAGGAAAAGACTTTTCTGGTTGTGGTTCAGTGTCCTGTCAGACTTCTGCCTTAACAGGTCTCTCCTTAGCGGCTAGTCTCTCCTTAGCGGCTAGTCTCTCCTTAGCGGCTAGTCTCTCCTTAGCGGCTAGTCTCTCCTTAGCGGCTAGTCTCTCCTTAGCGGCTAGTCTCTCCGTGAGGAATCTTGGAGTATCTATTGGCCAAGCTCTGTCCTTTAACTCTCACATTTAAACAGTGTCTTTTCACTTTAGAAACATTACTGAGAGACATATGAAACAAAGGCTAATAAATAAAATGTGAGCCAAAGCTAACAGCTAATCTGAAGACAATTATTAGTTTAAACATATTTACAATGACAAATTTTCCAGATTGTCTGACAGAAACAAGTTTTCTTGAACAACTCAAGGAGACCAGATGTCATCACACACAGTGAAGCTGCAGGAAACATGGGAATATTTACCGGACCCAACCGATGTACTGTTATGGATTTCTACATGATGGGAAAACCCATGAGGCTCTTTAATAATATCGTGAGTGTGTGTGTGTGTGTGTGTGTGTGTGTGTGTGTGTGTGTGTGTGTGTGTGTGTGTGTGTGTGTATAAACTTAAATCACAAGTCTGAATGGACTGAATATATGCAGTTGCAACTTGTGGGGTAAAATGGCCAAATTCAGCATCCTAGCAACAATAGATTATTGAAATGTGTATTGTCTGGTTCAGTGTTTACATCTGAGAGAAGCCTCACGACCAAGTTACAACTAAATGAGACGAGAGCATAAAGAGAAACTTCTTTTAATGGTCACAGTTTTTGACAGATAAAAAGCATTTCCCTTTGCTATAATACTTTAAACCTCTCTTCTATCCTTATCTAACCTCTTTTCTTATCTGTTGTCCTTAGTACTCCAGTGATTTATTTTATTGATGACATTAAAGCGTTAACCTTGAGCAGATTTGGTGAAAAGATTGCTGCTGTGTACACAGTCAGGCTTAATCAGAAAAATATGGACGTTATGACTGCTGTTTTTGGGAAGTTTGACTCTGGTGTGCAGCTTGATGAAGACAATTATTCCTCCATTAAACACAGGAAGTCCAACCGAGAAGCCTCGTAAAAGTTTCTCTGCATGCACACAAAGGAAAAGTGCCTTTCACCGAAGGAATAAAGTAATAGATTAAAGGCTTTAGCGTCAATTCCATGTGAGACAAAATGAACATGTTAGTTCCCAAAGGTGGAGGTTTATTGATTAGACAGAGAACACCGAGGGGTTCTACCATCGAAAGTGATCGTTTGAACAGGATTTCCCACTGAAACTCTGTAGCAGATCATGAATGCTTTAGCTTCAAAGCAGGAGTCAGTTACCAGTCAGTTACCAGCTACTGACAGCCACGGTTAAATGTTTAGTTTCAGCCTAAAGCAGGAACCAATGCTGAATCCACTGAGACAAAGTTCCTCATTTTGACCTCAAGCTAGTAAATGTCCCATCAGACATCTGCAACCGAAGGATGCTAAACGATACTCCCCGCGCTCCACTATTGCCTGCAACTTTAAAGTCAAAGTGTCATTTATAGGCATGAGCACACGCGCACGTGTTCCCGGTTACGTTCGAAAATAAACTCCAATCCTCGACTTCTACCTTAAGACTACTGGGTCTCTTCACTGGCTTCGTCACCTCTTTGCAGTGTTAATTGTCCCAGTTTTTTGAAGAGTGACAATGTAAAAACAACAAGTGTCTTTAGCAGCAGTGGTTGTTACGCCTGCAAACACTGGCTCGGTATTTCACAGGTTGTTTTCAGTAGCTTTTTCTCGCTCCAGTCAGGTAGCAATAATTGGTGTTTCCACCTGCTGTTGTGCAAATGAAGACACCTGGCCTCTCCTTTCTAGCTTATTCTTTGTTGTTTTAGCATCTTACTGGAGCCCGAACCCTAACCCTGTCCAGGAAGGATTATTGTTTCCATCCAGTGTTGAAAGCATTAAGGGGGGTACCAGGAGACAGGCCAGTAGGTCAGAAGAGGTGGTCAGGTTGTAGAAGGACAACCCAGAGATCAAATAAGAATTCAAATGAATTAGTATCCATCCATGTATTGGCTGATACAATTATAGTTGTCTGAAGGCACTCTACAGAAACCCAGAGTGTGACCCTCAATAAGCAACAGTGGTAAGGAAAACTCAACAGGAAGAAACCTTGAGTAGGACCAGACATGTATGGGAGGAGCCTTCAGCTGATGGACAGCTGGCTAAAGAAAGAGGGGAGACAGAGATATAACAGGGTGAAAGCTCCTGACCGTCGGTGAGGGCAGGAACGAAGATCGACTGGTAAATGGAGAGCTCCGCCTTTTGGGCCAGCTCTCTCTTCACCACTACGGACCGTCGTCAGCAAAACACTCAGCTATTAGCTTAAATTTATTCACACTTTCTCATTGATAAAACACGGACAGAACAGATTTACTGGTGATCAAAGCAAAAGTTTGCTGGTGCTAAACTGCTAAAACAAATGGTAGAAGTCTAGTTTGATTGCTTTATTTCTTTTATCAAGGTTGGCATCAGTTCTGCTAATCTTAGTAGCTTTTTGTGTTTGGTGCCCATTTAATAATCATTAGAGTTGAGTAATCCCCCCACATCAAAACACTGAGCATGTAGAAACAGTGTTGTTTGTTTGATTGACCTGACCTGGACCCCAGCTCCAATCTGGTTTGTGTTGCTCAAGTGCAAAGGCAGGGGCCAGAAGGGCAGCGGTAGAGGGGAGATGGAGTCCAGGCCACCAGCCAGAGCTCATTAACGGTCACCTTGGATGTTTGTGGGTGAAACCCAGGAAGAGTGGCTGGTTCAGAAAATAGTCTGGGATGGTTTTCCTCCTTCAAGATGATCCCACAGGCAGAAGAATTAGATCCTGCTGGGCTTTGACTGTTTCTGGAGTTGAACTAAAATGGAACCATGTCGCCCATTTGGTGCAGAAACAGCCTCCTGGGACAGGACTCTGTAGTTTCTGATTCCATAAAAGACTGAAAACGTTGTTTCTGTGCTGCTGATGACCAGTTAACTACTCAAGAGTAAAGGTAACCAGAGAACTCCTGGTGTGTAGCGGATGTGGTGTAATGAGTGATCTGATCACCACAGAATGGAAAAGGCAGCAGCAAACGAGGAGAACGGTGGTCTGATGTTCGCCTGGCTTTGGAGCATGAAGAAGACTGACTACATAGTTACATTTAACTGGCTTCATCAAATTAAAACATTTGCCACAAGTCAACAATAATGGCCGAGCTAAAACTAGATAAGGAGAATATCGTGTATGATACATTCTCACTTATGGATTATGGAATTCCACCACTTCTACCGAACAAAGGGAAGTTTAAACATCCAGTTGAGGGTTGAGAATATCATCTTAGAACAAAGAGATCCTCCTGACTGTTGAGATGTGACCTTTGGCAGTGAGAACGCCACCTCTTCAACTCCTCCACACAGCTTCTGCTTCCAAGCAGTTCAGGAATGAACCACAATGGAAACATGCTGGAGAAACTGATGAATATCATTTAGATGATCTTTACAAATATTTCTAAATGCAGCAGTTATGTGATCTTTTTGTATAAAGAAGAGTCCAAACTTTTGCTTAAGGACTTTAAAAAAAGGATCCACACTATGTAACACATGGTGCTGGTTAAAAGATGGATCACAAACCTCATGCACACTCTAATGAGCCAAGACAGGAAGTGGCTGTGGAATAATGGCCGCCTGAAATAAACCTCACATCATTCAAACTTTGATCTGTTGAATGACCACTGAAGAGCTCTGATGGTCAATAAAGCCTCAGGTGACCCACTGCTGCTCCACCACTCAACTCTGACATGTTCCTGGAGGCCATGAGAAGGAACACTGATTGCAAGCAGGGTTTTCTTTGTAATCCTTTTTTGAATGACTTGGTTGGAAAGCTCTGAGCCCGTTATTTGGGGTCGAGCAATGACAGAAGATCCTTATTGAACAGCTGATTCCACTCAAAGACAAGTGAGGAAATGTTCTGAGCAGCCTTCACCGGAGCAATGATGGACCAGAGAATGTGCAGACGTCAGCCTTTAGCAGGGTCAGGCTGTCCATGTCATGCTTCTGGCAGGACTCATGTGAGGTTGTTGAAACACCGGCAGGAGTTGGCGTTAGGGGTAGGGTAGGGGTAGGGTTAGAGTTAGGGTAGGGTTAGGGTTAGAGTTAGAGGTAGGGTAGGGGTAGGGTTGGGGTAGGGTAGGGTTGGGGTTGGGGGTAGGGTTAGGGTTGGGGGTAGGTACGAGAAGAAAAGGTTTTCTGTCATGACTGACTCACTTCATTGAGAGCAGAAGGAGAAAGACGAGCTCAAGACCAACCAAAGGCTGGATTCCAGTCAGGAAATTAGCAGTGATTCATTTGAGACGATTTAACACCAAATGACCAGTAAACACACAACTGGCCCGTAACCATAGCAACGCCTCAGGGAGCGATGGAACACAGCAGCATATAAAAGTATGGAAACAATCAAAACAAGCCAGAGACCTCATCATCATTACTTTAATCTCATCTCTAAGTTTTTTCAGCAGAGCGATAAAATGAGCTGGATTTAGTGTGAAATATTCAACCAAGTGACAGCCAATAAAACCACGGTGGACTTCTCAGCGGGGTTTATTCTCCAGCTTAGGGTTAGGGTTCTCCAGCTAACCCTAACCCAGCTAACCCTAACCCTAACGGCAGAGCTGAACTTTAACCCCAACACTCAGCAAAGAGAGCACAGAGTAGATTTGGCCTGTGACCCACAATCACTCCTCACCAGCAAATATCCACCCTTTCAAATCTGCTTTAGACTAGAGGAGCGCCTCGAGACTAGAGGAGCGCCTCGAGACTAGAGGAGCGCCTCGAGACTAGAGGAGCGCCTCGAGACTAGAGGAGCGCCTCGAGACTAGAGGAGCGCCTCGGGACTAGAGGAGCGCCTCGGGACTAGAGGAGCGCCTGGGGACTAGAGGAGCGCCTGGGGACTAGAGGAGCGCCTGGGGACTAGAGGAGCGCCTGGGGACTAGAGGAGCGCCTGGGGACTAGAGGAGCGCCTGGGGACTAGAGGAGCGCCTGGGGACTAGAGGAGCGCCTGGGGACTAGAGGAGCGCCTGGGGACTAGAGGAGCGCCTCGAGACTAGAGGAGCGCCTCGAGACTAGAGGAGCGCCTCGAGACTAGAGGAGCGCCTCGAGACTAGAGGAGCGCCTCGAGACTAGAGGAGCGCCTCGAGACTAGAGGAGCGCCTCGAGACTAGAGGAGCGCCTCGAGACTAGAGGAGCGCCTCGAGACTAGAGGAGCGCCTCGGGACTAGAGGAGCGCCTGGGGACTAGAGGAGCGCCTCGGGACTAGAGGAGCGCCTCGAGACTAGAGGAGCGCCTCGAGACTAGAGGAGCGCCTCGAGACTCAGACGTCAGGACTAGAGGAGCGCCTCGAGACTAGAGGAGCGCCTCGGGACTAGAGGAGCGCCTGGGGACTAGAGGAGCGCCTCGGGACTAGAGGAGCGCCTGGGGACTAGAGGAGCGCCTGGGGACTAGAGGAGCGCCTGGGGACTAGAGGAGCGCCTGGGGACTAGAGGAGCGCCTCGGGACTAGAGGAGCGCCTCGGGACTAGAGGAGCGCCTCGAGACTAGAGGAGCGCCTCGGGACTAGAGGAGCGCCTCGGGACTAGAGGAGCGCCTCGAGACTAGAGGAGCGCCTCGGGACTAGAGGAGCGCCTCGGGACTCAGACGTCAGGACTAGAGGAGCGCCTCGGGACTAGAGGAGCGCCTCGGGACTAGAGGAGCGCCTCGGGACTAGAGGAGCGCCTCGGGACTAGAGGAGCGCCTCGGGACTCAGACGTCAGGACTAGAGGAGCCTGCCTTTGATGATGAACAGATCAGTCTGGGGTCTCTGCAGACCCAGAACCTTCATTAAAGGATCCTCTTACCTTCACCAAGCAAATCCACATCTGACTTCACAAAAATCTGATCTGCATGTCAAAATGAGGGATTTGCATCTGTTTCCTCCCTTTGTGTGATGTCACCTGAGCTGCTGCCCTGTGATCATATAATGTATAATATCTATAATAAGGAATTCATCTGTTTCCTGCCACCATTGTTTCATTCAACATCAAAGGATAACTTTGTCAGCAGGCCGACGCCACGAGGACGAGTTCATGTTCTGCTTTCATGTCCTACAGCCCGTCGGGACCAGCACAGTTCAAATCTGGATCCATAAAATGGAGTTTTTAGAAGACAAACTATGGCTGATTCAGCTCGGAATCATCTCATTGTTGGGTGCATCGCCTCCAAAAGTGCTGCTGTGGGAGAGACTAGACAGGATGTTTTTGGTGCTTGCAGAGCTGCAGCTTCTGCATTTCCGTCCTCCCCACATGCATCAGCAGCCTGTCAGAGGGTCCAAACAGTCACTCATGTGCCAGAGGCTCACCTCAAACATGTGCTGTTCCTCCCTCCAGCGCTCACACAGGGATACTCCACAGTCAGGACCTTATTCTCTGGACACTCTGAGCTGGGAAAACACACGCAACCAGTTATCAGCAGCTATGTGGTCAAAGAACCAGCGATCGAGAGCTTTAGAATGCTTCATGTCCTCAGTGTCATTAGCTGATCCATGATCAGAGCCTTTGCAGGCTTCAGAACAAGAAGCAGCTAAATGCTGGACACACACGTTCACCAATGTGGTGTCAAGGAGGTTAGCTAGAGCTAGCGCTGAGTGCTAACCACTTCACCAGTAAATGTGTCATTTGACAGCAGATAGTAACCCTAGCATGTGGTGGGAAGCAGAACTACAGCCTGGACAGTGTGCCCATCACACACACACACACACACACACACACACACACACACACACACACACACACACACACACACACACACACACACACACTATGGAGAGAGCACGTGACTTTTTAAATGGCTGATATGAGTTCAAACGTCCCCGTGGGGGCTTCCCCGTCTCCACGTGCTCACATCTTCACCCCTCACCCCTTTTTAATTGGGGCCGGCGGGGGGCCGGGGGCCGCTCCTATGAGCCTCACACAGCCAAGGACAACTACGGGAAATCATCGCTGAGTGTCACGATAAGCCAAGTAAACTCTAAAATAAGAAGTTTGTATTCGCTCTTAAACATAGAATCTGACAACATTGTAATTTAGAAAATGCAAACTATCTCTTCATTATTAGAAGAATCATTCAATAGAGTCGAGGCTTACTTTGAGATGCCCGTCGGCCTGGGCGAGCTGACACCAGGTAGCCAGAGGAAAACTGCCCAGATGGTTCCAAATGGTAACAGACGGACTCCACAAAGGTGGCCCATGTCCAGACTGCGCTCCGGAACAGACGACAGCCGAGTCCGCTCGGTCTCACGTCTGCACAACTCAGGGGCTTCTCGACCTTCAGACCATGAAGAATGAACGAAGGAATCCAAGTTCTTGGGGAATTATCCGACACATATGACGCGCGCGCACCGAGGCTGGAGTTGCGTTTGACGCTCGGACGCAGCACAGACGCAGCACGGACCCTCGGAGAGCCAGAGAGGAGTTTCCAGCCCAGCGTGCTCCCACTAATCCCTGTGGATTTACATTCCAGCCTTAAAGAAGATAAAGGAAGGCGGTGCATTATCCTAAAAATCCATTTGAAATCTTAGTCCAGCCTAGAAATACTGAAATGATTCCCAGATGGACATAAAGACATTGGGCCGGATTCACCAATATGTTCTTAAGAATCTTCTTAGATTCTTCCTTAAGTTGTTCTTAAGAAGTTTCTTAAGAAAACCCTACGTCGGATTCATCAACGCGTTCGTAAGCCCCAGAATTGTTCGCAGCTGTGTTCTTAGATTGATGAATGCCATCTGTTCGTAAGTTGAGAGCGCGTGCCAGGTGAGTCTAATTAACATACGATTAGCATAGGTCACCGCCCACTAATGCCCATAAAAGGAACTGCAGCAGGACCCTGTAGACCAGGGGTGGGGAACCTCCGGCCTCCGGGCCGTATACAGCCTACGAGACCATTTCTACCGGCCCGCAACGCAATAAGATTTTTATATTTTATATATGCACTTATACAGTGGGACCGTTCGCTAAACTCCGCGAGCTGCGAGTAGCAGCGGTAGCGTATTTTAGCCTTTCGTATCCTGAAATTTCTTTTGTAACAAGAGGAAATATTTTCCCGTTTTCTGAGATAAAACAGACGGTTATGTTATGTCCGAGTCAAGGTCAGGGTCAGTGAACACAGCATGTGATGTACGTAGTGGGCTGGACTGATTGACACGGACGAAAAATGCATAGCGAAACACGCTAAACTCGACGAGTTGAAAGGACAGATGAGTTTGGATAAAATTAACGCTCTTCGTCAGAGTTTGGAGGCTCCACAAGCTGCTTTCACACGACCATGTACCGACAGAGAGAATATTACGCGTGCAAGTTTTGTGGTGAGTGAATTAATAGCCACGAAGCTGAAACCTCACGCCGAAGGAGAGTTCGTGAACGTGCCTCGTAGCCGCCGCTGAGGCGCTCGCGCCGGACAAAGTAAAATTGTTTCAAAGCATGAATTTTTTTTCGTGAATAACTATTGAACTAAGACATATATTGTTATGATTCCAGTGGCTAATGTTATGTTTTTATGGTCATAGAATCTAAATATGTAGTCAAAGTATATGTGGGACTAATATTTATGGTGGAAACCACAATATGCCAGGAAATGTTGCGCTTGGCGGAGGTCTGCGTTCTCCGAGTGCTTTCTAGATGTTATTATTATTGTCTTTATCTTTCTTTCTTCATTTATTTTCTTGATTATCTTGTTGTATTGCAGTTTTTGTGAGTAGAGGCCTCGAACAGGCACTTACGGGTCTCTTGCCTCAACTCTGCACCTCTTTTTTTATTGTTTTGTATGATCATGAAAACATATTTTACTTGTTTGTCATTTTATTCTATTTTTTTGGTGATTTTATATGCATGTGTGTTAAATAAATAATTCAAATTCAAATGCAGCAATCATGAGACTTAGTAACACAGTGGTTATAGACTTTTTTTGTCTTTTTTTTGCATCCCTTGGTATGTGTTCATAATAGTATGGCCCTCGGAGGACTTTATAAAAATTGAAATGGCCCTCGATATGAAAAAGGTTCCCCACCCCTGCTGTAGACAGAGCAAAAAGCAGCCAAATGCCCAAAGCGAAATGCCCAAAGCTTGCCTCTCCACGCCTGATCCATAAACAATCAAGAAAGGATGGCTAACACGCTTGATAAAATTGCCTCAACCCTGATGACTATAGCCAACACGCTTAAAGAAATCAACGAGAATGTAAAAAAATTAAACGTGTAAAAGCTGTGCTCTGAAACCGGTCTCTTATTTTTTCTTTTTGAAGTGAATCAAGACTGTTAGACTAAAATTGTGACAATAATGCATTTTATTCACAAACGGGCAATTAATCGCGCTCGAACGTGAACCGCGTGCCTGCAGTCTGGTCCCATCATTGCGTCAGGACGCACATCCTCACGGGGTTGTGGCTCTGTGTCCAAACACATCCAGGGGCCCTTTAACATGCCGATGGTGCGTTCAATGGTGGAGCGACTGCGCGCATGCATCTGATTGAATAAAACTCCTGTGGAGTCTGAGGGTTGGTCAGTGGTGTCAACAACCAGGGAGCCAGGGCATATCCTCGATCCCCTAATAAAATAAATCAAGATAAAATCAAATAAAAAGACAGTTTTGGCATGGTTTCCAATTTGGTTGATTAAAGTTAAGTCATTGGCACATTTACGTAATTTTAAAATTCTCCGTGAATCACCAAAAATAGGAAATAAATAAATGACATAATCATTGTAATATTGAATTTTATTGAACTGCACAAGAGAAGAAAACCCAACCATGCCAACATGTCGGCACTGAAATGTGCGCAAGAGTACTCCTGAGTGTTCGTAGGATTTGTTCTTACCTACGAATAAATCCAGGATAAGAAGAAATTGGTGAATGCCACAATCTTCTTAAAATGTTCGTAAGTGGGACTTAAGAACACATTTGTTCGTAAGAACGTTTCGTGAATCCGGCCCATTGCTCCAACACCAAACTGGAACCAGTTCACATGCTCACCTCCATGTCAGGTAAACAATGCAAAGATGCTAATGGGAGAGGAGCCCTAGAGAATGTGCAGCCATACCAGGCTAAAGCTAAAGGAGTTTCCCCATGAGCCAAGTCATGGAAGAGCTGTGGGAAACAGTCAACTAAATCAGTCTGCTAAAGCACCTAAATGTATTCAATCAATCAATCAACCAATCAATCAACCTTTATTGGCACCTAATATTTGCAAAGGCTGTCAATAGGTGCTCCAGTGAGGGTGGAATGATGATGAGGAGACAAGAAACTGTTGATCTTTGTTTTTTCTCCTGAGTTTGAGGGCACTAACTAGTTCACTAGTGTAACTAGTTCACTAGTGCTCTCACACCTCAGCGCCTCTTTTGTGAGTCCATCCACTCCACAACCACAACAAAGAGGTTTGTTTCCACCAAAAACTGCAGTGTCATTATCTCTGTGTCTAAATGAAACGTGCACTCACACCAGTCATGCCTAATTACTGAAGTGCACGCTCACACTGGTGAACAGAGCTCGTTATGGACCCGGATTAATGAGCCCTTGTGAGTCCTGTTAAAGGATCAGCTCATTTCTAAAGCTTCTTTTTTATTCTTTCTGAGGAAGATCTCATTTTCTGCATTCCGTTATCATGGCTTTGTGCATATGTATTACAATGAATAACAGTAATAATAATAATAATAATCATAATAATCATTTAGCATCACCACAACTTTATTCTCACTCATGACTGAGAATGAAAGTTCAAAAGTGCTTAATTATATTTCAGTCAGGTTAAACCTTTATTGTACACAATTGTTTGCAAAATTATCACTTTTTCATATGGGAATTAATATTAATTAAATTAATTAATATATATAGACAGAGCCTGATGGCAGAGCTGCTTCACTCTTGCTGGCACCCAGACGCCTTCATGTGATGTAAAGTGTCTTAATTAGTTTAGCCTTTTAGCTAGCGAGAATACCGTTGTGAATTGCTGCTGGGATCAACCAGGATACTGTCCCCGAGTGCTGGGTTCCCAGCTTCTGGGAGCGCCGTTGCGGGTTTCTCCCTGTAGGGGGCGTGGTGGAGCCATGCTCCAGACGCAGCTGTCGCACCTGCAGCCTATCGGAAATCGAGCCGCCTATTTATGGACTGAACTCCCGTTTGCCAGCGTTGGCGTGTTTGTTCCCTAGCCAAACCCCGACTTCTCGTTTCTGGATTATTGTTGTGAGTTTTCCTTTGTAGACTAGTTTTTGAACTTTGTCGTGTTCTCGACGCCTCTTTTGGTTTAAACAACACTTGTAACTCCAATAAAGGTTTTTCTCGGAAACCATCCGCCACTGCGTTTTCCTGCTTTCGGGTCCTGGCACAAGCCACCGTAACCCAGAGGAGCAGCGGTGTCTTCTGGAAACTGGAAGAATTCCCACATGAAACTGAGCAGCGATGACAGTGAAAACATCAAACATTACTGATAAAGTCATAAAAAGGTGCATTGAAATGCTTTAAGACATTTATTTTTAGCTAGATCTGTCATTTTACTCCTATAAACACACAGAATATGTGTTACAATGTGAAAACAAATGATACTGCACACTCTCTTGGCAATTTTGGATATTTACACTGAATATACATATATATACACACATATATACAGTGTGTGTATATATATAGATATATATATATATATATATATCTATATAGATATATCTATATAGATCTATATAGATCTATATAGATATATATATCACTGAATAGTGAACAGAACCAAAGCATAGAAATAATTGTATTTTGAAGGAGGAAATTGGATGATTTCAGCTCCCATTTTCCCATTTTATATTATTTTCATATAATCACCATTATGACTTGCATTATTAATGCTCTCATCCAGACAGAGCTATATAGACAGAACTATATTACACATCTCAGTTACTTTGGTGTTATTATCTTATGTTTAACAAAAGTCAATTCACATTTGCTCACCATTCAACAATCACGGTATGACTGTTAGCATGTGTGTGCTTTTCCTTTAGAATTTCCAACAGTTTCCTGATTTTATCAAAAGATGATTTTAACAGAAGCAACATTTCTTTTAAATGTCTTTATGGGTTCACATTATTTAATTTCACCTTGAGGTGAAGCTGTCATGTGTTATGTGATACTATGTATGAAACACAAACACACCAGAAAGTGAGTCATTTACACAAACATTTTATTCAAATATCTAGCTTTGATTAAGTTATTAGACATTTAAATTAGTGGAATAGAAGGAAAATGACATCATGAAAGTTTGGGATTTTTGGTCACAAATTTTGGTTAGTTTTTTGTATGATCGCGTGGATGCAACAGGAACAAAGAAGTGATACAGGACTGATAGAAACCCACCGTGCTCTTTGCAGTTTCTGAAAAAGTGATGATGCTAACGTTACATTTCTAGCTAACACATCACCTGTCATGCAGAAGTGAGTGAATAGTTTGCTCATGTTGGACTTTATCGCATGTGCTACAGCAGGGTCAGGCTATTAGTGATCAATGGCGCCGTATGTGCCTTGCAAAACATCTGCACCTGGACCAGAATCTCTACAATGCATTGCTCCTTCACGGTAAAGGTTCAAATTCTTGACCCGTTCTCACTTCAGGGCTTAAAGTGTCCAACAGTAAATGTAAAACAATGTATAATTGCTGTGAACTCCTGCAGGCCTTTTAACAGTGAGACCTGGTGATGGTGCTCAGCTAAACGGGACCACGTGCAGAAAAAAACAGGCGTCTGACAGTTAAAAAAATTGGCTGTAGTTCTTAATTATCTTCCCAGTTAAATTTTCATTTGAATGAAGCAGAACACACAGAAAAGGGTGAATTAATGATTGAATGATTATTCTTCTCATTATGCTGCATACATTTCATGCGGCTTTAAAAGTTTGGGGGTTCAATTTGTTCCTCATTCCTCTTATGGCAACAGCACGGGAAGAAAACTGATCACTTTCTCCCAACATAAAACTTGGTCCTTCCAGCCGGATCTCTTGAGATCACGAACCCGAGAAGTGCGATCCTGAAGACATCATGCAACGCCGGCAACGACGCCTCAGAGGCAGTGGCGGGCCGTGCATGTCACCCCTAGGCCTTCAGTCGTGAATCAATCCAACCCTCAATAACTATTTTAAGGCTATAAACTTCTACTGCAGGTACAGCTGCGACACACATAAAAAAGCGTCAAAAATAACCTGATAAAATTGCAATATTATTTAGGAATATAGCAACATTTTACTCCCCAAAAATCCTGATTATTTGTACACAAAATCCATCCTCCTTTCTTTCCTCAAGAAGATTTCAATGACTCTGTTGTGCAGATTATCCGTGCGTTTCAGTTCCATCAAGACGTCCTTTTCTATCGCCATCGAAGCTAAAGCTGAAGGTCGAGCCTCTCCTGTCGGATTTCTGGCGTAGGTTTTAATTCGTTTTAGGGCTGAGAATGTCCGTCCAACAGAAGCAGGAGACACGGGGATGGTCACCGCCAAACACAGTCTATCAGTCTTTTTAAGATTTCCCTATTTTTCTCCACCTTTTCGTTGCGGAGCTCCGTTTCCCTGCCCACTTGCTCGCTCCGCTGTAGATCCACTCTGGTTTCCCCTAAAGTTTTGGAAAGCACCGTCGCTTGTAAGTGTCCGGCAGTGCTTTGATGCCTCGTTGCTGCCTTGGTTAGCCAAGCCAAATTTACAAATCCAGTGTGGCTCCAAACACCACGTCGACCAGTGGCCAATAACAAGCACTCCCAGCAAGACAATTAGCAGCGTTCCTCGGAGCCTGTGAGCCCGGAGTACCGCTCGTCGTTAGCGGACTGAAAGTGGCGGACAAATCCTTTTCCCGGTTGTGACAGGCTTGCTAGCTTCGGAGTTGCCCGACCTTGCTTAACGATGTCCAGCTTTTCTTGAAAAGTCCGTCTTGAAAATAGCTTTGACAGTAAATCAGCGACCAAATCCATTTTTCCTCCTACTTCAGCCATCGTGCGTTGACAAAACAGCGATTAAATCAACACAACAATATCTTTGCTTGTGCAGCTCGCTACAGATGCAGTTTGCTAGCTCTGGCTCGTGCACTCTCTGACTGTCCAATCAAAGCGCCTGAATACGCTGACGTTTCCTACGCCTGCTAGAGGGCCTCGGGGTCGCCAACTCAAGATCTGATTGGTTGAAGCAACAGTTTGATCGACATTTAACATATGCTACAGGGCCGCAGAACTGATTGTGAAGGCCTCCAGGCAGATTTCTCTGACCCTGGCAACAAATAGGCCCACCACTGCTCAGAGGTGAGACCTGGTTAGACTTAGCCGTAATTAAGTGGGTTAAACTTAGCCTGGAGGATGACCTGCTGAGTGAGCTCAACACCTGCGAGATTCAGAAACTGAAACAGCAGCTTATGCAGGTGGAGAGGGAGAAAGTAGTCCTTATCAGCTCTCTCCAGGAGAGCCAGAAGCAGCTAGAACAAGCCTACGGGACAGTGTCTGAACAAAAGGAAACTGTCAACAGACTTACTGAGAATCTCAGTGCAATGAGGAAACTTCAGGCCAGTAGGGAGCGCCAGTCTGCCCCCGACAGCGAAAAGACAGAGACAGCCACGACGACGGAGACCACTCTGAGCTCGATATAAATGGGCCCGAGATTCGGCAGTGCAAGTACACGGTTGCCATGTCAGAAGCTGGAGAGCTGAGGCAGGAGCTGAAGACTCTGAAGGCAAAGTACGAGAAGTGTCAAAATCAGTATGAAGAGGAACAGGGCCAACTGGACGGTGCCATAGCAACCTCTATAGAGCACGACTGAAGCACTGGCACTGTTTCAATCCCATGACACCAATAAAAGTTCATTGTGTGCTCATCCAGGTGAGACTGACGCTGTGTCCGAAACCACCCCCTATACCCTACCCTGTCTCCTCTGGTTTCATGGATAAATAGAGCTGAGTGTCATCAGCATAACAATGAACATTTATCCCATGCTGCCGAATAATGTTCCCTAAGGGAAGCATGGACAATGTGAAGAGGATTGGTCCGAGTACAGAACCTTGAGGAACTCCATGGCTAACCCTGCTGTATGAGGAGGGAACACCATGGACATGAGCAAACTGGTATCTATCAGATAATCATGATCTAAACCAGTCTAGTGCTGTCCCTTTAATCCCAATCACATGTTCCAGTCTCTGATCACACACCTGCTCTCAGTCACTGATCACACACCTGCCCTGAGTCACTGATCACACACCTGCTCTCAGTCACTGATCACACACCTGCTCTCAGTCACTGATCACACACCTGCCCTGAGTCACTGATCACACACCTGCCCTGAGTCACTGATCACACACCTGCTCTCAGTCACTGATCACACACCTGCCCTGAGTCACTGATCACACACCTGCCCTGAGTCACTGATCACACACCCGCTCTCAGTCGCTGATCACACACCTGCCCTCAGTCGCTGATCACACACCTGCTCTCAGTCACTGATCACACACCTGCCCTCACTCATCAATCAGCTCACCTACCAGTTTATATATTCTCCAGCCTCACACTCACTCAGTGCCAGATTGTTCTTCTGCTCTCATGCAAGACTTTCCAGCGTTGTTTCCCTGCCGGATTACCCGTTGCCGACCCTGCCTGTCTTCGTTCTGCCTGCCTTGCCTGTTCCCCAGACAACCTACCTGCTTTCTGCCCCTGACTACGACTTCTGCCTCAGCGTCTCTGGTTCCTGTCTGCTCACCTGGTTTAGACTTCGCTGCTGCTCGTCCCACTCCCCGAGCCTGCAACTCATAGACTTTGTGTGGGCCCAGAGCCTGAAGAACGGACTATTTCCTGTGTTTCCTTGTCTGCCTGAGTTCCTGTTTGCCCGTGTGTTAATAAAAGGCATTACTACGGTCCAGCTTTCCAGAGTGCTTTTGGGTCCAAACTGCACCTGTCACACACTTGTGGGTCTGATGGACCTGTTGCATTTTGTGGCTTTTAATGCCTCACAATCAAACACTTATGTTAAAATACCGAACAGTTGTTTACCTTATCCCAATTACAAGCAGTGTAAACAATATATATGGGTTAGGGTTAAGATTTGCCCTTTATCTTTGTTAGGTTACATTTATAACTTATTTAAAACAAAGAAAATCACGATATGAGACAAATTTACAAGTGAAGCAAGGTTTTCAAAACTACTGACTTTTACTTCTTTGAACTTGAAATTTAACCCATTCAAGTGCACAACACAAGCTGAACACAGAGTAAACTAGTCAAGACAACACACGAGGGGCACAGCTTTACTGTGTGTGTTGCAGATATACTTTTTGCACTTGATGCATGTATATTGTGTTTTCCTGTCCATCCTCTGTCCGCACACTTCGCACCGCTTCTTCTTGTTGCTGCTGTTCACAACCTAGAATAATGAAAAGATCAGGGATTTTACTAACATCTCTGTGTTGTGTGTCTCTCACACTCACACACACACACACACACACGAGTGCCAGACATGTACTGCAACAGCGTCACACACTTACTTCAGGCTCTGCAGATTGTGGTTCTGTAGGTTGGGTGGACAGGGCACCAGCATTCTCCTTCTGAATCCTCCTCACCATGGCTGCAGAGGCTGGGGTTCTGGGGATATGTTTTCTTCTCTCGATTTGTGGTCTCATTTGTGGCCTTTGCCAGATCCTCAGGAAAGAGCAGTCTTTTCTGGAGCTTCACTCGTTTCCACTCTGGGTTCGATGCCATCCAAATGACAAAGGCATTGTACGCTGAGATGTCCAACATGTCAAAGAATATCACCAGTGGCCAGCGTAGAGTCCTCTGTTTGCCGCTGTAGGCCGTCACCAGCTTGTCCATGTTGTCTACCCCTCCTTTTGTGGCATTATAATCCATGATGATCTCTGGTTTGTGATGTTCCTGGTCACACATTCTTCCATCCCTGTGCAGTGTACTCATGAGTACCACATTCTTGCCTTTCCTTGGCCCATAGCATACCAGGAATGTGTCAGCCGTGTATGCAAACTTGGAAGACTTGACAGGCCTGTTCTTTGAAGTCAGCAGTTGAGGTGGGAGCTCTGACCTGTTTTTCCTTATTGTTCCCACAATGGTCAGCTTCCTCTTCAGGAGCTCCTGTCCCAGTTTGTGCGAGGTAAAGAAAATGGCGCATGTGATGTCCACTGAGTCCCTGAGACATGTCGAGGACAACTCCCATTCCTTGGTTTTTCTCGGGGGCTCCTCCATCAGGTTTCCCTGTGTAGACCTGTAAGTTCCAAGCATATGAGGAAAGGGCATCAGAGGGAGCCCAGATCTTTATACCATACTTTGCAGGTTTAGATGGTAAATACTGCCGAAAGGGGCAGCGGCCCCTAAATGGCATCAGCTGTCCATCAGTGGTGACATTTGGCCCAGGGTTGTACAGCAGGGGGAGGCGGCGCACCCACTTGTCCCACACGGTCCTGATGGCAGCTAGTT
The DNA here is from genome assembly GCA_027382335.1 of Takifugu ocellatus. Classification (NCBI taxonomy): domain Eukaryota; kingdom Metazoa; phylum Chordata; class Actinopteri; order Tetraodontiformes; family Tetraodontidae; genus Takifugu; species Takifugu ocellatus. The sequence goes on along the minus strand of JAPVLW010000136.1, from coordinate 176,178 downwards.
TGTCTCTCTGCCGTCAAGCTGGTCTGTCATCTCGGTTGTCAAAGCGCATAATCCTGGAAATGATGTGAAAGTTTTCCAGAGACATTGTTGCACGCAGAATTTCTCTGCCAGATTCTGCATCCCACAGGGATTCTGCGGATTCCCCTTTGGACCTGAAAACTCCAGCAAGGATGAGAACTCCGAAGTTGCGTGTAATTGGGTTTGGTCCATTTCCTTCCACCTCTCTCCAAAAACATGTCGTCCTTTTAAATTAGTGCAGTCAAGAATAATTTCCTGGATGGAATCTGGGATGAAAAGCTCAAAAGAAGACTTGATGTCCTGTGTGTGAGTAACTGCCATCCGTGTTGGCCCTGGTTGCATCCTTATCACATTGGCAGCCTTGTGGGGTGGCTCTTTTCTTGGGCGAGAAGACCATTCAATTTCAGAATTTTTTGACATCCATATTTCCTCACTTGCTTCATGCTGACGGCCTGGTCCTGTCTGATTCTCAATCTCATCATCTTCTTCAGAGTCATTGTCAGACTCTAAATTTTTAGATATGTGATCCTCAAATTCTGAAACCTCTTCTTCTGAATCCTCTACATCGTCATCAAAAACTTCTCTATCTTCCAAAATCAATTCCAGGGCCCTCTGCGCAGAGTACCTTTTGGCCATCTTGATCGGTTGTGATAAGAAACCACACTGGCAAAGCTTTTGTGTCTTCAGCAGCGGTTCCCAGATTATGTTGCAACATTTTTTGTCAACACTGTCTGCGATGTTCTGTGTACCTACACTCTGTCCTCCTGTCTAGGCCTGCTGTGTGTGTGTGTGTGTGTGTGTGTGTGTGTGTGTGTGTGTGTTACACAGAACATAAATTTCCACACTTCTATTAGCCCCGGGTTAGGGTTAGCCCCTGACCCGAACATCTTATACATAGAAATGTGTAGGCGGGGTGTATGGTGTGTGTGGTCATTAAATATGTATTCTGATATATGCTCTTCACAGAAAATGAGCCAAAGTCAGTGAGTCTCAGTTTGAAAAAAATAATTTCATCATTTTTCTTTTAATAAAAAGTGAAAACGGGTCCCACAGACCCCAACACCACACAAGGGTTAATGTGTGAGTTGAAGGAGACATTTTGATCAAAGTTACTCCTAGATTCCTCACAGAGAGACTAGATGTTAATGAGATCCCATCTACAGTGATCATGTGATCTAATCTATCCCTGAGAGGTTCAGGACCAAACACCATGACCTCAGTTTTTCCTGGGTTAAGGAGGAGGACATTTGAAGACATCCAGGACTTTATGTCTTTAAGACAGGTCTGGAGCTTCACTAACTTCTCTGTCTCCTCTGGTTTCATGGATAAATAAAGCTGAGTGTCATCAGCATAACAATGAACATTGATCCCATGCTGCCGAATAATGTTCCCTAAGGGAAGCATGTACAAGGTGAAGAGGATTGGTCCGAGTACAGAACCTTGAGGAACTCCGTGGCTAACCCTACTGTATGAGGAGGGAACACCATGGACATGGGCAAACTGGTATCTATCAGATAAATGATCTAAACCAGTCTAGTGCTGTCCCTTAAATCCCAATCACATGTTCCAGTCTCTGTAACAGGATGCTGTGATCAACTGGATCAAAAGCAGCACTGAGGTCCAGCAGAACCAGCATAGAGACCAGTCCATGATCGGAAGCTATGAGAAGATCATTAGTGACTTTAAGAAGTGCTGTTTCTGTGCTGTGGTGAGCTCTAAAGCCTGACTGAAACATCTCAAACAGGCTGTTCCTCTGCAGGTGCTCCAGTAACTGAGTCACCACCACCTTCTCTAGAACTTTAGAGATAAAAGGAAGGTTGGATATCGGCCTGTAATTTGCTAAGACATCAGGATATTGGATCGCGTTCCAGTGGTTGGCCGATGAGGTTTTCTATGCCATGGTCCTGAAAATGGTTTATTGAGCGTGATGCTTGTCCTATATTTTTCCTAATTGTATATTTATATTGGTTGAGTTTGGTGTTTGATCCTTTTCTGGTTTCTCCAACATAAGGTTTTCCAAATTTGGCACATTTGATAATCTAATTGCAGTTGTTTTGTGTTGGTGGGATATGATTTGGTAGTTTGGACATGTTTGGTAATCGGGTTCCTTATTGCCGTGTATTTCCATGCATCTGGGATCTTCCTTCTGGTTCTCTTTGGTAGTTTTGCTTGGACCAGGGTTGGGAGTTGGGGTTGGGTCACTCAAGAGGAATCCTCTTGAGTGACCTCGTTTCCTGAGAGCTGTAACGAGGACTTTCCTCGCATTGTCACAGTCCTGCTTACGTGTACAGATGCGGGAGAACCGTAATAATTGTGATTTAACAATCCCCCTAAACACATGTTTCGGATGGAAACTTTTTTTGTGGAGTCCGTCGGTTTGAAAAACATCCTTGTGTCCAATGTTCCAGTCTGCCAGAAATTCGGGCCTTTGACGATTGTTACGTCCAGGAAGTCTATTTCGTTTATGGTTGCCTCTACTTTGACGCATGGTGTTCATTCATGGTCTTTCCTTAAGTGTGTCCAGATGCCCCAGATATCGTCCAAGTACCTAAGGTATATTAGGGGTAATTGCGTGCATTTTTTCATTACCTCCTCTTCCCATTCCGCCATGTATATATTTGCATAAGCTGGTGCAAACCGTTTCCCCATTGCTGTTCCCTTGATCTGTAAATAAAATTTGTTTTGAAAGACAAAATCATTCCTAGTAAGGTTGATTTCCAGAAGTCTCAAGAGGCATTCATCCGGTCGGTTTGGGTTCGGATGGCGTGCTAATATTCTTCGGACGGCCCCCATCCCCAGCGGGATTTCAATATTTGTGTATAGGCTGCAAATGTCCATGGTAAAAAGAAAGCAAGGTTCCCTCAGTTTCAGTGGTTTAATTTTAGATAAGAAATGTTGGGTGTTCTTTATGTAACTAGCATGTTGTGTTGATAAGGGGGTTAGAAAGTGTTCCAGATATTCCGCTATCCCATAGCTGTCACTACCGCAATCTGACACTATAGGTCAGCCCGGTGGGATGCGATCCGGAATCGTCCATTTTGTCCTCGGTTTGTGTATTTTTGGGAGGAGGTAGAAATATCTGGGGCAGGGTGGTTTCGGTCCAACCAGGTACTACTTTTGATTTATACAGTGCTTCCAGTTCCGTTGCGATCATCTCCGCTGTTTCCTCGTACATTGGTTTTGTTAGATGAATATAATATCGCTTGTCCTGTAGTTGGCGTAGTGCCTCCATAACGTAGTCAGGTAGGTCCATTAATACTATAGCACTCCCCTTGTCCGCAGGTTTAATGATTATTTCCCGGTTTCTCCTCAGCTCCCTGAGTGCCTGCTCCTCCTCTGGCAGTAAATCCTCGCTCATTAAGTCCAGTAATGGTGGTGGGAGTTGGAAAACGTCTGGTTCCCATATGGAGGTTTCTGTGAAGGTCTTGACTGCCCGTGGGGGTTGTGGTCCAAAATATGAGTTCAGTTTGAGGCGTCTATGGTATCTGTAGAGGTCTATCGCTATTCTCTGTCGTGTTGTCCTGGAGGCTGGTTTTAGTGGGTCTAGGGTTTGGGTCATCCGTGTTTTTTTTTTCTTCTTCCTCCTCTTCCCTGTCTTGTTAGTTCCACCGGGTCCGTTGTATGTTCTTCCCTAGGTCCAGCGGACTCCATCGTGGTGTTTCGGGTGTAGTGTTGCTGATCGTTATTTCCGGGGTTAATGGGATATAGTATGCACCACCAGGATTTCTGCGGTGATTCTGCATCATCGTTCCCGTGTCTTCCCCTGTGGGGCTTGCGAAAGGACTTCTTGGGCCCGTTGTCATGGATTCCCCCTCAATTTCCCATGGTTGTCCCGTGTATGGTAAGATTTCTGTTATATTTCCCAATGTTGGCAAGTTTGTGGTGGGTAGCGTTCCTATCCGGGATACATTTCCTCGTATGGTTTGAGGTCCCGCCTGTAGTCCCATGGCTTTCTTCAGTAACCCTAACCATTGTCTGTTTGACTTGTCCAATTTCTGTTTCCCCTTTTATACTCTTCTTGCACCTCCCCTGTTTTTCCTTTTAAGTCATTTCTTTTTGTTAAGATTTGAATTTCCCTTCCCTTCTTCTTTTTCTACACTCCATCTTTTCCTTGATTCTCTTTCTTTCCCTCAACCTAATTTCTTCTTGTCCTCCCTTTTGCCTCCCGATATTCTGGCCTTCCCTTTAGCCTCGTTAGGCCATGTGGCACTGAACTTTCATTCTCCCCCTAGTCATTTGGGCTTAATTTGCCTTAGGTTTGAATTCACAGGTTCAGGGCAGCGGGCACTAGATTGGGTTAGGTATGGGGACATTGGGTCATTTAGAATTTAGTTATTAGGAAGAGGTTGAGGTTAGGGGTTTGGGTTAAAACTTTCTGTGCACTGGTCTACTGATCGGACTGGTGGCAAGGTGTAAAGGTCAGAGTCCCTTCCCAATGGGGATCAAAGTTTGAGGCCAGGTGTTTACGGAGAAGAGTGAGTGTCCAAAAAACAGTGGTGTCCAAAAAGTTTTTCTTTCGTGTCTATTGTGTGTTTGAGTATGATGGATGGATGGTGGTTGTTAATGAATTTCATGAATTGTGGGATGGTGTGTGTCCTGATGCCAAAAATATCGTCCAGGTACCGGAGGTAAAGAGTTGGTCGGAGGGGCATTTGGTGAAGGCTTCTCGCTCCCACTCACTCATGTAGAGATTAGCATATGAGGGGGCAAATCTTTGGCCCATGGCTGTTCCATGTGTTTGTAGGTAGTATTGTCGATTGAATAAGAAGTCATTATTGTTAAGGCAGAGTTCTATTAGCTGTAGTAGTTCTTTGTCCGGTCTAGTGGGATCTGGGTGTTGATTGAGTATTCTGTGTAGTGCTTGTAATCCAAGTGTTGTGTCTGTTAGTGTATAGGCTGTCTATGTCTAATGTGAAAAGGATGGAGTGTTTCGGAACAGCCATGGGTTAAATGGTACTGATGAAATGGTAGGTGTCTTTGGGGTGAAGGGTGGAAAGGGGGCCTAGGAAGTGATCGATGTATTGGGAGAGATATGTGGCGCTATTGCAATCTGAGACGATTGGTCGGCCGGGAGGAACCTCAAAGGGGATGGTCCAGGTGTCCGGTGGTTTATGAATCTTTGGGAGCAGGTAGACATATCGTGGACATGGATTATCTGGTCCAAAGAGGTATTCTTTCTGTTTGGCAGTGATGTATCTTTTATTGTAGAGTGTCTGAATTATGGTTCTAAGTTTATGCTGTATTTGGGGTTGGATCATGTCTGGCACTTAAAAGATACATCTCCTGGATGCACTGGGACACATCATCAGTGATGTATCCTGGGTTCATAGGGTGTTTCGGGTCTCACAACATCATACACCCTCGCCCAGGCGACCCACGGATCTGCCCTTTTCAGCCACAGCCACCTCGTGGCTCTCTCTGCAGCTTCACTCGCAGCTTTAATGGCCCTCTTTTTGGCTGTCCCTGTGATTCCCCAAAGGCTTTGCAGAGTGAGCGTCCTGCAAAGCCTCTACAGCCAACTTCTATGGGCTCGTAGAAGGCAAAGGTGTGTAGTGGTTTCTGTTGGCCAGTTGTCGGTCCATGATGACCACCTTGCTTCCTTTATCGGCTGGTTTTATGATGATGTTGGGGTTGTGGGTAAGTTGTGTCAGGGCTGTGCGTTCTAGGTTTGATATGTTATCCTTAATATCTGTAGCTAGTTTAGTGTGTTTAAGGGCTTGTGTGTTTGTATGGATGAGTTTCCTGATGAGGTGGTGTACTGTAGTTGATTCCGGCTCCCAGTGTGACGGGTAAGTGAATTTCATAGGGTTGCTCTTGGGGTGGAGGTGAAAGTAATCAATTAATTTGATTTTTCTGTGAAAGTTATGTAGGTCCCTTTGAAGTTTCTAACAGTCTCCGTTGGTGGATGGATGGGGTGAAGAGTGTGGATACGTTTAAGATATTTTAAGAGGAGTCCCAGGCCTCTTCTGTTTACTGGTTTTGTTTTGGGGGGTGTCATGAATTTAGTTTACGACACCAGTTTTCAAAAATCATTTTGGCTGTAGCCGGGGTCCAATGAATGTTATCATTTTCAGTTATAAAAGTGTCCTGAGGGATTGCAGGGAGCATGGGGCAGTGTGTGGCCGTAGTATTATTGATGAGCGTCAGGTTGTCCTGTAGTTCCTGAGCGAGCTGTGTTGAATAATTTAGGATGGGGAAATAGATGTCAGCGTTCGGGAAGGTCGACTTGGCAGTCCGGAACAATGCTTTAAGTTGTTTTAGCGTTGTTTGTCTGGGGTCCCAGTCATTGTTATTGATCCCTATTAAGAAAACCACAATTTTAGTATTTGGGTTTGGGAGGGTCTTTTTGCAGATTTTAAGAAAGTGGTAAGCATTAGCTCCAAGATAGCTATCCAGTTGAATCTTAAGGTTGGTGTGTCCTGGGATACGCTTGATATTGGAGTCTCCCAGGATAAGTATTGGCCTCCTGCCCTTGAAGGTCCAGTCTTGGATCTTGCGGGTGGGTCTTGCAATGTGGTAAGTGGGTCTGTAAGTGGTCCTGTTGGGAGATGTAGTGTCCTGGTTCCAGGTTGGGTGGGGGAGGGCTGATAGGGGGAGAAGGGGTGTTTACTGATGTCGGGGAGGGGTTGGAGGATGATGCAGTGAAAGGTGTGTGAGGAGGGGGGAGGCGATTGTGTCCGGGCTCTGTGGTGACGTTTCCGGAGGATAAAAGTGGGGGAGGGGAGAAGGGACAGGTTAATACAGAGTCGGTAGGTGCGCTGGTGCTCAGAGGCTGGCGGTTCATCAATGAAGGCCCCTCAGATGTTTCAAGTAAGGTAGGGGGCTCAGAAAAGGTCATCTGGCAGTCAGTGTCGACTTTTGAGGACCCGCTCATCATTTTTGCTCCCTGGGGCCTGCATTGTGATGGAGTGGACAGTTCAATTAGATCTCTCTGAGTTTCGGCAGAGGGTTGCTGTGTGGAGGAGGGGACAAAGTTATCAGGTGGATGAGAAGAGTCATTAGAATGGGAACTGAGTGTAATTGATGGGAGATTCTGTGTATTAGTAACTTTCATCGGACGGGTTTCTGAGTAGTGAGGTTCCGCTGTTGTTATGGGTGCTTTGGGTGTGGTGAGGGCAGATTTGGTAGGTTGTCTGGTGATGGGAGGATCCATGGGGAGGATAGGTGAAATAAGGGGACCCTGTTCTTTGGATGGGAGGGGTCCCCAGGTGACTCGCCTGGTTGTTGGGGTTGAAGTGGACGGGTTTGAAAAGTTGTAGGAGAGTTCTAAAGGTGGTGTTGGTTGGCTGGGAGGGGTCTTGGTTTGTGGTGTGGGTTGTGGGTTTCTTGATGAGGGGAGAGTCCATGGCTTTATAGTTGTATGAGGGGAGCCTGATTGGTACTGGTGTTGACCTGTGTAGTAGTTGTTGGATTTTCTGCTGGATATCTGGGTGTTTCAAAGTACTGCTGTATTTGTTCACTAAGCGATGTTTGGACCTTTTTTGTGCTTTGGTATTGGTGGATGGTTTTCTTCAGCTACTTATGGGTTGGTGGACTTCTGGTTGGATTTTGGAGTTGTGGCATGGAAGTGGTATTTACCTGGTTGTTCTGGCAGAGTGTATGGAATGTTTATACTGTTGTTGTGAGTTTAGGGCCATACCGTTTTTGGGCCCAGCCGGTTGCTATTTGAACGGCTAGTGTGTTTAAGGGTGCTGTAGGGGTGGATGTAATTGTGTATGTGTAGTGTTGGTGGAGTATAGAGATGGTATTGTTCATCCGCTGTTTGGTATTTTCTTGGATTTTATTCCTTGTTTCTATTGTTGGTGTGGATGGTTTGATGAAATCTGTCAGTCTATGTATTTGTCTCATCATACCTACTGGAAGTGTGCCTGTGGATAATGCATTGTCCATGATTTCCTTATGGTGTGTATTGCCTGAATAATTTTGAAATGTTGTTTGCTTGTATGTCTAGTGGCTGCATCTGGTGGGTGGTCACGTGGGGTAGGATGTACTAGATGTTGTGACGTGTTCTGTGGTGTGGTGGCGAGGTGTGTGTTGAGCCATTCTCAGGCCTGTTCCTGTGTGCAGATGCTGCTCTGTGTGAATAAAGCATGTGGTGGAGGGCTCTTACCTGTACGCTGCCGGTGGTGGATCTCTCCTGAGGGGGTAGTCCTCTTAGTCCAGACAGGTGCCGTTGGGTAGAAAGTTCTGTTCCTCTGGTCAGTCCTTGTTTTTGTATCCTAATTGACTGAAAAGGTCCTTCCAAGAAAGTTTCAGTAGCGCCACATGACATTTGTAGTTCTTTTTACAAAGTCATTTTGTTACTCCTGGGCTGGTAGAGCCCCCCACCATTGTTTAAAATTGTCTTTATTTAAATAAAAGTTTTAAGGGTTGGGGTTATGTGTGTGGGTGAGGGTTAGGATTAGGGGTTAGGATGAGATAAAATTAATCTTGGCGTCTACGACACCAAAAATGAACCTGGTCCCGCTGAGGGAGGCTCCTAGAAAAGATGATAACAGGAATCCAAATGTCCACCTGTGGAAATTTAATTGAAGCAGTTCTATGGAGCCTCTGCAGTTCTTTTGTTGAAGTTTGGGCCGTTTGAATCCTGTTATTAATTCCAAAAGATAAGACAACTTTTTCGACCGCGTAGGTAGGCTCAATTTTGGCTTATTTGTCAAAAGGTGGCACCTGGAAAGCCATCTATTTGTAGATTGGCAATCTTAGATGGGGGAAACCTTGCCACGTTTGAGTCCCCCAGAATTAGCCATTTTTCTTTGACTGACAGGCTCCAATTTTTAATCTTGTGTGTCGTTAATGTCTAGTAGGTCTGTGAGTGGGTGTGTGTACTGGTGTTGTGCTGTCACCTGTGTCTGTGGCCACTCTGCTGAAGTCAATTTGGGACTGGACTGTGTGTTTTAGCAGAGGTGCCTTTGCTGTACCTGCCGTCACGGTGAGTTCCTGGCACTCTTCTAGCAGGCTGATGAGGTCATCCTCATCTAGGTCCCTTGTAATGCTAGATGGGGAAGCTGAGAGTGGAGTGCGTCGTGAATTTTGGTTCCCTGGGCTGGTGGGGGACCCCGGCCTATTATCCTGAGGGGTGGATGTGGTCGGAGGGAGGGGATCCTCTGTGATATGTGCTGGAGTTGATCTCTCCGGTGAAGGCGAAGTACCCTGTAGGGAGGATGGGGGCATAGTAGCAGTTGGCTTGGCCATAGTGTTGCGTTTCGGCCTCTGCTTCTTGGGATTTGTCTCAAGCCGACCGCTAAGCACTGGTGATTCAGGCAGTAATGGAGGGGGCTAAGCCTCCAGTTCCGATGATGGAGATAATGACCACTCTCCTCTCATGTCAGTCATGGTGGCTACTGTATGTTTCGACTGCAGATCTACTGACTGAGAGGCAGGAGGCAGAGTAGGGGGACTCCTGTCCATATCTGTAGAAGATGCAGGTCTTGTGTGGATCTGCGCTGTGGCCGTGAGTTGGTTTCTGGAGGGTGAGCAAGGTGGAGATGGAGGTAATGTAAGAGGTCCTTGTTGATTTCTCTTTGTGGACAGAGTCCCTGCCCGGAGATCTGGGGCTTGTGTGGGGGCTGTATCTTCTTCCGCCAGTCGGGTTATAAGGACCGCCTCGGCACGTTCCACCGTCTCTGGGAGAAGGCGTCTTCCCAGATGACGCCGTGCCCAGTTGGCTGCTATATGGAAGGGTTGTTCCCAGTCAGGGTTCGTAAAAGTTGTTAGTTTAGTTATTTCTGTTTCAATGACCTCCGAATAGTGGTCCCTCAGAATGAGCAGAGTGGTCACGGCCCAGTTCTTGGCGTTGCCCCACATGAGGTCCATGGTGACAGGGGGTTTATCTCCAGATACATTCAGGTGATGCATGGACTTGATGATTTTATGGAGTATGCGTACCCTGGCTCCAAAATCACGGTCGGTGGAGTGTGTCGCCACCTGTCGGTCCGCGTCCGATGTACGCCACCATCGTCACGTGATCGAAAGTTTTGTGGAGTTTTTTGATGTCTGTTTAAACGCTGATTAAATCTGGAACGTTGATTAGTTTTATCAGCTTGTCTGTTGATGTACTGTGATTTTCCCGCGCCTCATTGTCTGGAATGGGAAGTGGAGTAGGAGGCTGGCCTCGAACAACCGAGGCATGGGAGCGCTTATGGCGGCGTTGGACATTTGGTAGGTATCGTGTAGATGCGTCTAGGAGGTGGTGGTGAAACATACCTATTTCTTCTTCGCCGACCACCACAGTGCACCGTCATCCAGCCATCTTGGTCATAATGGGCCATCTCCGTTTAAGTCGTCCTGATTTAGATGTTAAGATTCAGGAAAAAGCTGACTCTTCCAGTACTGGAATAAAAAACTTTTTAAATTTATTGCTCCAAAGTGAGCACAAAAGTTGCAACGTTTCAGTTAATATGAACCTTCTTCAGGCTAGGGTTGTTAAATCAATGGTTTGCTTTTCGTGGCTAATTAGCTAATGATGCGCTAAACAGCACGTGCATCCATCCAACGTGGAAGGCTAAAGTGGAGACGTAGGTAGAACGGAAGGAAGAGCAGGGCGACAGGATCTCGCGCCAGCCCTGCGAGGAGTTCAAGACCATCCATAAATTTCAAGTTGTTTTCCTTAAAAATCAATTTGTTTTTAACTTTTCTTTGATTTTTTTTTTTACAAAGATAATTGACTAAATTCAAAATACCCACGTCTTCCATTAAGCCTTACTGTAACAGGTTGCGCAGTACAATATAATGTGATGAAATTCCTTATTAAAATAACCAAAGACCAAATCCATATGTCACGGACGCGGTGATCAGGACCCGAACGCAGGCCAGGACACAGTGGTAAAATGGTCAAACAAGCTTTATTTACAGGGGGAGGGGCACACAAAGAACACGAAGGCAGCCCTCCGGGGCTGCGGAGGGCGCAGGGAACAGGGGGGCGGCCCAGAGCAGGAGCACACGATGAGGGAGACAAACAAACACCCTAACAAGACGACCAGAACACCCTGGCACTGACAGGCAGGCGCAACCTGCTTAAATAGGCAGCACAATGTAAATTGCCTACAGGTGCGCCCGCCAGCAGTGCCAGCTGCCACCAATTGTGCCCCACACCACCCCTGCAGGACAACGACTGCCACAACCCCAAAACCCTGACACCATATAAACAGAAAATGTCCGCATCACATGGAGGAATGTACAATCAGGATTTTGTCAAACGTGATAATGAACAGGAACACATTAACCCCATCCGCTGGGGCGTGGTCCAGTGTGGATTGGCTTCCAGGATCGTGGCTCTCAGAGCTGGCCATCCATGCAGTAAGAAGTGTTGTATAATAGGAATGTAAATGTTATGTTGTTTGCAGATATTGTACTTATATTGATAAAACCTGGTTCGAAATGTGTTGCCTGTCTCGCCCACATACTGCATCCCACAAATGTTACAGAAGATTAAATAAACAATTTTTGGTAAGAGGGCCAGTTCCTAGTTGTGTTTTGAATACATTTTATTACATTTGTTCTGTACCCACAGGCAATGTTGAAAAAATTCTCCTTCCCCTGTGGCTTTAGGAGTTGATAATGGTTTGAGTTTGGCCTTTACTAAATAGTCTTTCAAGTTCCTCTTCTTCCTATAAGCAGCAATCAATCGGTGACAGACTGTCAATGTCCATGGTAAACAAAAAAGAACTCGGAGGAATGGAAAGCGTTTTAATTTTCTCAACAAAATCATAGGTGTCTTTTAAATAACTGGGATGTTTAATTGAGAGAGGATTGAGGTAAAAATCTAAATATTCTGCTGTGTAATAGGTTTCACTGTTGCAATCTGATACAATCGGTCTTCCAGGGGGAGTCTCGTGGGGTTTGCTCCACTTCTCAGGCTCCTTATGAATTTTTGGCAACATATAAAAGCATCTCGGTCTGGGTTCTTCACTGCCGATTAAATAGGTTTTCTGTTTTGAATTGATGAATTTTTTTATCATACAATGTTTGATCAATTTGTTTTACCATAGGGATGGTTTCTACATACAGTAGATTGGTTTATCTAATTGTATATAATAATTTTTGTCAAACAATTGTCTGTGACCCTCCAGAACATATTGGTCCCTATCTATGATAACTACCGCACTGCGCTTGTCTGCTGGTTCTATTAAAATCAATGGATTATTTTGTAAGGATCTTAAAGTTTCTACTTCCGCTCTGGTCAGATTGGGTTTAATTTTAATTTTATATTTGGGGTCAAAATGTTCTAGATCCCGTTGTATAATTTTTGTAATAACAAGTACGTTAAATCAAATCAATCTTTATTTATAGAGCGTCTTATACAATCAAAATTGTTTCAAGGTGCTTTCCAGAATCCCAGGACCTGACCCCAGACAAGCAACAGTGGCAAGGGAAAAACTCCCCTTTAACAGGAAGAAACCTGGAGCAGGACCAGGCTCATGTAGGGGGAGGTGAGGAGAGGAGAGGACAGGACAGGAGGGGAGGGGAGGGGACAGGAGAGGACGGGAGGAGGGGGGGGAGGTGAGGAGAGGAGAGGAGGAGGAGGAGGGGAGAGGGGAGGAGAGGACAGGACAGGAGAGGAGGGGAGGGGAGAGGACAGGAGAGGAGGGGAGGGGACGGGAGGGGAGGGGACAGGAGAGGACGGGAGGAGAGGGGACAGGAGAGGACGGGAGGAGAGGGGGGGGGGAGGAGAGGAGAGGGGGCAGGAGAGGACGGGAGGAGAGGGGGGGGGGAGGGGAGGGGAGGGGACAGGAGAGGAGAGGAGAGGAGGGGACGGGAGGAGGGAGGAGAGGAGAGGGGGGGAGGGGACGGGAGAGGAGGGGACAGGAGGAGGGAGGAGAGGAGAGGGGGGGAGGGGACGGGAGAGGAGAGGGGGGGGGACGGGAGAGGAGGGGGGGGGGGGACAGGAGAGGAGGAGAGGGGGAGAGGAGAGGAGAGCACATGACCTCTGCTGATGTCACCTCCTGGTTCACGGAACTTGTTGTGACCCCTGAAGACGTCCGCGGCTGCCAGACAACAGCTGACGTTAAACAAGAAGCTCCGCAGCTTCCAACGTTGTGACGTGATCTCCTGCAACAGGTCCAATTAATCATCAGGCAACGTCTGCACCAGCAGGGTTTCCCTTTGTTGCCCTACTATTGTAAGAGTAAAATCTAAACTGTGCTTTTCTGGTCAACTTCTTAATAGACTCATTTCATGTAAACTGCTTTATAATTAAGACTGAAGATATAAACAGCGACATGGTGGGTTTTATGCGTTAGCTTCTGAAGGTCTCCTAGACAGACACACAGAGTGAGTAAGCAGGAAGTGTTACAGTTGAGCTCCGCACACTGAAACAGGAAGCACCAAAATCAAATCCAGCTGAGTTGGACTGATTCATCAACTCTGAGCCACATAGAATTTAAGTGCACAGCAGCTTGATGTTGTTGAAAAACCTTGTAGGAACATGTCTGATCAACAGGTTCAACCCCGGTCAAGAAACAGACGCAGCTCAAACCTCTTCAATGCCGGTGTGATCCACCTCAAAATCACAAGTGTAGTTGAAACTCATAGCATTCCTCAAACCAAATGACTATTAACTCCTAGTTCTTAGCACAACTGAGTAAAACCCTCATCCCTCCTGCACGCGTCGTAAACGAACTTTATCACTCTAGATCTATTCGACGACAGCAAAAGTGGCTTCTCCAAGTTGTATTAGCTAAAAAAAAAATAATTTCTCACTTACAGCAGATCTTTCTTCACAAACTGTTGGCAGCTTGTCTCATTAGAGGGCAGTGAAAGTGTGTTTGAACCTGAAGGGAAGATGGAAGTGCTGCTGTCTCAAGTACTGCACTGCCCTCGAATGATCGTTAATTCATATATCTGTGTGTGTGTGTGTGTGTGTGTGTGTGTGTGTGGGAGATGCTTGCCATCCAACACTCCTGGAACCAGAATCATAATGCTTCTGATCATCAAAACTAAAATGAAAGAGTGAACACAAAACGCTGTTCACCTCTGGGTTCACATCGTGTCTTCTGGTCACCTGCCATAGTCAGGGTTAGGGTTAGAGGTTAAGGTTAGGGTTAGAGTTAGGGGTTAGAGGTTAAGGTTAGTGGTTAGGGTTAGGGGTGAGGGAGTGAGCACTCTTTTCTGTTAGGGTGATGAGCACGTTAGGGTTAGAGTTAGGGGTTAGGGTTAGTGGTTAGGGTCAGGGTCAGGGGTTAGGGAGTGAGCACTCTTTTCTGTTAGGGTGATGAGCACGTGTAGCAGAGAGCTTGCTATGAACATGATAAAACCCTTTTGTGAGCACCTACAGAAAGAAACAACTCATTAAATCCACAAGTGTATTGGACAGTCGAAACCAAAATAAGAAACGGTTGGATCAAATTGATGAGTGTGGTTTTAGTGTCTTGGCTGATTGGTAAAAGGTCAGTTGCTTAGTTAATCATCCCTAGTTAGTTGCTTTGATGGCGTGGCGTTCCAACCTGGGGCCTGTGAGTGCTCCAGATACTTCAACTCACTGTATGTTTCAGTGGAGGACACCCCATACTCTGGACAGGACTGTGGAATCATGTGCAACGTTATTAGCAGCGTCCTCGTGACATGGCACCAACAACAGAGCAACATCCTTTCTGCCCCAACACAATGCAACACACTCTGGTCGCTATGGTAACGTTTAAACATACCTTCAAAATAAGACACAACACAAAAGCAAAGTGCATGAAAATGCACAGCAGCACTGAATCAGTGGGAGCAATGAAACCCCAAGTGTGCTACTTGGGTCCAGTCTGCTCCGTAACTTGGTTTTGGGTGCCGTCACTGCAGAAAACCCTGCTTCCCACAGATACCATGTGGGCAATGGCACCAGGGTTTTCAGTGCTGCTGTGGCGATCTCGGGGTTTCTGCCAGGACTTTAATCCAGAACAACGGCAGAGTTGATGTCTCCAACAGACGTTTAAGGCCCCCGTCATCTCCAGCAGATGATCTTCTTCACACATCGACATGCTGGATTCACCCGGTTTGGTGACGAATGGGTCGCGGATCCATTCCTTGGCAGTTCATGGATCTGTTGTGGTTGGGACGTAACGCTCGAACTCTTCTGACAGCAGGGACAGATGTTCGTGCACCAGCACCAGGGTGCAGGTTCCTCTTCTGTCCCTTCATTGGGCCGGTTCCCCTTCGCAAAGAAACTTTTGTAAAGGAAATTATTTTTTATGTTGTTTTGTTTAGCATAGATCATTTAAACCAGTAAGGTCAAGCTGGTTCATTTGATGATGCTTGTGCAGGTGTACGAGGTGTCACGAGTTGTAGAACAAATCACGAGTTGTAGAACAAAGACTCCTTAGAAAATGATGAAGATGTGCGAGTCAGCAACCTTCAAAATGCTACAGTTTATCATGCTAACCTTGTGACGATGAAGTAAGTAGATGGAAAAGTACTGAGAGAAAGGCGTAGTCGCTAAGCATTATAAAAGGGACATGTTTGTTACACTGGGCAGAGATCTCTCTGCATGCTGTTGTTGCATGTGTTCTGACTGACTTATTAAACTCCTAAAAGCAGAATTTAGACTTTGTGTTAACTGAAGAAAATCCTCGACACTTTCTAATGAAGTTTTTGCTCATTTTGCTAGCTTGGGAGTTCATTTAGCGGGATGGATCACGTGTCTTGTGGTGCGTCAAGTGAGACGGATGTAACAGAGAGAATCCGGACACTTTTCAAAATAAAACATCTTCGAATTTTTTTAAATTTATTTTTTTAAATGGAAATTATTTTTTCTTTCTGTGCGGCCTGGTACCAAATGGGGGTTGGGGATCACTGCTGTAGAGGGACCCTAGACACAAATGGGATGGTGTTCCATATTTTTCCACAGATTAGAGAAAAGGAAAGTAGAAAGAAAACTATAGTCTCCGTGGAGAGATCCCAAAGTGGTTTTTGATACCACCTGCGGGGACGTGGCGCTCTGTGAGCAGATGAGCTTTAGCAGGTGTATCGATGAATAGTGGCGGGGAATTAACACTTAATGGGGTATCAGTCTGTCTTGGCTGGAAATCAATGTCAGAAGAGAAACTATTGAGACACAACCATCAACGGAGACACACAACAATGTCAACCAACGCCATGAGTCAAAGGTTTTCCCCAGCAGAGCAGGTCTGCATGTCTCCAACCACTGTTCAGGGGTCTTTTAAAGGTGTCGTCACAGGTCGCAACATGAGCGCCTTGTGTTCCACGCCTGGATGGCGCAACTTGATAATATCACGCCGAAAGTTCCTGTGTTGAGTTATTTCATATTATTAACGTGCAGTTCATCTTTAATATTGAACAGATGTTATGGATGTATGAGAGAGAAATCCACCTGTCGAGTCTCCAGCTGATTTGTTTTGAGCGGTTCATTATTGATTATTCTACGTTTAGTTGCAGCCAGCTACCTAAGAAGCTGCATGCAAAATATAATCAAACCAAGTATGTCGTGGGAGAAATGGGAGTGGTTGTTGGTTCTGACAGCATTCAGCTGTTCGTGGAGACTATCATTTCCTTTTCTCTCGATCAGAAGAGGCTTCAGGCTCTGAGATTATTTATTCCTGCAATTTATTTTTAAAAATCTACATCACTTTTAATTGTACAATGGAATCTTCGACAAACAGGAGAGGTTTTCAGGAACAGCATTATCCGGGAGAACACCTGACATTGGAGGAATTAAGAAACCGTCGTCCTGAGAACGGCTACATTGATTTAACCATGCCTGATTATCCTCGTCCACAGTTTCACCTGTTTTATGTGAAACATGACACAAACAGAGCTGGCCTGGAGGGCATTTATGCTGACAATGGCTTCCGTTGTCCGTCTAAAGACCCGTCTAAAGTAGTATGGTGGAGCATGGTGGTGACACCTAAAGACATCCAGTCTGCTGAGGACAGGATGCTGGAGGAAACCTACCCAGATCGCACAGAGGAACAACGCCTAATGCAGCCAAGGTTTCTGGCAGACTTTGCCACCTCTCTAGCCTTCAGTGAGACTTCCAGACTGGGCTCATTCCGCTTCACCTTCACACTCAGAGAAGCGCTGGATGCTTACGGAGAGCAGGTAGAGGAAACGTTCCCAGCGGCTTTCTTTGATTTGTTGTCAGCTAAAAGCACATTGTGTCACAATGGGAATACCGTGCTATGTCCTGATGAGCTGCTCAACACATTTGCCATAGAAATGTTCTTTATCGTCCTCAGTTTTGCGACGGTGAAAAGCCCGTCATGAGGGTATACAAGACCACCCTGTACAAAAAGAAGATCATGTATGCTGTGTTGGTCCACAGCCCAAAACTCAATGGGGAATTTTCTGACTTTCCGTTGCTGACCGATGACACGAGTCCTGTCTGCGGGTACAACGAGGAGGCGGGCCACATGATCTGGAAGGCTGAAGCCATGTGTGACACTCACAGGTCAGTGCCCCTCTCTACTTGAGTGGAAACCCAATTTATAACAAGAAAATGGGTGACGGAGGGTGAGGAAGGTGTTGGTGGTGTCTGGGTGTGACTCATGTATTTATGAGCAGGTACCGCTTGATGAGGGATGATACTGAAAACAGGATGACAGCAGAACCTTGGAATGAGTTCCCTAAATATTTTGTTTGGGATAACGTCACCCTCGCGTTCCATGTGGGCGATGAGGTAAACCTGAGTGAGCACTCTTTTCTGAGCTGTAGCTGGTTATCCACATGTAAACTGCTCAGTTATCTGGGGACATCTTATTCTTTTTTCCTCTCTAAAATTTACAAAAAGACAACACAGACACGCACACACACACACACACGTTCTAAAACCATCAGCATTTTATTTTTGACCATCAACCATCAGTTTGAATCTCATTGCTGCTTCTGCTGCTCTTTTTAGGTGTGGACCTTTGGCAGAGACAAATTGAGAGACAGCCTCACCATCAGCAGCCCGGACGGTATTACATTTAAACATGAGTTTTATGACCGTCCCGAAGCTCTGAGGATTGTTCAGCGGCTCTGGCCTGAGTACCAAGAAGATCGGGTGGAACCTGATCAGGGCGTGGAGGAAAGAGGCAAATATTGACACAGAAGAAGAAAAGCAGGTTTCTGTCCTGTAGAATGTATTCCCTGAATAATACTCTGAGATATGAATCATTGCTCGTCTATATTACCTGAATCTACTCAACATTAACTTTCTCCAGATGCTGCTTTAACAAACTGCACTTGGTCCAAAATGCAGCGGTGCATCTTTTAACTTGTACAAAATACATTTGATTTTAGCTTCACCATTTGGTGTCATTATTGATTTAAAACATCTTTTGTTTGCTTTTAATGTCTTCATGAAGCAGCTCCCACATTCCGCTTGGTCACTCAGATCTGAGGGGCTTTTTAAATAAGCTGCGGGGGGCTGACTTTTTGGAAGTCTTAGGTACACGTGTACTAAATGATTAAGTGATTTCGATCGGTCTTAATGAGGAGGCTGATCAATCCTGTTGCCTGCTAAAGGGGCTGGCTCTGTCCAAGCTTGATTGTAACAGATAATATTTAAATAAAGTTCAACTAAATGTTCAAATTTGGAATCACTGTGCACAACTTTAAACAGTGCAAACACATTTGTCTCACAAATACACACCTGCCTAGAAGACAAAGATATGGGGAGTGTCACAGATGGGTTGTCCAACAAATGGTCCAACAAGCTTTATTTACAGGGGGAGGGGGCACACAAAGAACACGAAGGCAGCCCTCCAGGGCTGCAGAGGGCGCAGGGAACAGGGGCGGCCCTCCAGGAGACACGGAGCTGGAGCCGCCCTCCGGGAGACACGGAGCTGGAGCCGCCCTCCGGGAGACAAGGAGCTGGAGCCGCCCTCCGGGAGACACGGAGCTGCAGCCGCCCTCCGGGAGACACGGAGCTGGAGCCGCCCTCCGGGAGACACGGAGCAGGAGCACACGATGAGGGAGACAAACAAACACCCTGACAAGACAAGCAGAACACCCTGGCACTGACAGGCAGGCGCAACCTGCTTAAATAGGCAGCACGATGTAAATTGCCTACAGGTGCGCCCGCCAGCAGTGCCAGCTGCCACCAATTGTGCCCCACACCACCCCTGCAGGACAACGACCGCCACAACCCCAAAACCCTGACAGGGAGGAGAGTAAAGACCACATAAATGCGACATAAACAGAAAACAGAACTTTGCATTCTAGCATAGCCTGCGTATGTACGGTTATTTACTGAAGTAACATTAATAACCAGCCTAACTCGATCGGTGCGTTGAAAGAGAAGAATATATTCAGCCCTGAGCAGCGCTGCGGCATGAACGGAGACTTGAGTGCTATGTCACACACAAACACACACCGTGACAGCCTGTGTGTGTCCCCAACACATCACATCACAGCAGAGCTGACATCACAGCAGACCTCTGACATCACAGCAGGCCTCTGACATCACAGCAGACCTGACATCACAGCAGACCTGACATCACAGCAGACCTCTGACATCACAGCAGACCTCTGACATCACAGCAGAGCTGACATCACAGCAGACCTCTGACATCACAGCAGAGCTGACATCACAGCAGACCTCTGACATCACAGCAGAGCTGACATCACAGCAGACCTCTGACATCACAGCACACCTCTGACATCACAGCACGCCTCTGACATCACAGCAGGCCTCTGACATCACAGCAGGCCTCTGACATCACAGCAGGCCTCTGACATCCCAGCAGACCTGACATCCCAGCAGACCTGACATCCCAGCAGGCCTCTGACATCACAGCAGGCCTCTGACATCACAGCAGACCTGACATCACAGCAGGCCTCTGACATCACAGCAGACCTCTGACATCACAGCAGACCCCTGACATCCCAGCAGACCTGTGACATAACAGCAGACCTGACATCACAGCAGGCCTCTGACATCACAGCAGACCTGACATCACAGCAGACCTCTGACATCACAGCAGACCTGACATCACAGCAGAGCTCTGACATCACAGCAGGCCTGTGACATCACAGCAGACCTCTGACATCACAGCAGACCTGACATCCCAGCAGACCTCTGACATCACAGCAGGCCTCTGACAACAGAACGCAGCAGCCTCACAGGACGCATCACCGGTCAGTGCGACTGCTGCACGGCACTGATGCTAACGTCTCAGACGTTAGTCTTCTCAGAATGATTTTCAGTTTCGTCGGTTAAATAAAGATTACTGGATTTTCTGGTGGAATTGGCAGAGAAGAGCCTCATGTTCATGTCTCAAGTATTGATTCATTATATTTAAAACCCTCAATTCATTTCTTATAACAATAATAATTTCTTGCTTGCCAAGCAAATGTTACGTTGGTGCAAACCTCAAGATTATCTGGATTTTTCAGCGCTGTCTCTGAGCTGCAGGGGACATTTGGTGTCTGTTTGCTGTTTTAAAGTGGTAGAAGGTGGCGTGGCCTCTCTTTCATGTCAGTATTCTGTGAAACGTTTCGGTCCCAGTCGGGCCTGCTGGGGTCGGACCTCTGGTACTTTCTGGTGCAACATCATCTTGGCCCAGACAGACGAGCAAGGCGTTATCCCTGAGGTCAGCAGAATTACCCGTTACCCGTTAAACCAGCCATCCCGGTTGGCAGCTTGATGACTGCATATGAACTGTAGAACATTAGATACAAGAACATTCAATTCTGACCCTAAATGATGACTCTGGTCCTGCAGGTGGCAGACCGGTACCGGCCAACGGGGGATATCCTGGATGGCCAGATGGATCTGGATATCCTAAATGTGAGGCGGACAGACAGTGGACAGTGTTACGCCTGCGGAGATCCACCACCAGCTCCTTGGTTTTGCCAGCGTTGATCTGGAGGTTGTTCCACAGGTTCCAGTCCACAAAGTCCTGAATGAGTCCTCTGGACTCCGTATCGTCCCCATCAGTGATGAGGCCGACAGCAGCAGAGTCGTCAGAGAAGTTCTGGAGGTGACATGAAGATGTACTGTGTGAAAAGTCCGCGGTGTAGAGGGTGAACAGGAAAGGAGCCAGAACTGTTCCCTGCGGGACACCAGTGCTGCAGAGAAGCCGATCTGACTCGGAGCCCTTCACCCTCACAAACTGTGGTCTTTGTGTGAGGTAGTCCAGGATCCATGTTGTGAGGTGGTGATCCACCCCAGCTACCTGCAGCTGGTCCCCCAGCAGCCTGGGCTGGATGGTGATCCTCACAACATGATCCTCACAGTGCTTCCAGGCTTCTCCAGGTGAGTGAGGGAGGTGTGGAGGAGGTAGATGACGGCGTCGTCCACCCCGATGCTCGGCTGGTAGGCGAACTGCAACGGATCCATGAAGGAGCTCATCAGTGGGCGCAGGTGATCGAGGACGAGTCTCTCCAGCGTCTTCATCAGATGAGACGTCAGAGCCACCGGCCTGTAGCTGTTGAGCTCCTTGGGGTGCGGTGTCCTCGGCACTGGGACGATGCAGGACGTCTTCCACAGGTGTGGCACTCTCCCCAGATTAGCCGATTATTAGCATTAGCCATTTGGAGCCACAGGCAGATCTTAATGCTGACAATGGTTTAGGTTACTATGCCTCCGCACTTGACAACTTAACCAGCACAGGGGCTCCCTCCGCCTCCTTCCTCCGGCCCACGGAGTCGCAGGGTTTCATCGCCGGGGACGGAGCAGGAGCCCTAGTGAGCTCAACCCCGCTCAAACCAAGGGAACCCTGGTCGGTGGTGGCCAGGGGCGCTGGGGCTCGTCCATCTCCCCCTCCTCTGCCCCCGTATCTGCCACTGGATAACAGGTACGATATCCTAAGCCTGCAGGACTTCCCTCCCGTGGGCGCTTGTTCCAGCTCGCCTCCTGGTTCTGTCCGTCCAGCTGGCTCTCACCAGACGAGGAACCGGGGTCAGCTCGCTCGACCTGGCCCCCCGCTACCATCCTGGTCAGGAGCAGCCACAGCCCAGCGCCACCATCCCCAGGCTCCTCGCCGCCACCGCCGCACCTCCAGACGGTCAGAGGCGGCCACTCAGGTGCAGCGCACCCCCGCGGTGCTGGTGGTCGGGACCTCAATGGTCAGGCACGTGGCGGTGCACGACGGCCGGACCTTCTGTCACCCCGGTGCCCCCCGTGTTGCGGAGGTTACATCCTCGGCCCTGCAGCTGAGTGCACAGCACCCCTCGGCCTCCACGCTGGTTCTGGAGGCCGGCATCAACGACCTGAAATTCCAGCAGTCGGAGGTTCTGAAGCAGGACTTCATCTCCCTGGTGGACCGTCTGCTGGACACAGGGAAGCGGCTAATTATCTCGGGCCGCTTCCCCCACCTCGCTACGGTGACGTCGTCACCAGCCGCCTCCGCCAGCTGCACCTGTGGCTGAAGGGGTGCTGCTTGAGCAACAGTAGCCCCTTCGTTGACAAGTTTGCTGCCTTTTTAAATAGACCCCATCTTTTTAAACGGGACGGCCTTCACCCAAACCAAGTAAACAAATGCCAATTTCAAAATGTATTTACAATAAAATTATTTCAAGATACAAATATTACAGAGCTCTGGGCCAGTTCATAACCCTACAAACAACAGAGTCAACTGTCAGGGCATGAAGTCTGACCGCCTAACTATCCCTTGGCCCAGTCTTTTATAGAACAATATATGTAAATTATTGATGCTAATTCAGTCCAATCCAGTCCTTCTTGGATGACCTCATCTTCTTCTTCCCGCCTCATTTGGTGTTGGTGCAGTCCTTCTTCTCCATTATCTTCCCAGATAGCCAGGTCAGAGGTCATTCCTGCCGAGGAACTTATCCACACCAGTAAACTATTCTGTCACGTTTTACGATGGGGGTCTACCACTTTCCTTCTGACTGTCTCCTCCTGGCTCCAACTGTCTAAACAACATTCATGTCAAGGAAGGGTCAACTGACTGCTTATCTTTATTCCACTGATTAAACATTCTACTATTCCTAACTTATAAAGTGCTTATAACAGAAAAGAGAACCGTATGGTACAACACATGCTACTAAAATAAAGACAATTCTCTTCAGCATTAGGGTTAAGGTTGGAGTTAGGGATAGGGTTAGCATTAGGGTTGGAGTTAGGGTTAGCATTAGCATTAGGGTTAGCATTAGGGTTAGCATTAGGGTTGGAGTTAGGGTTAAGGTTTGGGTTAGGGTAAATCAATGGACAGTGTGGAGGGACTCGCCTCCTGAAGGAGTCAGTAAAGGCCACCTCAGGAGCCTTTTCTGGGCCCCCCAGTCAGGCTGGAGAACCTTCAAACAGCCCAAAATGAGCAAGATCTTTGCTGCCATCTCACCCTGCTGCACCTCAGTGCTCCACCTGAGCTGAGGGGCAGCTGGGAGAAGGTTCCCTGAGCCTCCCTGCTGAAGTAAACAGGAGGGT
The DNA here is from genome assembly GCA_027382335.1 of Takifugu ocellatus. Lineage (NCBI taxonomy): Eukaryota > Metazoa > Chordata > Actinopteri > Tetraodontiformes > Tetraodontidae > Takifugu > Takifugu ocellatus. The sequence goes on along the minus strand of JAPVLW010000136.1, from coordinate 152,849 downwards.
TAGGGTTAGGGTTGGAGTTAAGGTTAGGGTTGGAGTTAGGGTTAGGGTTGGAGTTAGGGTTAAGGTTAGGGTTGGAGTTAGGGTTGAGGTTAGGGTTGGAGTTAGGGTTAAGGTTAGGTTTGGAGTTAGGGTTAGGGTTAGCATTAGGGTTAGGGTTAGGGTTATGGTTATGGTTGAAGTTAGGGTTAGGGTTGGAGTTAGGGTTGGAGTTAGGGTTAAGGTTAGGTTTGGAGTTAGGGTTAGGGTTAGCATTAGGGTTGGAGTTAGGGTTGGAGTTAGGGTTGGAGTTAGGGTTAGGGTTAGGGTTATGGTTATGGTTGAAGTTAGGGTTAGGGTTGGAGTTAGGGTTAAGGTTAGGGTTGGAGTTAGGGTTAAGGTTAGCATTAGGGTTAGGGTTAGCATTAGGGTTAGGGTTAGGGTTAGGGTTAGCATTAGGGTTAGGGTTAGGGTTAGCATTAGAGTTAGGGTTAGGGTTAGCATTAGGGTTAGTGTTGGAGTTAGGGTTAAGGTTTGGGTTAGGGTAAATCAATGGACAGTGTGGAGGGACTCGCCTCCTGAAGGAGTCAGTAAAGGCCACCTCAGGAGCCTTTTCTGGGCCCCCCAGTCAGGCTGGAGAACCTTCAAACAGCCCAAAATGAGCAAGATCTTTGCTGCCATCTCACCCTGCTGCACCTCAGTGCTCCACCTGAGCTGAGGGGCAGCTGGGAGAAGGTTCCCTGAGCCTCCCTGCTGAAGTAAACAGGAGGGTTAGGGTTGGAGTTAGGGTTGAGGTTAGGGTTGGAGTTAGGGTTAAGGTTAGGTTTGGAGTTAGGGTTAGGGTTAGCATTAGGGTTAGGGTTAGAGTTAGGGTTAGGGTTAGGGTTAGGGTTATGGTTATGGTTGAAGTTAGGGTTAGGGTTAGGGTTAGGGTTTAGGGTTAGGGTTAGGGTTATGGTTATGGTTGAAGTTAGGGTTAGGGTTGGAGTTAGGGTTAAGGTTAGGTTTGGAGTTAGGGTTAGGGTTAGGGTTAGGGTTAGCATTAGGGTTAGGGTTAGGGTTATGGTTAGGGTTATGGTTATGGTTGAAGTTAGGGTTAGGGTTGGAGTTAGGGTTGAGGTTAGGGTTGGAGTTAGGGTTAGGGTTGGAATTAGGGTTAAGGTTAGGTTTGGAGTTAGGGTTAGGGTTAGCATTAGGGTTAGGGTTAGGGTTAGGGTTATGGTTATGGTTGAAGTTAGGGTTAGGGTTGGAATTAGGGTTAAGGTTAGGTTTGGAGTTAGGGTTAGGGTTAGCATTAGGGTTAGGGTTAGGGTTGGAGTTAGGGTTGGAGTTAGGGTTAGGGTGGGAGTTAGGGTTAGGGTTGGAGTTAGGGTTGGAGTTAGGGTTAGGGTTAGGGTTAGGGTTATGGTTATGGTTGAAGTTAGGGTTAGGGTTGGAGTTAGGGTTAAGGTTAGGGTTGGAGTTAGGGTTAAGGTTAGCATTAGGGTTAGGGTTAGCATTAGGGTTAGGGTTAGGGTTAGCATTAGGGTTAGGTTTAGGGTTAGCATTAGGGTTAGGGTTAGGGTTATGGTTATGGTTGAAGTCAGGGTTAGGGTTGGAGTTAGGGTTAAGGTTAGGGTTGGAGTTAGGGTAAATCAATGGACAGTGTGGAGGGACTCGCCTCCTGAAGGAGTCAGTAAAGGCCACCTCAGGAGCCTTTTCTGGGCCCCCCAGTCAGGCTGGAGAACCTTCAAACAGCCCAAAATGAGCAAGATCTTTGCTGCCATCTCACCCTGCTGCACCTCAGTGCTCCACCTGAGCTGAGGGGCAGCTGGGAGAAGGTTCCCTGAGCCTCCCTGCTGAAGTAAACAGGAGGGTTAGGGTTGGAGTTAAGGTTAGGGTTGGAGTTAGGGTTAAGGTTAGGTTTGGAGTTAGGGTTAGGGTTAGCATTAGGGTTAGGGTTAGAGTTAGGGTTAGGGTTAGGGTTAGGGTTATGGTTATGGTTGAAGTTAGGGTTAGGGTTAGGGTTAGGGTTTAGGGTTAGGGTTAGGGTTATGGTTATGGTTGAAGTTAGGGTTAGGGTTGGAGTTAGGGTTAAGGTTAGGTTTGGAGTTAGGGTTAGGGTTAGGGTTAGGGTTAGCATTAGGGTTAGGGTTAGGGTTATGGTTAGGGTTATGGTTATGGTTGAAGTTAGGGTTAGGGTTGGAGTTAGGGTTAAGGTTAGGTTTGGAGTTAGGGTTAGGGTTAGGGTTGGAGTTAGGGTTGGAGTTAGGGTTAAGGTTAGGTTTGGAGTTAGGGTTAGGGTTAGCATTAGGGTTAGGGTTAGGGTTAGGGTTATGGTTATGGTTGAAGTTAGGGTTAGGGTTGGAGTTAGGGTTAAGGTTAGGGTTAGGGTTAGGGTTAGCGTTAGGGTTAGGGTTAGGGTTATGGTTATGGTTGAAGTTAGGGTTAGGGTTGGAGTTAGGGTTAAGGTTAGGTTTGGAGTTAGGGTTGGAGTTAGGGTTAAGGTTAGGTTTGGAGTTAGGGTTAGGGTTAGGGTTAGGGTTAGGGTTAGCATTAGGGTTAGGGTTAGGGTTAGGGTTATGGTTATGGTTGAAGTTAGGGTTAGGGTTGGAGTTAGGGTTAAGGTTAGGGTTAGGGTTAGGGTTAGGGTTAGCATTAGGGTTAGGGTTAGGGTTAGGGTTATGGTTATGGTTGAAGTTAGGGTTAGGGTTGGAGTTAGGGTTAAGGTTAGGTTTGGAGTTAGGGTTAGGGTTAGGGTTAGGGTTAGCATTAGGTTTAGGGTTAGGGTTAGGGTTATGGTTATGGTTGAAGTTAGGGTTAGGGTTGGAGTTAGGGTTAAGGTTAGGGTTGGAGTTAGGGTTAAGGTTAGGGTTAGGGTTTGAGTTAGCATTAGGGTTAGGGTTAGGGTTAGGGTTAGCATTAGGGTTAGGGTTAGGGTTATGGTTAGGGTTATGGTTATGGTTGAAGTTAGGGTTAGGGTTGGAGTTAGGGTTAAGGTTAGGTTTGGAGTTAGGGTTAGGGTTAGGGTTGGAGTTAGGGTTGGAGTTAGGGTTAAGGTTAGGTTTGGAGTTAGGGTTAGGGTTAGCATTAGGGTTAGGGTTAGGGTTAGGGTTAGGGCTAGGGTTAAAGGGTTAGGGTTAGGGTTAGGGTTAGGGTTATGGTTATGGTTGAAGTTAGGGTTAGGGTTGGAGTTAGGGTTAAGGTTAGGTTTGGAGTTAGGGTTGGAGTTAGGGTTAAGGTTAGGTTTGGAGTTAGGGTTAGGGTTAGCATTATGGTTAGGGTTAGGGTTAGGGTTAGGGTTAGGGTTATGGTTATGGTTGAAGTTAGGGTTAGGGTTGGAGTTAGGGTTAAGGTTAGGTTTGGAGTTAGGGTTGGGGTTAGGGTTAGGGTTAGCATTAGGGTTAGGGGTAGGGTTAGGGTTATGGTTATGGTTGAAGTTAGGGTTAAGGTTAGGTTTGGAGTTAGGGTTAGGGTTAGGGTTAGGGTTAGGGTTAGGGTTAGCATTAGGGTTAGGGTTATGGTTATGGTTGAAGTTAGGGTTAGGGTTGGAGTTAGGGTTAAGGTTAGGGTTGGAGTTAGGGTTAAGGTTAGGGTTAGGGTTAGGGTTAGGGTTAGCATTAGGGTTAGGGTTAGGGTTAGGGTTATGGTTATGGTTGAAGTTAGGGTTAGGGTTGGAGTTAGGGTTAAGGTTAGGTTTGGAGTTAGGGTTAGGGTTAGGGTTAGGGTTAGCATTAGGTTTAGGGTTAGGGTTAGGGTTATGGTTATGATTGAAGTTAGGGTTAGGGTTGGAGTTAGGGTTAAGGTTAGGGTTGGAGTTAGGGTTAAGGTTAGGGTTAGGGTTTGAGTTAGCATTAGGGTTAGGGTTAGGGTTAGGGTTAGCATTAGGGTTAGGGTTAGGGTTATGGTTAGGGTTATGGTTATGGTTGAAGTTAGGGTTAGGGTTGGAGTTAGGGTTAAGGTTAGGTTTGGAGTTAGGGTTAGGGTTAGGGTTGGAGTTAGGGTTGGAGTTAGGGTTAAGGTTAGGTTTGGAGTTAGGGTTAGGGTTAGCATTAGGGTTAGGGTTAGGGTTAGGGTTAGGGCTAGGGTTAAAGGGTTAGGGTTAGGGTTAGGGTTAGGGTTATGGTTATGGTTGAAGTTAGGGTTAGGGTTGGAGTTAGGGTTAAGGTTAGGTTTGGAGTTAGGGTTGGAGTTAGGGTTAAGGTTAGGTTTGGAGTTAGGGTTAGGGTTAGCATTATGGTTAGGGTTAGGGTTAGGGTTAGGGTTAGGGTTATGGTTATGGTTGAAGTTAGGGTTAGGGTTGGAGTTAGGGTTAAGGTTAGGTTTGGAGTTAGGGTTGGGGTTAGGGTTAGGGTTAGGGTTAGGGTTAGCATTAGGGTTAGGGGTAGGGTTAGGGTTATGGTTATGGTTGAAGTTAGGGTTAAGGTTAGGTTTGGAGTTAGGGTTAGGGTTAGGGTTAGGGTTAGGGTTAGCATTAGGGTTAGGGTTATGGTTATGGTTGAAGTTAGGGTTAGGGTTGGAGTTAGGGTTAAGGTTAGGGTTGGAGTTAGGGTTAAGGTTAGGGTTAGGGTTGGAGTTAGGGTTAAGGTTAGCGTTAGGGTTGGAGTTAGGGTTAGGGTTAGCATTAGGGTTAGGGTTGGAGTTAGGGTTGGAAATAGGGTTAAGGTTAGGTTTGGAGTTAGGGTTAGGGTTAGCATTAGGGTTAGGGTTATGGTTATGGTTGAAGTTAGGGTTAGGGTTGGAGTTAGGGTTAAGGTTAGGTTTGGAGTTAGGGTTAGGGTTAGCATTAGGGTTAGGGTTAGGGTTATGGTTATGGTTGAAGTTAGGGTTAGGGTTGGAGTTAGGGTTAAGGTTAGGGTTGGGGTTAGGGTTGGAGTTAGGGTTAAGGTTAGCATTAGGGTTAGGGTTGGAGTTGGTGTTAGGGTTAGCATTAGGGTTAGGGTTGGAGTTGGGGTTAGGGTTAGCATTAGCATCAAGGTTAGCATTAGCATTCGGGTTAGCATTAGCATTCGGGTTAGAATTAGCATTAGGGTAGGAGTTAGGGTTACGGTTAGCATTAGCATCAAGGTTAGCATTAGCATTAGGGTTAGCATTAGCATTAGGGTTAGCATTAGCATTAGGGTTAGCATTAGCATTAGGGTTAGCATTAGCATTAGGGTTAGCATTAGGGTTGGAGTTAGGGTAAATCAATGGACAGTGTGGAGGGACTCGCCTCCTGAAGGAGTCAGTAAAGGCCACCTCAGGAGCCTTTTCTGGGCCCCCCAGTCAGGCTGGAGAACCTTCAAACAGCCCAAAATGAACAAGATCTTTGCTGCCATCTCACCCTGCTGCACCTCAGTGCTCCACCTGAGCTGAGGGGCAGCTGGGAGAAGGTTCCCTGAGCCTCCCTGCTGAAGTAAACAGGAGGGTTAGGGTTGGAGTTAGGGTTAGGGTTGGAGTTAGGGTTGAGGTTAGGGTTGGAGTTAGGGTTAAGGTTAGGTTTGGAGTTAGGGTTAGGGTTAGCATTAGGGTTAGGGTTGGAGTTAGGGTTGGAGTTAGGGTTGGAGTTAGGGTTAAGGTTAGGTTTGGAGTTAGGGTTAGGGTTGGAGTTAGGGTTAAGGTTAGCATTAGGGTTAGAGTTAGGGTTAGGGTTGGAGTTAGGGTTAAGGTTAGCATTAGGGTTAGGGTTAGTGTTAAGGTTAGGGTTGGAGTTAGGGTTAGGGTGGGAGTTAGGGTTAGGGTTATGGTTGAAGTTAGGGTTAGGGTTGGAGTTAGGGTTGGAGTTAGGGTTAGGGTGGGAGTTAGGGTTAGGGTTATGGTTGAAGTTAGGGTTAGGGTTGGAGTTAGGGTTAAGGTTAGGGTTGGAGTTAGGGTTAAGGTTAGGTTTGGAGTTAGGGTTAGGGTTAGCATTAGGGTTAGGGTTAGGGTTGGAGTTAGGGTTGGAGTTAGGGTTGGAGTTAGGGTTAAGGTTAGGTTTGGAGTTAGGGTTAGGGTTGGAGTTAGCGTTGGAGTTAGGGTTAAGGTTAGGTTTGGAGTTAGGGTTAGGGTTAGCATTAGGGTTAGGGTTAGGGTTAGGGTTAGGGTTAGGGTTATGGTTGAAGTTAGGGTTAGGGTTGGAGTTAGGGTTAAGGTTAGGTTTGGAGTTAGGGTTAGGGTTAGGGTTAGCATTAGGGTTAGGGTTAGGGTTAGGGTTATGGTTATGGTTGAAGTTAGGGTTAGGGTTGGAGTTAGGGTTAAGTTTAGGTTTGGAGTTAGGGTTAGGGTTAGGGTTAGGGTTAGCATTAGGGTTAGGGTTAGGGTTAGGGTTAGGGTTATGGTTATGGTTGAAGTTAGGGTTAGGGTTGGAGTTAGGGTTAAGGTTAGCATTAGGGTTAGGGTTGGAGTTGGGGTTAGGGTTAGCATTAGGGTTAGGGTTGGAGTTGGGGTTAGGGTTAGCATTAGCATCAAGGTTAGCATTAGCATTCGGGTTAGCATTAGCATTCGGGTTAGAATTAGCATTAGGGTAGGAGTTAGGGTTAGCATTAGCATCAAGGTTAGCATTAGCATTCGGGTTAGCATTAGCATTAGGGTTAGAATTAGGGTAGGAGTTAGGGTTACGGTTAGCATTAGCATCAAGGTTAGCATTAGCATCAGGGTTAGCATTAGCATCAGGGTTAGCATTAGGGTTAGCATTAGCATCAGGGTTAGCATTAGGGTTAGCATTAGCATTAGGGTTAGCATTAGGGTTGGAGTTAGGGTAAATCAATGGACAGTGTGGAGGGACTCGCCTCCTGAAGGAGTCAGTAAAGGCCACCTCAGGAGCCTTTTCTGGGCCCCCCAGTCAGGCTGGAGAACCTTCAAACAGCCCAAAATGAGCAAGATCTTTGCTGCCATCTCACCCTGCTGCACCTCAGTGCTCCACCTGAGCTGAGGGGCAGCTGGGAGAAGGTTCCCTGATCCTCCCTGCTGAAGTAAACAGGAGGGTTAGGGTTGGAGTTAGGGTTAGGGTTGGAGTTAGGGTTGAGGTTAGGGTTGGAGTTAGGGTTAAGGTTAGGTTTGGAGTTAGGGTTAGGGTTAGCATTAGGGTTAGCATTAGGGTTGGAGTTAGGGTAAATCAATGGACAGTGTGGAGGGACTCGCCTCCTGAAGGAGTCAGTAAAGGCCACCTCAGGAGCCTTTTCTGGGCCCCCCAGTCAGGCTGGAGAACCTTCAAACAGCCCAAAATGAACAAGATCTTTGCTGCCATCTCACCCTGCTGCACCTCAGTGCTCCACCTGAGCTGAGGGGCAGCTGGGAGAAGGTTCCCTGAGCCTCCCTGCTGAATTAAACAGGAGGGTTAGGGTTGGAGTTAGGGTTAGGGTTGGAGTTAGGGTTGAGGTTAGGGTTGGAGTTAGGGTTAAGGTTAGGTTTGGAGTTAGGGTTAGGGTTAGCATTAGGGTTAGGGTTAGGGTTAGGGTTAGGGTTAGGGTTAGGGTTAGGGTTGAAGTTAGGGTTAGGGTTGGAGTTAGGGTTAAGGTTAGGTTTGGAGTTAGGGTTAGGGTTAGGGTTGGAGTTAGGGTTAAGGTTAGGGTTAGGGTTAGGGTTAGGGTTAGCGTTAGGGTTAGGGTTAGGGTTATGGTTATGGTTGAAGTTAGGGTTAGGGTTGGAGTTAGGGTTAAGGTTAGGTTTGGAGTTAGGGTTAGGGTTAGGGTTAGGGTTAGGGTTAGCATTAGGGTTAGGGTTAGGGTTAGGGTTATGGTTATGGTTGAAGTTAGGGTTAGGGTTGGAGTTAGGGTTAAGGTTAGGTTTGGAGTTAGGGTTGGAGTTAGGGCTAAGGTTAGGTTTGGAGTTAGGGTTAGGGTTAGGGTTAGGGTTAGGGTTAGCATTAGGGTTAGGGTTAGGGTTAGGGTTAGGGTTATGGTTATGGTTGAAGTTAGGGTTAGGGTTGGAGTTAGGGTTAAGGTTAGGTTTGGAGTTAGGGTTAGGGTTAGCATTAGGGTTAGGGTTAGGGTTAGGGTTAGGGTTATGGTTATGGTTGAAGTTAGGGTTAGGGTTGGAGTTAGGGTTAAGGTTAGGTTTGGAGTTAGGGTTAGGGTTAGGGTTAGGGTTAGCATTAGGGTTAGGGTTAGGGTTAGGGTTATGGTTATGGTTGAAGTTAGGGTTAGGGTTGGAGTTAGGGTTAAGGTTAGGTTTGGAGTTAGGGTTAGGGTTAGGGTTAGGGTTAGGGTTAGCATTAGGGTTAGGGTTGGAGTTGGGGTTAGGGTTAGCATTAGCATCAAGGTTAGCATTAGCATTCGGGTTAGCATTAGCATTCGGGTTAGAATTAGCATTAGGGTAGGAGTTAGGGTTAGCATTAGCATCAAGGTTAGCATTAGCATCAAGGTTAGCATTAGCATCAGGGTTAGCATTAGCATTAGGGTTAGCATTAGGGTTGGAGTTAGGGTAAATCAATGGACAGTGTGGAGGGACTCGCCTCCTGAAGGAGTCAGTAAAGGCCACCTCAGGAGCCTTTTCTGGGCCCCCCAGTCAGGCTGGAGAACCTTCAAACAGCCCAAAATGAACAAGATCTTTGCTGCCATCTCACCCTGCTGCACCTCAGTGCTCCACCTGAGCTGAGGGGCAGCTGGGAGAAGGTTCCCTGAGCCTCCCTGCTGAAGTAACCAGGAGGGTTAGGGTTGGAGTTAGGGTTAGGGTTGGAGTTAGGGTTGAGGTTAGGGTTGGAGTTAGGGTTAAGGTTAGGTTTGGAGTTAGGGTTAGGGTTAGCATTAGGGTTAGGGTTAGGGTTAGGGTTATGGTTATGGTTGAAGTTAGGGTTAGGGTTGGAGTTAGGGTTAAGGTTAGGGTTAGGGTTATGGTTATGGTTGAAGTTAGGGTTAGGGTTGGAGTTAGGGTTAAGGTTAGGTTTGGAGTTAGGGTTAGGGTTAGGGTTAGGGTTAGGGTTAGGGTTAGCATTAGGGTTAGGGTTAGGGTTAGGGTTATGGTTATGGTTGAAGTTAGGGTTAGGGTTGGAGTTAGGGTTAAGGTTAGGTTTGGAGTTAGGGTTAGGGTTAGGGTTAGGGTTAGGGTTAGCATTAGGGTTAGGGTTAGGGTTAGGGTTATGGTTAGGGTTATGGTTAGGGTTATGGTTATGGTTGAAGTTAGGGTTAGGGTTGGAGTTAGGGTTAAGGTTAGGTTTGGAGTTAGGGTTAGGGTTAGGGTTGGAGTTAGGGTTGGAGTTAGGGTTAAGGTTAGGTTTGGAGTTAGGGTTAGGGTTAGCATTAGGGTTAGGGTTAGGGTTAGGGTTATGGTTATGGTTGAAGTTAGGGTTAGGGTTGGAGTTAGGGTTAAGGTTAGGGTTAGGGTTAGGGTTAGCGTTAGGGTTAGGGTTAGGGTTATGGTTATGGTTGAAGTTAGGGTTAGGGTTGGAGTTAGGGTTAAGGTTAGGTTTGGAGTTAGGGTTGGAGTTAGGGTTAAGGTTAGGTTTGGAGTTAGGGTTAGGGTTAGGGTTAGCATTAGGGTTAGGGTTAGGGTTAGGGTTATGGTTATGGTTGAAGTTAGGGTTAGGGTTGGAGTTAGGGTTAAGGTTAGGGTTAGGGTTAGGGTTAGGGTTAGCATTAGGGTTATGGTTAGGGTTAGGGTTATGGTTATGGTTGAAGTTAGGGTTAGGGTTGGAGTTAGGGTTAAGGTTAGGTTTGGAGTTAGGGTTAGGGTTAGGGTTAGGGTTAGGGTTAGGGTTATGGTTATGGTTGAAGTTAGGGTTAGGGTTGGAGTTAGGGTTAAGGTTAGGTTTGGAGTTAGGGTTAGGGTTAGGGTTAGGGTTAGCATTAGGGTTAGGGTTAGGGTTAGGGTTATGGTTATGGTTGAAGTTAGGGTTAGGGTTGGAGTTAGGGTTAAGGTTAGGTTTGGAGTTAGGGTTAGGGTTAGGGTTAGGGTTAGGGTTAGCATTAGGGTTAGGGTTGGAGTTGGGGTTAGGGTTAGCATTAGCATCAAGGTTAGCATTAGCATTCGGGTTAGCATTAGCATTCGGGTTAGAATTAGCATTAGGGTAGGAGTTAGGGTTAGCATTAGCATCAAGGTTAGCATTAGCATCAAGGTTAGCATTAGCATCAGGGTTAGCATTAGCATTAGGGTTAGCATTAGGGTTGGAGTTAGGGTAAATCAATGGACAGTGTGGAGGGACTCGCCTCCTGAAGGAGTCAGTAAAGGCCACCTCAGGAGCCTTTTCTGGGCCCCCCAGTCAGGCTGGAGAACCTTCAAACAGCCCAAAATGAACAAGATCTTTGCTGCCATCTCACCCTGCTGCACCTCAGTGCTCCACCTGAGCTGAGGGGCAGCTGGGAGAAGGTTCCCTGAGCCTCCCTGCTGAAGTAAACAGGAGGGTTAGGGTTAGGGTTGGAGTTAGGGTTGAGGTTAGGGTTGGAGTTAGGGTTAGGGTTGGAGTTAGGGTTGAGGTTAGGGTTGGAGTTAGAGTTAAGGTTAGGTTTGGAGTTAGGGTTAGGGTTAGCATTAGGGTTAGGGTTAGGGTTAGGGTTATGGTTATGGTTGAAGTTAGGGTTAGGGTTGGAGTTAGGGTTAAGGTTAGGGTTAGGGTTATGGTTATGGTTGAAGTTAGGGTTAGGGTTGGAGTTAGGGTTAAGGTTAGGTTTGGAGTTAGGGTTAGGGTTAGGGTTAGGGTTAGCATTAGGGTTAGGGTTAGGGTTAGGGTTATGGTTATGGTTGAAGTTAGGGTTAGGGTTGGAGTTAGGGTTAAGGTTAGGTTTGGAGTTAGGGTTAGGGTTAGGGTTAGGGTTAGGGTTAGCATTAGGGTTAGGGTTAGGGTTAGGGTTATGGTTAGGGTTATGGTTATGGTTGAAGTTAGGGTTAGGGTTGGAGTTAGGGTTAAGGTTAGGTTTGGAGTTAGGGTTAGGGTTAGGGTTGGAGTTAGGGTTGGAGTTAGGGTTAAGGTTAGGTTTGGAGTTAGGGTTAGGGTTAGCATTAGGGTTAGGGTTAGGGTTAGGGTTATGGTTATGGTTATGGTTGAAGTTAGGGTTAGGGTTGGAGTTAGGGTTAAGGTTAGGGTTAGGGTTAGGGTTAGCGTTAGGGTTAGGGTTATGGTTATGGTTGAAGTTAGGGTTAGGGTTGGAGTTAGGGTTAAGGTTAGGTTTGGAGTTAGGGTTGGAGTTAGGGTTAAGGTTAGGTTTGGAGTTAGGGTTAGGGTTAGGGTTAGCATTAGGGTTAGGGTTAGGGTTATGGTTATGGTTGAAGTTAGGGTTAGGGTTGGAGTTAGGGTTAAGGTTAGGGTTAGGGTTAGGGTTAGGGTTAGCATTAGGGTTATGGTTAGGGTTAGGGTTATGGTTATGGTTGAAGTTAGGGTTAGGGTTGGAGTTAGGGTTAAGGTTAGGTTTGGAGTTAGGGTTAGGGTTAGGGTTAGGGTTAGGGTTAGGGTTATGGTTATGGTTGAAGTTAGGGTTAGGGTTGGAGTTAGGGTTAAGGTTAGGTTTGGAGTTAGGGTTGGAGTTAGGGTTAAGGTTAGGTTTGGAGTTAGGGTTAGGGTTAGCATTATGGTTAGGGTTAGGGTTAGGGTTAGGGTTAGGGTTATGGTTATGGTTGAAGTTAGGGTTAGGGTTGGAGTTAGGGTTAAGGTTAGGTTTGGAGTTAGGGTTAGGGTTAGGGTTAGGGTTAGCATTAGGGTTAGGGTTAGGGTTAGGGTTATGGTTATGGTTGAAGTTAGGGTTAAGGTTAGGTTTGGAGTTAGGGTTAGGGTTAGGGTTAGGGTTAGCATTAGGGTTAGGGTTATGGTTATGGTTGAAGTTAGGGTTAGGGTTGGAGTTAGGGTTAAGGTTAGGGTTGGAGTTAGGGTTAAGGTTAGGGTTAGGGTTGGAGTTAGGGTTAAGGTTAGCGTTAGGGTTAGGGTTGGAGTTAGGGTTAGGGTTAGCATTAGGGTTAGGGTTAGGGTTAGGGTTATGGTTATGGTTGAAGTTAGGGTTAGGGTTGGAGTTAGGGTTAAGGTTAGGTTTGGAGTTAGGGTTAGGGTTAGGGTTAGGGTTAGCATTAGGGTTAGGGTTATGGTTAGGGTTATGGTTATGGTTGAAGTTAGGGTTAGGGTTGGAGTTAGGGTTAAGGTTAGGTTTGGAGTTAGGGTTAGGGTTAGGGTTGGAGTTAGGGTTGGAGTTAGGGTTAAGGTTAGGTTTGGAGTTAGGGTTAGGGTTAGCATTAGGGTTAGGGTTAGGGTTAGGGTTATGGTTATGGTTGAAGTTAGGGTTAGGGTTGGAGTTAGGGTTAAGGTTAGGGTTAGGGTTAGGGTTAGCGTTAGGGTTAGGGTTAGGGTTATGGTTATGGTTGAAGTTAGGGTTAGGGTTGGAGTTAGGGTTAAGGTTAGGTTTGGAGTTAGGGTTGGAGTTAGGGTTAAGGTTAGGTTTGGAGTTAGGGTTAGGGTTAGGGTTAGGGTTAGGGTTAGCATTAGGGTTAGGGTTAGGGTTAGGGTTATGGTTATGGTTGAAGTTAGGGTTAGGGTTGGAGTTAGGGTTAAGGTTAGGGTTAGGGTTAGGGTTAGCATTAGGGTTAGGGTTAGGGTTAGGGTTATGGTTATGGTTGAAGTTAGGGTTAGGGTTGGAGTTAGGGTTAAGGTTAGGTTTGGAGTTAGGGTTAGGGTTAGGGTTAGGGTTAGCATTAGGTTTAGGGTTAGGGTTAGGGTTATGGTTATGGTTGAAGTTAGGGTTAGGGTTGGAGTTAGGGTTAAGGTTAGGGTTGGAGTTAGGGTTAAGGTTAGGGTTAGGGTTGGAGTTAGCATTAGGGTTAGGGTTAGGGTTAGCATTAGGGTTAGGGTTAGGGTTATGGTTAGGGTTATGGTTATGGTTGAAGTTAGGGTTAGGGTTGGAGTTAGGGTTAAGGTTAGGTTTGGAGTTAGGGTTAGGGTTAGGGTTGGAGTTAGGGTTGGAGTTAGGGTTAAGGTTAGGTTTGGAGTTAGGGTTAGGGTTAGCATTAGGGTTAGGGTTAGGGTTAGGGCTAGGGTTAAAGGGTTAGGGTTAGGGTTAGGGTTAGGGTTATGGTTATGGTTGAAGTTAGGGTTAGGGTTGGAGTTAGGGTTAAGGTTAGGTTTGGAGTTAGGGTTGGAGTTAGGGTTAAGGTTAGGTTTGGAGTTAGGGTTAGGGTTAGCATTATGGTTAGGGTTAGGGTTAGGGTTAGGGTTAGGGTTATGGTTATGGTTGAAGTTAGGGTTAGGGTTGGAGTTAGGGTTAAGGTTAGGTTTGGAGTTAGGGTTAGGGTTAGGGTTAGGGTTAGGGTTAGCATTAGGGTTAGGGGTAGGGTTAGGGTTATGGTTATGGTTGAAGTTAGGGTTAAGGTTAGGTTTGGAGTTAGGGTTAGGGTTAGGGTTAGGGTTAGGGTTAGGGTTAGCAGTAGGGTTAGGGTTATGGTTATGGTTGAAGTTAGGGTTAGGGTTGGAGTTAGGGTTAAGGTTAGGGTTGGAGTTAGGGTTAAGGTTAGGGTTAGGGTTGGAGTTAGGGTTAAGGTTAGCGTTAGGGTTAGGGTTGGAGTTAGGGTTAAGGTTAGCATTAGGGTTAGGGTTGGAGTTAGGGTTAGGGTTAGCATTAGGGTTAGGGTTGGAGTTAGGGTTGGAAATAGGGTTAAGGTTAGGTTTGGAGTTAGGGTTAGGGTTAGCATTAGGGTTAGGGTTAGGGTTAGGGTTATGGTTATGGTTGAAGTTAGGGTTAGGGTTGGAGTTAGGGTTAAGGTTAGGTTTGGAGTTAGGGTTAGGGTTAGCATTAGGGTTAGGGTTAGGGTTATGGTTATGGTTGAAGTTAGGGTTAGGGTTGGAGTTAGGGTTAAGGTTAGGGTTGGGGTTAGGGTTGGAGTTAGGGTTAAGGTTAGCATTAGGGTTAGGGTTGGAGTTGGTGTTAGGGTTAGCATTAGGGTTAGGGTTGGAGTTGGGGTTAGGGTTAGCATTAGCATCAAGGTTAGCATTAGCATTCGGGTTAGCATTAGCATTCGGGTTAGAATTAGCATTAGGGTAGGAGTTAGGGTTACGGTTAGCATTAGCATCAAGGTTAGCATTAGCATCAGGGTTAGCATTAGCATTAGGGTTAGCATTAGCATTAGGGTTAGCATTAGCATTAGGGTTAGCATTAGCATTAGGGTTAGCATTAGGGTTGGAGTTAGGGTAAATCAATGGACAGTGTGGAGGGACTCGCCTCCTGAAGGAGTCAGTAAAGGCCACCTCAGGAGCCTTTTCTGGGCCCCCCAGTCAGGCTGGAGAACCTTCAAACAGCCCAAAATGAACAAGATCTTTGCTGCCATCTCACCCTGCTGCACCTCAGTGCTCCACCTGAGCTGAGGGGCAGCTGGGAGAAGGTTCCCTGAGCCTCCCTGCTGAAGTAAACAGGAGGGTTAGGGTTGGAGTTAGGGTTAGGGTTAGGGTCATGGTTATGGTTGAAGTTAGGGTTAGGGTTGAGTTAGGGTTAAGGTTAGGTTTGGAGTTAGGGTTGGAGTTAGGGTTAAGGTTAGGTTTGGAGTTAGGGTTAGGGTTAGGGTTAGCATTAGGGTTAGGGTTAGGGTTAGGGTTAGGGTTATGGTTATGGTTGAAGTTAGGGTTAGGGTTGGAGTTAGGGTTAAGGTTAGGTTTGGAGTTAGGGTTAGGGTTAGGGTTAAGGTTAGGTTTGGAGTTAGGGTTAGGGTTAGGGTTAGGGTTAGGGTTAGCATTAGGGTTAGGGTTAGGGTTAGGGTTATGGTTAGGGTTATGGTTATGGTTGAAGTTAGGGTTAGGGTTGGAGTTAGGGTTAAGGTTAGGTTTGGAGTTAGGGTTAGGGTTAGGGTTGGAGTTAGGGTTGGAGTTAGGGTTAAGGTTAGGTTTGGAGTTAGGGTTAGGGTTAGGGTTAGGGTTAGCATTAGGGTTAGGGTTAGGGTTAGGGTTATGGTTATGGTTGAAGTTAGGGTTAAGGTTAGGTTTGGAGTTAGGGTTAGGGTTAGGGTTAGGGTTAGCATTAGGGTTAGGGTTATGGTTATGGTTGAAGTTAGGGTTAGGGTTGGAGTTAGGGTTAAGGTTAGGGTTGGAGTTAGGGTTAAGGTTAGGGTTAGGGTTGGAGTTAGGGTTAAGGTTAGCGTTAGGGTTAGGGTTGGAGTTAGGGTTAGGGTTAGCATTAGGGTTAGGGTTAGGGTTAGGGTTATGGTTATGGTTGAAGTTAGGGTTAGGGTTGGAGTTAGGGTTAAGGTTAGGTTTGGAGTTAGGGTTAGGGTTGGAGTTAGCATTAGGGTTAGGGTTAGGGTTAGCATTAGGGTTAGGGTTAGGGTTAGGGTTATGGTTAGGGTTATGGTTATGGTTGAAGTTAGGGTTAGGGTTGGAGTTAGGGTTAAGGTTAGGTTTGGAGTTAGGGTTAGGGTTAGGGTTGGAGTTAGGGTTGGAGTTAGGGTTAAGGTTAGGTTTGGAGTTAGGGTTAGGGTTAGCATTAGGGTTAGGGTTAGGGTTAGGGTTATGGTTATGGTTGAAGTTAGGGTTAGGGTTGGAGTTAGGGTTAAGGTTAGGGTTAGGGTTAGGGTTAGGGTTAGGGTTAGCGTTAGGGTTAGGGTTAGGGTTATGGTTATGGTTGAAGTTAGGGTTAGGGTTGGAGTTAGGGTTAAGGTTAGGTTTGGAGTTAGGGTTGGAGTTAGGGTTAAGGTTAGGTTTGGAGTTAGGGTTAGGGTTAGGGTTAGGGTTAGCATTAGGGTTAGGGTTAGGGTTATGGTTATGGTTGAAGTTAGGGTTAGGGTTGGAGTTAGGGTTAAGGTTAGGGTTAGGGTTAGGGTTAGCATTAGGGTTAGGGTTAGGGTTAGGGTTATGGTTATGGTTGAAGTTAGGGTTAGGGTTGGAGTTAGGGTTAAGGTTAGGTTTGGAGTTAGGGTTAGGGTTAGGGTTAGGGTTAGCATTAGGTTTAGGGTTAGGGTTAGGGTTATGGTTATGGTTGAAGTTAGGGTTAGGGTTGGAGTTAGGGTTAAGGTTAGGGTTAGGGTTGGAGTTAGGGTTAAGGTTAGCGTTAGGGTTAGGGTTGGAGTTAGGGTTAAGGTTAGCATTAGGGTTAGGGTTGGAGTTAGGGTTAGGGTTAGCATTAGGGTTAGGGTTGGAGTTAGGGTTGGAAATAGGGTTAAGGTTAGGTTTGGAGTTAGGGTTAGGGTTAGCATTAGGGTTAGGGTTAGGGTTAGGGTTATGGTTATGGTTGAAGTTAGGGTTAGGGTTGGAGTTAGGGTTAAGGTTAGGTTTGGAGTTAGGGTTAGGGTTAGCATTAGGGTTAGGGTTAGGGTTATGGTTATGGTTGAAGTTAGGGTTAGGGTTGGAGTTAGGGTTAAGGTTAGGGTTGGGGTTAGGGTTGGAGTTAGGGTTAAGGTTAGCATTAGGGTTAGGGTTGGAGTTGGTGTTAGGGTTAGCATTAGGGTTAGGGTTGGAGTTGGGGTTAGGGTTAGCATTAGCATCAAGGTTAGCATTAGCATTCGGGTTAGCATTAGCATTCGGGTTAGAATTAGCATTAGGGTAGGAGTTAGGGTTACGGTTAGCATTAGCATCAAGGTTAGCATTAGCATCAGGGTTAGCATTAGCATTAGGGTTAGCATTAGCATTAGGGTTAGCATTAGCATTAGGGTTAGCATTAGCATTAGGGTTAGCATTAGCATTAGGGTTAGCATTAGGGTTGGAGTTAGGGTAAATCAATGGACAGTGTGGAGGGACTCGCCTCCTGAAGGAGTCAGTAAAGGCCACCTCAGGAGCCTTTTCTGGGCCCCCCAGTCAGGCTGGAGAACCTTCAAACAGCCCAAAATGAACAAGATCTTTGCTGCCATCTCACCCTGCTGCACCTCAGTGCTCCACCTGAGCTGAGGGGCAGCTGGGAGAAGGTTCCCTGAGCCTCCCTGCTGAAGTAAACAGGAGGGTTAGGGTTGGAGTTAGGGTTAGGGTTAGGGTTATGGTTATGGTTGAAGTTAGGGTTAGGGTTGAGTTAGGGTTAAGGTTAGGTTTGGAGTTAGGGTTGGAGTTAGGGTTAAGGTTAGGTTTGGAGTTAGGGTTAGGGTTAGGGTTAGCATTAGGGTTAGGGTTAGGGTTAGGGTTAGGGTTATGGTTATGGTTGAAGTTAGGGTTAGGGTTGGAGTTAGGGTTAAGGTTAGGTTTGGAGTTAGGGTTAGGGTTAGGGTTAAGGTTAGGTTTGGAGTTAGGGTTAGGGTTAGGGTTAGGGTTAGGGTTAGCATTAGGGTTAGGGTTAGGGTTAGGGTTATGGTTAGGGTTATGGTTATGGTTGAAGTTAGGGTTAGGGTTGGAGTTAGGGTTAAGGTTAGGTTTGGAGTTAGGGTTAGGGTTAGGGTTGGAGTTAGGGTTGGAGTTAGGGTTAAGGTTAGGTTTGGAGTTAGGGTTAGGGTTAGCATTAGGGTTAGGGTTAGGGTTAGGGTTATGGTTATGGTTGAAGTTAGGGTTAGGGTTGGAGTTAGGGTTAAGGTTAGGGTTAGGGTTAGGGTTAGCGTTAGGGTTAGGGTTAGGGTTATGGTTATGGTTGAAGTTAGGGTTAGGGTTGGAGTTAGGGTTAAGGTTAGGTTTGGAGTTAGGGTTGGAGTTAGGGTTAAGGTTAGGTTTGGAGTTAGGGTTAGGGTTAGGGTTAGCATTAGGGTTAGGGTTAGGGTTATGGTTATGGTTGAAGTTAGGGTTAGGGTTGGAGTTAGGGTTAAGGTTAGGGTTAGGGTTAGGGTTAGGGTTAGCATTAGGGTTATGGTTAGGGTTAGGGTTATGGTTATGGTTGAAGTTAGGGTTAGGGTTGGAGTTAGGGTTAAGGTTAGGTTTGGAGTTAGGGTTAGGGTTAGGGTTAGGGTTAGGGTTAGGGTTAGGGTTATGGTTATGGTTGAAGTTAGGGTTAGGGTTGGAGTTAGGGTTAAGGTTAGGTTTGGAGTTAGGGTTGGAGTTAGGGTTAAGGTTAGGTTTGGAGTTAGGGTTAGGGTTAGCATTATGGTTAGGGTTAGGGTTAGGGTTAGGGTTAGGGTTATGGTTATGGTTGAAGTTAGGGTTAGGGTTGGAGTTAGGGTTAAGGTTAGGTTTGGAGTTAGGGTTAGGGTTAGGGTTAGGGTTAGCATTAGGGTTAGGGTTAGGGTTAGGGTTATGGTTATGGTTGAAGTTAGGGTTAAGGTTAGGTTTGGAGTTAGGGTTAGGGTTAGGGTTAGGGTTAGCATTAGGGTTAGGGTTATGGTTATGGTTGAAGTTAGGGTTAGGGTTGGAGTTAGGGTTAAGGTTAGGGTTGGAGTTAGGGTTAAGGTTAGGGTTAGGGTTGGAGTTAGGGTTAAGGTTAGCGTTAGGGTTAGGGTTGGAGTTAGGGTTAGGGTTAGCATTAGGGTTAGGGTTAGGGTTAGGGTTATGGTTATGGTTGAAGTTAGGGTTAGGGTTGGAGTTAGGGTTAAGGTTAGGTTTGGAGTTAGGGTTAGGGTTGGAGTTAGCATTAGGGTTAGGGTTAGGGTTAGCATTAGGGTTAGGGTTAGGGTTAGGGTTATGGTTAGGGTTATGGTTATGGTTGAAGTTAGGGTTAGGGTTGGAGTTAGGGTTAAGGTTAGGTTTGGAGTTAGGGTTAGGGTTAGGGTTGGAGTTAGGGTTGGAGTTAGGGTTAAGGTTAGGTTTGGAGTTAGGGTTAGGGTTAGCATTAGGGTTAGGGTTAGGGTTAGGGTTATGGTTATGGTTGAAGTTAGGGTTAGGGTTGGAGTTAGGGTTAAGGTTAGGGTTAGGGTTAGGGTTAGGGTTAGCGTTAGGGTTAGGGTTAGGGTTATGGTTATGGTTGAAGTTAGGGTTAGGGTTGGAGTTAGGGTTAAGGTTAGGTTTGGAGTTAGGGTTGGAGTTAGGGTTAAGGTTAGGTTTGGAGTTAGGGTTAGGGTTAGGGTTAGGGTTAGGGTTAGGGTTAGCATTAGGGTTAGGGTTAGGGTTAGGGTTATGGTTATGGTTGAAGTTAGGGTTAGGGTTGGAGTTAGGGTTAAGGTTAGGGTTAGGGTTAGGGTTAGCATTAGGGTTAGGGTTAGGGTTAGGGTTATGGTTATGGTTGAAGTTAGGGTTAGGGTTGGAGTTAGGGTTAAGGTTAGGTTTGGAGTTAGGGTTAGGGTTAGGGTTAGGGTTAGCATTAGGTTTAGGGTTAGGGTTAGGGTTATGGTTATGGTTGAAGTTAGGGTTAGGGTTGGAGTTAGGGTTAAGGTTAGGGTTGGAGTTAGGGTTAAGGTTAGGGTTAGGGTTGGAGTTAGCATTAGGGTTAGGGTTAGGGTTAGCATTAGGGTTAGGGTTAGGGTTATGGTTAGGGTTAGGGTTATGGTTATGGTTGAAGTTAGGGTTAGGGTTGGAGTTAGGGTTAAGGTTAGGTTTGGAGTTAGGGTTAGGGTTAGGGTTGGAGTTAGGGTTAAGGTTAGGTTTGGAGTTAGGGTTAGGGTTAGCATTAGGGTTAGGGTTAGGGTTAGGGCTAGGGTTAAAGGGTTAGGGTTAGGGTTAGGGTTAGGGTTATGGTTATGGTTGAAGTTAGGGTTAGGGTTGGAGTTAGGGTTAAGGTTAGGTTTGGAGTTAGGGTTGGAGTTAGGGTTAAGGTTAGGTTTGGAGTTAGGGTTAGGGTTAGCATTATGGTTAGGGTTAGGGTTAGGGTTAGGGTTAGGGTTATGGTTATGGTTGAAGTTAGGGTTAGGGTTGGAGTTAGGGTTAAGGTTAGGTTTGGAGTTAGGGTTAGGGTTAGGGTTAGGGTTAGGGTTAGCATTAGGGTTAGGGGTAGGGTTAGGGTTATGGTTATGGTTGAAGTTAGGGTTAAGGTTAGGTTTGGAGTTAGGGTTAGGGTTAGGGTTAGGGTTAGGGTTAGGGTTAGCATTAGGGTTAGGGTTATGGTTATGGTTATGGTTGAAGTTAGGGTTAGGGTTGGAGTTAGGGTTAAGGTTAGGGTTGGAGTTAGGGTTAAGGTTAGGGTTAGGGTTGGAGTTAGGGTTAAGGTTAGCGTTAGGGTTAGGGTTGGAGTTAGGGTTAAGGTTAGCATTAGGGTTAGGGTTGGAGTTAGGGTTAGGGTTAGCATTAGGGTTAGGGTTGGAGTTAGGGTTGGAAATAGGGTTAAGGTTAGGTTTGGAGTTAGGGTTAGGGTTAGCATTAGGGTTAGGGTTAGGGTTAGGGTTATGGTTATGGTTGAAGTTAGGGTTAGGGTTGGAGTTAGGGTTAAGGTTAGGGTTGGGGTTAGGGTTGGAGTTAGGGTTAAGGTTAGCATTAGGGTTAGGGTTGGAGTTGGTGTTAGGGTTAGCATTAGGGTTAGGGTTGGAGTTGGGGTTAGGGTTAGCATTAGCATCAAGGTTAGCATTAGCATTCGGGTTAGCATTAGCATTCGGGTTAGAATTAGCATTAGGGTAGGAGTTACGGTTACGGTTAGCATTAGCATCAAGGTTAGCATTAGCATCAGGGTTAGCATTAGCATTAGGGTTAGCATTAGCATTAGGGTTAGCATTAGCATTAGGGTTAGCATTAGCATTAGGGTTAGCATTAGGGTTGGAGTTAGGGTAAATCAATGGACAGTGTGGAGGGACTCGCCTCCTGAAGGAGTCAGTAAAGGCCACCTCAGGAGCCTTTTCTGGGCCCCCCAGTCAGGCTGGAGAACCTTCAAACAGCCCAAAATGAACAAGATCTTTGCTGCCATCTCACCCTGCTGCACCTCAGTGCTCCACCTGAGCTGAGGGGCAGCTGGGAGAAGGTTCCCTGAGCCTCCCTGCTGAAGTAAACAGGAGGGTTAGGGTTGGAGTTAGGGTTAGGGTTAGGGTTATGGTTATGGTTGAAGTTAGGGTTAGGGTTGAGTTAGGGTTAAGGTTAGGTTTGGAGTTAGGGTTGGAGTTAGGGTTAAGGTTAGGTTTGGAGTTAGGGTTAGGGTTAGGGTTAGCATTAGGGTTAGGGTTAGGGTTAGGGTTAGGGTTATGGTTATGGTTGAAGTTAGGGTTAGGGTTGGAGTTAGGGTTAAGGTTAGGTTTGGAGTTAGGGTTAGGGTTAGGGTTAAGGTTAGGTTTGGAGTTAGGGTTAGGGTTAGGGTTAGCATTAGGGTTAGGGTTAGAGTTAGGGTTAGGGTTGGAGTTAGGGTTAAGGTTAGCATTAGGGTTAGGGTTGGAGTTAGGGTTGGAGTTAGGGTTGGAGTTAGGGTTAAGGTTAGGTTTGGAGTTAGGGTTAGGGTTGGAGTTAGGGTTAAGGTTAGCATTAGGGTTAGAGTTAGGGTTAGGGTTGGAGTTAGGGTTAAGGTTAGCATTAGGGTTAGGGTTAGTGTTAAGGTTAGGGTTGGAGTTAGGGTTAGGGTGGGAGTTAGGGTTAGGGTTATGGTTGAAGTTAGGGTTAGGGTTGGAGTTAGGGTTGGAGTTAGGGTTAGGGTGGGAGTTAGGGTTAGGGTTATGGTTGAAGTTAGGGTTAGGGTTGGAGTTAGGGTTAAGGTTAGGGTTGGAGTTAGGGTTAAGGTTAGGTTTGGAGTTAGGGTTAGGGTTAGCATTAGGGTTAGGGTTAGGGTTGGAGTTAGGGTTGGAGTTAGGGTTGGAGTTAGGGTTGGAGTTAGGGTTAAGGTTAGGTTTGGAGTTAGGGTTAGGGTTGGAGTTAGCGTTGGAGTTAGGGTTAAGGTTAGGTTTGGAGTTAGGGTTAGGGTTAGCATTAGGGTTAGGGTTAGGGTTAGGGTTAGGGTTAGGGTTATGGTTGAAGTTAGGGTTAGGGTTGGAGTTAGGGTTAAGGTTAGGTTTGGAGTTAGGGTTAGGGTTAGGGTTAGGGTTAGCATTAGGGTTAGGGTTAGGGTTAGGGTTATGGTTATGGTTGAAGTTAGGGTTAGGGTTGGAGTTAGGGTTAAGTTTAGGTTTGGAGTTAGGGTTAAGGTTAGGGTTAGGGTTAGCATTAGGGTTAGGGTTAGGGTTAGGGTTATGGTTATGGTTGAAGTTAGGGTTAGGGTTGGAGTTAGGGTTAAGGTTAGCATTAGGGTTAGGGTTGGAGTTGGGGTTAGGGTTAGCATTAGGGTTAGGGTTGGAGTTGGGGTTAGGGTTAGCATTAGCATCAAGGTTAGCATTAGCATTCGGGTTAGCATTAGCATTCGGGTTAGAATTAGCATTAGGGTAGGATTTAGGGTTAGCATTAGCATCAAGGTTAGCATTAGCATTCGGGTTAGCATTAGCATTAGGGTTAGAATTAGGGTAGGAGTTAGGGTTACGGTTAGCATTAGCATCAAGGTTAGCATTAGCATCAGGGTTAGCATTAGCATCAGGGTTAGCATTAGGGTTAGCATTAGCATCAGGGTTAGCATTAGGGTTAGCATTAGCATTAGGGTTAGCATTAGGGTTGGAGTTAGGGTAAATCAATGGACAGTGTGGAGGGACTCGCCTCCTGAAGGAGTCAGTAAAGGCCACCTCAGGAGCCTTTTCTGGGCCCCCCAGTCAGGCTGGAGAACCTTCAAACAGCCCAAAATGAACAAGATCTTTGCTGCCATCTCACCCTGCTGCACCTCAGTGCTCCACCTGAGCTGAGGGGCAGCTGGGAGAAGGTTCCCTGAGCCTCCCTGCTGAAGTAAACAGGAGGGTTAGGGTTGGAGTTAGGGTTGAGGTTAGGGTTGGAGTTAGGGTTGAGGTTAGGGTTGGAGTTAGGGTTAAGGTTAGGTTTGGAGTTAGGGTTAGGGTTAGCATTAGGGTTAGGGTTAGGGTTAGGGTTAGGGTTATGGTTATGGTTGAAGTTAGGGTTAGGGTTGAGTTAGGGTTAAGGTTAGGTTTGGAGTTAGGGTTGGAGTTAGGGTTAAGGTTAGGTTTGGAGTTAGGGTTAGGGTTAGCATTAGGGTTAGGGTTAGGGTTAGGGTTAGGGTTATGGTTATGGTTGAAGTTAGGGTTAGGGTTGGAGTTAGGGTTAAGGTTAGGTTTGGAGTTAGGGTTAGGGTTAGGGTTAGGGTTAGGGTTAGGGTTAGCATTAGGGTTAGGGTTAGGGTTAGGGTTATGGTTATGGTTGAAGTTAGGGTTAGGGTTGGAGTTAGGGTTGAGGTTAGGGTTGGAGTTAGGGTTAAGGTTAGGTTTGGAGTTAGGGTTAGGGTTAGCATTAGGGTTAGGGTTAGGGTTAGGGTTAGGGTTATGGTTATGGTTGAAGTTAGGGTTAGGGTTGGAGTTAGGGTTAAGGTTAGGTTTGGAGTTAGGGTTAGGGTTAGGGTTAGGGTTAGCATTAGGGTTAGGGTTAGGGTTAGGGTTATGGTTATGGTTGAAGTTAGGGTTAGGGTTGGAGTTAGGGTTGAGGTTAGGGTTGGAGTTAGGGTTAAGGTTAGGTTTGGAGTTAGGGTTAGGGTTAGCATTAGGGTTAGGGTTAGGGTTATGGTTATGGTTGAAGTTAGGGTTAGGGTTGGAGTTAGGGTTAAGGTTAGGTTTGGAGTTAGGGTTAGGGTTAGGGTTGGAGTTAGGGTTAAGGTTAGGGTTGGAGTTAGGGTTAAGGTTAGGTTTGGAGTTAGGGTTAGGGTTAGGGTTGGAGTTAGGGTTGGAGTTAGGGTTAAGGTTAGGTTTGGAGTTAGGGTTAGGGTTACCATTAGGGTTAGGGTTAGGGTTAGGGTTATGGTTATGGTTGAAGTTAGGGTTAGGGTTGGAGTTAGGGTTAAGGTTAGGTTTGGAGTTAGGGTTAGGGTTAGGGTTAGGGTTAGCATTAGGGTTAGGGTTAGGGTTAGCGTTAGGGTTAGGGTTAGGGTTATGGTTATGGTTGAAGTTAGGGTTAGGGTTGGAGTTAGGGTTAAGGTTAGGTTTGGAGTTAGGGTTGGAGTTAGGGTTAAGGTTAGGTTTGGAGTTAGGGTTAGGGTTAGCATTAGGGTTAGGGTTAGGGTTAGGGTTAGGGTTGGAGTTAGGGTTAGGGTGGGAGTTAGGGTTAGGGTTATGGTTGAAGTTAGGGTTAGGGTTGGAGTTAGGGTTGGAGTTAGGGTTAGGGTGGGAGTTAGGGTTAGGGTTGTGGTTGAAGTTAGTTTTAGGGTTGGAGTTAGGGTTAAGGTTAGGTTTGGAGTTAGGGTTAGGGTTAGCATTAGGGTTAGGGTTGGAGTTAGGGTTGGAGTTAGGGTTAAGGTTAGGTTTGGAGTTAGGGTTAGGGTTAGGGTTGGAGTTAGGGTTGGAGTTAGGGTTAAGGTTAGGTTTGGAGTTAGGGTTAGGGTTAGCATTAGCATCAAGGTTAGCATTAGCATTAGGGTTAGCATTAGGGTTAGCATTAGCATTAGGGTTAGCATTAGGGTTGGAGTTAGGGTAAATCAATGGACAGTGTGGAGGGACTCGCCTCCTGAAGGAGTCAGTAAAGGCCACCTCAGGAGCCTTTTCTGGGCCCCCCAGTCAGGCTGGAGAACCTTCAAACAGCCCAAAATGAACAAGATCTTTGCTGCCATCTCACCCTGCTGCACCTCAGTGCTCCACCTGAGCTGAGGGGCAGCTGGGAGAAGGTTCCCTGATCCTCCCTGCTGAAGTAAACAGGAGGGTTAGGGTTGGAGTTAGGGTTAGGGTTGGAGTTAGGGTTGAGGTTAGGGTTGGAGTTAGGGTTAAGGTTAGGTTTGGAGTTAGGGTTAGGGTTAGCATTAGGGTTAGGGTTAGGGTTAGGGTTATGGTTGAAGTTAGGGTTAGGGTTGGAGTTAGGGTTAAGGTTAGGTTTGGAGTTAGGGTTAGGGTTAGGGTTAGCATTAGGGTTAGGGTCAGGGTTAGGGTTAGGGTTAGCATTAGGGTTAGGGTCAGGGTTAGGGTTAGGGTTAGGGTTAGGGTTATGGTTGAAGTTAGGGTTAGGGTTGGAGTTAGGGTTAAGGTTAGGTTTGGAGTTAGGGTTAGGGTTAGGGTTAGCATTAGGGTTAGGGTCAGGGTTAGGGTTAGGGTTAGCATTAGGGTTAGGGTCAGGGTTAGGGTTAGGGTTAGGGTTATGGTTATGGTTGAAGTTAGGGTTAGGGTTGGAGTTAGGGTTAAGGTTAGGTTTGGAGTTAGGGTTAGGGTTAGCATTAGGGTTAGGGTTGGAGTTAGGGTTGGAGTTAGGGTTAAGGTTAGGTTTGGAGTTAGGGTTAGGGTTGGAGTTAGGGTTAAGGTTAGCATTAGGGTTAGGGTTAGAGTTAGGGTTAGGGTTGGAGTTAGGGTTAAGGTTAGCATTAGGGTTAGGGTTAGTGTTAAGGTTAGGGTGGGAGTTAGGGTTAGGGTTATGGTTGAAGTTAGGGTTAGGGTTGGAGTTAGGGTTGGAGTTAGGGTTAGGGTGGGAGTTAGGGTTAGGGTTATGGTTGAAGTTAGGGTTAGGGTTGGAGTTAGGGTTAAGGTTAGGGTTGGAGTTAGGGTTAAGGTTAGGTTTGGAGTTAGGGTTAGGGTTAGCATTAGGGTTAGGGTTAGGGTTGGAGTTAGGGTTGGAGTTAGGGTTGGAGTTAGGGTTAAGGTTAGGTTTGGAGTTAGGGTTAGGGTTAGGGTTGGAGTTAGGGTTGGAGTTAGGGTTAAGGTTAGGTTTGGAGTTAGGGTTAGGGTTAGCATTAGGGTTAGGGTTAGGGTTAGGGTTATGGTTATGGTTGAAGTTAGGGTTAGGGTTGGAGTTAGGGTTAAGGTTAGGTTTGGAGTTAGGGTTAGGGTTAGGGTTAGCATTAGGGTTAGGGTTAGGGTTAGGGTTAGGGTTATGGTTATGGTTATGGTTGAAGTTAGGGTTAGGTTTGGAGTTAGGGTTAGGGTTAGCATTAGGGTTAGGGTTAGGGTTAGGGTTATGGTTATGGTTGAAGCTAGGGTTAGGGTTGGAGTTAGGGTTAAGGTTAGGTTTGGAGTTAGGGTTAGGGTTAGGGTTGGAGTTAGGGTTAAGGTTAGGGTTAGGGTTAGGGTTAGGGTTAGCGTTAGGGTTAGGGTTATGGTTATGGTTGAAGTTAGGGTTAGGGTTGGAGTTAGGGTTAAGGTTAGGTTTGGAGTTAGGGTTGGAGTTAGGGTTAAGGTTAGGTTTGGAGTTAGGGTTAGGGTTAGCATTAGGGTTAGGGTTAGGGTTAGGGTTAGGGTTGGAGTTAGGGTTAGGGTGGGAGTTAGGGTTAGGGTTAGGGTTATGGTTGGAGTTAGGGTTGGAGTTAGGGTTAGGGTTAGGGTTAGGGTTAGGGTTAGCGTTAGGGTTATGGTTATGGTTGAAGTTAGGGTTAGGGTTGGAGTTAGGGTTAAGGTTAGGTTTGGAGTTAGGGTTGGAGTTAGGGTTAAGGTTAGGTTTGGAGTTAGGGTTAGGGTTAGCATTAGGGTTAGGGTTAGGGTTAGGGTTAGGGTTGGAGTTAGGGTTAGGGTGGGAGTTAGGGTTAGGGTTATGGTTGAAGTTAGGGTTAGGGTTGGAGTTAGGGTTAAGGTTAGGTTTGGAGTTAGGGTTAGGGTTAGCATTAGGGTTAGGGTTAGGGTTGGAGTTAGGGTTGGAGTTAGGGTTAAGGTTAGGTTTGGAGTTAGGGTTAGGGTTAGGGTTGGAGTTAGGGTTGGAGTTAGGGTTAAGGTTAGGTTTGGAGTTAGGGTTAGGGTTAGCATTAGCATCAAGGTTAGCATTAGCATTAGGGTTAGCATTAGCATTAGGGTTAGCATTAGGGTTGGAGTTAGGGTAAATCAATGGACAGTGTGGAGGGACTCGCCTCCTGAAGGAGTCAGTAAAGGCCACCTCAGGAGCCTTTTCTGGGCCCCCCAGTCAGGCTGGAGAACCTTCAAACAGCCCAAAATGAACAAGATCTTTGCTGCCATCTCACCCTGCTGCACCTCAGTGCTCCACCTGAGCTGAGGGGCAGCTGGGAGAAGGTTCCCTGAGCCTCCCTGCTGAAGTAAACAGGAGGGTTAGGGTTGGAGTTAGGGTTGAGGTTAGGGTTGGAGTTAGGGTTGAGGTTAGGGTTGGAGTTAGGGTTAAGGTTCGGTTCGGAGTTAGGGTTAGGGTTAGCATTAGGGTTAGGGTTAGGGTTAGGGTTATGGTTATGGTTGAAGTTAGGGTTAGGGTTGGAGTTAGGGTTAAGGTTAGGTTTGGAGTTAGGGTTAGGGTTAGGGTTGGAGTTAGGGTTAAGGTTAGGGTTAGGGTTAGGGTTAGGGTTAGGGTTAGCGTTAGGGTTAGGGTTAGGGTTAGGGTTATGGTTATGGTTGAAGTTAGGGTTAGGGTTGGAGTTAGGGTTAAGGTTAGGTTTGGAGTTAGGGTTGGAGTTAGGGTTAAGGTTAGGTTTGGAGTTAGGGTTAGGGTTAGCATTAGGGTTAGGGTTAGGGTTAGGGTTATGGTTATGGTTGAAGTTAGGGTTAGGGTTGGAGTTAGGGTTAAGGTTAGGTTTGGAGTTAGGGTTAGGGTTAGGGTTAGGGTTAGGGTTAGGGTTAGCATTAGGGTTAGGGTTGGAGTTGGGGTTAGGGTTAGCATTAGCATTCGGGTTAGCATTAGCATTCGGGTTAGAATTAGCATTAGGGTAGGAGTTAGGGTTAGCATTAGCATCAAGGTTAGCATTAGCATTCGGGTTAGCATTAGCATTAGGGTTAGAATTAGGGTAGGAGTTAGGGTTACGGTTAGCATTAGCATCAAGGTTAGCATTAGCATCAGGGTTAGCATTAGCATTAGGGTTAGCATTAGCATCAGGGTTAGGGTTAGCATTAGCATTAGGGTTAGCATTAGGGTTGGAGTTAGGGTAAATCAATGGACAGTGTGGAGGGACTCGCCTCCTGAAGGAGTCAGTAAAGGCCACCTCAGGAGCCTTTTCTGGGCCCCCCAGTCAGGCTGGAGAACCTTCAAACAGCCCAAAATGAGCAAGATCTTTGCTGCCATCTCACCCTGCTGCACCTCAGTGCTCCACCTGAGCTGAGGGGCAGCTGGGAGAAGGTTCCCTGAGCCTCCCTGCTGAAGTAAACAGGAGGGTTAGGGTTGGAGTTAGGGTTGAGGTTAGGGTTGGAGTTAGGGTTAGGGTTGGAGTTAGGGTTGAGGTTAGGGTTGGAGTTAGGGTTAAGGTTAGGTTTGGAGTTAGGGTTAGGGTTAGCATTAGGGTTAGGGTTAGGGTTAGGGTTAGGGTTATGGTTATGGTTGAAGTTAGGGTTAGGGTTGGAGTTAGGGTTGAGGTTAGGGTTGGAGTTAGGGTTAAGGTTAGGTTTGGAGTTAGGGTTAGGGTTAGCATTAGGATTAGGGTTAGGGTTAGGGTTATGGTTATGGTTGAAGTTAGGGTTAGGGTTGGAGTTAGGGTTAAGGTTAGGTTTGGAGTTAGGGTTAGGGTTAGCATTAGGGTTAGGGTTGGAGTTAGGGTTAGGGTTAGGGTTAGGGTTAGGGTTAGGTTTGGAGTTAGGGTTAGGGTTAGGGTTGGAGTTAGGGTTAAGGTTAGGGTTGGAGTTAGGGTTAAGGTTAGGTTTGGAGTTAGGGTTAGGGTTAGCATTAGGGTTAGGGTTAGGGTTGGAGTTAGGGTTGGAGTTAGGTTTGGAGTTAGGTTTGGAGTTAGGGTTAAGGTTAGGTTTGGAGTTAGGGTTAGGGTTAGGGTTGGAGTTATGGTTGAAGTTAGGGTTAGGGTTGGAGTTAGGGTTAAGGTTAGGTTTGGAGTTAGGGTTAGGGTTAGGGTTAGCATTAGGGTTAGGGTTAGGGTTAGGGTTATGGTTATGGTTGAAGTTAGGGTTAGGGTTGGAGTTAGGGTTAAGGTTAGGTTTGGAGTTAGGGTTAGGGTTAGGGTTAGGGTTAGCATTAGGGTTAGGGTTAGGGTTAGGGTTATGGTTATGGTTGAAGTTAGGGTTAGGGTTGGAGTTGGGGTTAGGGTTAGCATTAGCATCAAGGTTAGCATTAGCATTCGGGTTAGCATTAGCATTCGGGTTAGAATTAGCATTAGGGTAGGAGTTAGGGTTAGCATTAGCATCAAGGTTAGCATTAGCATTCGGGTTAGCATTAGCATTAGGGTTAGAATTAGGGTAGGAGTTAGGGTTACGGTTAGCATTAGCATCAAGGTTAGCATTAGCATCAGGGTTAGCATTAGCATTAGGGTTAGCATTAGGGTTGGAGTTAGGGTAAATCAATGGACAGTGTGGAGGGACTCGCCTCCTGAAGGAGTCAGTAAAGGCCACCTCAGGAGCCTTTTCTTGGCCCCCCAGTCAGGCTGGAGAACCTTCAAACAGCCCAAAATGAACAAGATCTTTGCTGCCATCTCACCCTGCTGCACCTCAGTGCTCCACCTGAGCTGAGGGGCAGCTGGGAGAAGGTTCCCTGAGCCTCCCTGCTGAAGTAAACAGGAGGGTTAGGGTTGGAGTTAGGGTTAGGGTTGGAGTTAGGGTTGAGGTTAGGGTTGGAGTTAGGGTTAAGGTTAGGTTTGGAGTTAGGGTTAAGGTTAGCATTAGGGTTAGGGTTAGAGTTAGGGTTAGGGTTGGAGTTAGGGTTAAGGTTAGCATTAGGGTTAGGGTTAGTGTTAAGGTTAGGGTGGGAGTTAGGGTTAGGGTTATGGTTGAAGTTAGGGTTAGGGTTGGAGTTAGGGTTGGAGTTAGGGTTAGGGTGGGAGTTAGGGTTAGGGTTATGGTTGAAGTTAGGGTTAGGGTTGGAGTTAGGGTTAAGGTTAGGGTTGGAGTTAGGGTTAAGTTTAGGTTTGGAGTTAGGGTTAGGGTTAGCATTAGGGTTAGGGTTAGGGTTGGAGTTAGGGTTGGAGTTAGGGTTGGAGTTAGGGTTAAGGTTAGGTTTGGAGTTAGGGTTAGGGTTAGGGTTGGAGTTAGGGTTGGAGTTAGGGTTAAGGTTAGGTTTGGAGTTAGGGTTAGGGTTAGCATTAGGGTTAGGGTTAGGGTTAGGGTTATGGTTATGGTTGAAGTTAGGGTTAGGGTTGGAGTTAGGGTTAAGGTTAGGTTTGGAGTTAGGGTTAGGGTTAGGGTTAGGGTTAGGGTTAGGGTTAGCATTAGGGTTAGGGTTAGGGTTATGGTTATGGTTGAAGTTAGGGTTAGGTTTGGAGTTAGGGTTAGGGTTAGCATTAGGGTTAGCATTAGCATTAGGGTTAGCATTAGGGTTGGAGTTAGGGTAAATCAATGGACAGTGTGGAGGGACTCGCCTCCTGAAGGAGTCAGTAAAGGCCACCTCAGGAGCCTTTTCTGGGCCCCCCAGTCAGGCTGGAGAACCTTCAAACAGCCCAAAATGAACAAGATCTTTGCTGCCATCTCACCCTGCTGCACCTCAGTGCTCCACCTGAGCTGAGGGGCAGCTGGGAGAAGGTTCCCTGAGCCTCCCTGCTGAAGTAAACAGGAGGGTTAGGGTTGGAGTTAGGGTTGAGGTTAGGGTTGGAGTTAGGGTTGAGGTTAGGGTTGGAGTTAGGGTTAAGGTTCGGTTCGGAGTTAGGGTTAGGGTTAGCATTAGGGTTAGGGTTAGGGTTAGGGTTATGGTTATGGTTGAAGTTAGGGTTAGGGTTGGAGTTAGGGTTAAGGTTAGGTTTGGAGTTAGGGTTAGGGTTAGGGTTGGGGTTAGCGTTAGGGTTAGGGTTAGGGTTAGGGTTATGGTTATGGTTGAAGTTAGGGTTAGGGTTGGAGTTAGGGTTAAGGTTAGGTTTGGAGTTAGGGTTAGGGTTAGGGTTAGGGTTAGCATTAGGGTTAGGGTTGGAGTTGGGGTTAGGGTTAGCATTAGCATTCGGGTTAGCATTAGCATTCGGGTTAGAATTAGCATTAGGGTAGGAGTTAGGGTTAGCATTAGCATCAAGGTTAGCATTAGCATTCGGGTTAGCATTAGCATTAGGGTTAGAATTAGGGTAGGAGTTAGGGTTACGGTTAGCATTAGCATCAAGGTTAGCATTAGCATCAGGGTTAGCATTAGCATTAGGGTTAGCATTAGCATCAGGGTTAGCATTAGCATTAGGGTTAGCATTAGCATTAGGGTTAGCATTAGCATTAGGGTTAGCATTAGGGTTGGAGTTAGGGTAAATCAATGGACAGTGTGGAGGGACTCGCCTCCTGAAGGAGTCAGTAAAGGCCACCTCAGGAGCCTTTTCTGGGCCCCCCAGTCAGGCTGGAGAACCTTCAAACAGCCCAAAATGAACAAGATCTTTGCTGCCATCTCACCCTGCTGCACCTCAGTGCTCCACCTGAGCTGAGGGGCAGCTGGGAGAAGGTTCCCTGAGCCTCCCTGCTGAAGTAAACAGGAGGGTTAGGGTTGGAGTTAGGGTTGAGGTTAGGGTTGGAGTTAGGGTTGAGGTTAGGGTTGGAGTTAGGGTTAAGGTTCGGTTCGGAGTTAGGGTTAGGGTTAGCATTAGGGTTAGGGTTAGGGTTAGGGTTATGGTTATGGTTGAAGTTAGGGTTAGGGTTGGAGTTAGGGTTAAGGTTAGGTTTGGAGTTAGGGTTAGGGTTAGGGTTGGAGTTAGGGTTAAGGTTAGGGTTAGGGTTAGGGTTAGGGTTAGGGTTAGCGTTAGGGTTAGGGTTAGGGTTAGGGTTATGGTTATGGTTGAAGTTAGGGTTAGGGTTGGAGTTAGGGTTAAGGTTAGGTTTGGAGTTAGGGTTGGAGTTAGGGTTAAGGTTAGGTTTGGAGTTAGGGTTAGGGTTAGCATTAGGGTTAGGGTTAGGGTTAGGGTTAGGGTTATGGTTATGGTTGAAGTTAGGGTTAGGGTTGGAGTTAGGGTTAAGGTTAGGTTTGGAGTTAGGGTTAGGGTTAGGGTTAGGGTTAGGGTTAGCATTAGGGTTAGGGTTGGAGTTGGGGTTAGGGTTAGCATTAGCATTCGGGTTAGCATTAGCATTCGGGTTAGAATTAGCATTAGGGTAGGAGTTAGGGTTAGCATTAGCATCAAGGTTAGCATTAGCATTCGGGTTAGCATTAGCATTAGGGTTGGAGTTAGGGTTACGGTTAGCATTAGCATCAAGGTTAGCATTAGCATCAGGGTTAGCATTAGCATTAGGGTTAGCATTAGCATCAGGGTTAGGGTTAGCATTAGCATTAGGGTTAGCATTAGGGTTGGAGTTAGGGTAAATCAATGGACAGTGTGGAGGGACTCGCCTCCTGAAGGAGTCAGTAAAGGCCACCTCAGGAGCCTTTTCTGGGCCCCCCAGTCAGGCTGGAGAACCTTCAAACAGCCCAAAATGAGCAAGATCTTTGCTGCCATCTCACCCTGCTGCACCTCAGTGCTCCACCTGAGCTGAGGGGCAGCTGGGAGAAGGTTCCCTGAGCCTCCCTGCTGAAGTAAACAGGAGGGTTAGGGTTGGAGTTAGGGTTGAGGTTAGGGTTGGAGTTAGGGTTAGGGTTGGAGTTAGGGTTGAGGTTAGGGTTGGAGTTAGGGTTAAGGTTAGGTTTGGAGTTAGGGTTAGGGTTAGCATTAGGGTTAGGGTTAGGGTTAGGGTTAGGGTTAGGGTTATGGTTATGGTTGAAGTTAGGGTTAGGGTTGGAGTTAGGGTTGAGGTTAGGGTTGGAGTTAGGGTTAAGGTTAGGTTTGGAGTTAGGGTTAGGGTTAGCATTAGGATTAGGGTTAGGGTTAGGGTTATGGTTATGGTTGAAGTTAGGGTTAGGGTTGGAGTTAGGGTTAAGGTTAGGTTTGGAGTTAGGGTTAGGGTTAGGGTTGGAGTTAGGGTTGGAGTTAGGGTTAGGGTTAGCATTAGGGTTAGGGTTAGGGTTAGGGTTATGGTTATGGTTGAAGTTAGGGTTAGGGTTGGAGTTAGGGTTAAGGTTAGGTTTGGAGTTAGGGTTAGGGTTAGGGTTAGCATTAGGGTTAGGGTTAGGGTTAGGGTTATGGTTATGGTTGAAGTTAGGGTTAGGGTTGGAGTTAGGGTTAAGGTTAGGTTTGGAGTTAGGGTTAGGGTTAGGGTTAGGGTTAGCATTAGGGTTAGGGTTAGGGTTAGGGTTATGGTTATGGTTGAAGTTAGGGTTAGGGTTGGAGTTGGGGTTAGGGTTAGCATTAGCATCAAGGTTAGCATTAGCATTCGGGTTAGCATTAGCATTCGGGTTAGAATTAGCATTAGGGTAGGAGTTAGGGTTAGCATTAGCATCAAGGTTAGCATTAGCATTCGGGTTAGCATTAGCATTAGGGTTAGAATTAGGGTAGGAGTTAGGGTTACGGTTAGCATTAGCATCAAGGTTAGCATTAGCATCAGGGTTAGCATTAGCATTAGGGTTAGCATTAGGGTTGGAGTTAGGGTAAATCAATGGACAGTGTGGAGGGACTCGCCTCCTGAAGGAGTCAGTAAAGGCCACCTCAGGAGCCTTTTCTTGGCCCCCCAGTCAGGCTGGAGAACCTTCAAACAGCCCAAAATGAACAAGATCTTTGCTGCCATCTCACCCTGCTGCACCTCAGTGCTCCACCTGAGCTGAGGGGCAGCTGGGAGAAGGTTCCCTGAGCCTCCCTGCTGAAGTAAACAGGAGGGTTAGGGTTGGAGTTAGGGTTAGGGTTGGAGTTAGGGTTGAGGTTAGGGTTGGAGTTAGGGTTAAGGTTAGGTTTGGAGTTAGGGTTAAGGTTAGCATTAGGGTTAGGGTTAGAGTTAGGGTTAGGGTTGGAGTTAGGGTTAAGGTTAGCATTAGGGTTAGGGTTAGTGTTAAGGTTAGGGTGGGAGTTAGGGTTAGGGTTATGGTTGAAGTTAGGGTTAGGGTTGGAGTTAGGGTTGGAGTTAGGGTTAGGGTGGGAGTTAGGGTTAGGGTTATGGTTGAAGTTAGGGTTAGGGTTGGAGTTAGGGTTAAGGTTAGGGTTGGAGTTAGGGTTAAGTTTAGGTTTGGAGTTAGGGTTAGGGTTAGCATTAGGGTTAGGGTTAGGGTTGGAGTTAGGGTTGGAGTTAGGGTTGGAGTTAGGGTTAAGGTTAGGTTTGGAGTTAGGGTTAGGGTTAGGGTTGGAGTTAGGGTTGGAGTTAGGGTTAAGGTTAGGTTTGGAGTTAGGGTTAGGGTTAGCATTAGGGTTAGGGTTAGGGTTAGGGTTATGGTTATGGTTGAAGTTAGGGTTAGGGTTGGAGTTAGGGTTAAGGTTAGGTTTGGAGTTAGGGTTAGGGTTAGGGTTAGGGTTAGGGTTAGGGTTAGCATTAGGGTTAGGGTTAGGGTTATGGTTATGGTTGAAGTTAGGGTTAGGTTTGGAGTTAGGGTTAGGGTTAGCATTAGGGTTAGCATTAGCATTAGGGTTAGCATTAGGGTTGGAGTTAGGGTAAATCAATGGACAGTGTGGAGGGACTCGCCTCCTGAAGGAGTCAGTAAAGGCCACCTCAGGAGCCTTTTCTGGGCCCCCCAGTCAGGCTGGAGAACCTTCAAACAGCCCAAAATGAACAAGATCTTTGCTGCCATCTCACCCTGCTGCACCTCAGTGCTCCACCTGAGCTGAGGGGCAGCTGGGAGAAGGTTCCCTGAGCCTCCCTGCTGAAGTAAACAGGAGGGTTAGGGTTGGAGTTAGGGTTGAGGTTAGGGTTGGAGTTAGGGTTGAGGTTAGGGTTGGAGTTAGGGTTAAGGTTCGGTTCGGAGTTAGGGTTAGGGTTAGCATTAGGGTTAGGGTTAGGGTTAGGGTTATGGTTATGGTTGAAGTTAGGGTTAGGGTTGGAGTTAGGGTTAAGGTTAGGTTTGGAGTTAGGGTTAGGGTTAGGGTTGGGGTTAGCGTTAGGGTTAGGGTTAGGGTTATGGTTATGGTTGAAGTTAGGGTTAGGGTTGGAGTTAGGGTTAAGGTTAGGTTTGGAGTTAGGGTTAGGGTTAGGGTTAGGGTTAGGGTTAGCATTAGGGTTAGGGTTGGAGTTGGGGTTAGGGTTAGCATTAGCATTCGGGTTAGCATTAGCATTCGGGTTAGAATTAGCATTAGGGTAGGAGTTAGGGTTAGCATTAGCATCAAGGTTAGCATTAGCATTCGGGTTAGCATTAGCATTAGGGTTAGAATTAGGGTAGGAGTTAGGGTTACGGTTAGCATTAGCATCAAGGTTAGCATTAGCATCAGGGTTAGCATTAGCATTAGGGTTAGCATTAGCATCAGGGTTAGCATTAGCATTAGGGTTAGCATTAGCATTAGGGTTAGCATTAGCATTAGGGTTAGCATTAGGGTTGGAGTTAGGGTAAATCAATGGACAGTGTGGAGGGACTCGCCTCCTGAAGGAGTCAGTAAAGGCCACCTCAGGAGCCTTTTCTGGGCCCCCCAGTCAGGCTGGAGAACCTTCAAACAGCCCAAAATGAACAAGATCTTTGCTGCCATCTCACCCTGCTGCACCTCAGTGCTCCACCTGAGCTGAGGGGCAGCTGGGAGAAGGTTCCCTGAGCCTCCCTGCTGAAGTAAACAGGAGGGTTAGGGTTGGAGTTAGGGTTAGGGTTGGAGTTAGGGTTGAGGTTAGGGTTGGAGTTAGGGTTAAGGTTAGGTTTGGAGTTAGGGTTAGGGTTAGCATTAGGGTTAGGGTTAGGGTTAGGGTTAGGGTTAGGGTTATGGTTATGGTTGAAGTTAGGGTTAGGGTTGGAGTTAGGGTTAAGGTTAGGTTTGGAGTTAGGGTTAGGGTTAGGGTTGGAGTTAGGGTTAAGGTTAGGGTTAGGGTTAGGGTTAGGGTTAGCGTTAGGGTTAGGGTTAGGGTTATGGTTATGGTTGAAGTTAGGGTTAGGGTTGGAGTTAGGGTTAAGGTTAGGTTTGGAGTTAGGGTTAGGGTTAGGGTTAGGGTTAGCATTAGGGTTAGGGTTAGGGTTAGGGTTATGGTTATGGTTGAAGTTAGGGTTAAGGTTAGGTTTGGAGTTAGGGTTAGGGTTAGCATTAGGGTTAGGGTTAGGGTTAGGGTTATGGTTATGGTTGAAGTTAGGGTTAGGGTTGGAGTTAGGGTTAAGGTTAGGTTTGGAGTTAGGGTTAGGGTTAGGGTTAGCGTTAGGGTTAGGGTTAGGGTTATGGTTATGGTTGAAGTTAGGGTTAGGGTTGGAGTTAGGGTTAAGGTTAGGTTTGGAGTTAGGGTTGGAGTTAGGGTTAAGGTTAGGTTTGGAGTTAGGGTTAGGGTTAGGGTTAGGGTTATGGTTATGGTTGAAGTTAGGGTTAGGGTTGGAGTTAGGGTTAAGGTTAGGTTTGGAGTTAGGGTTAGGGTTAGGGTTAGGGTTAGCATTAGGGTTAGGGTTAGGGTTAGGGTTATGGTTATGGTTGAAGTTAGGGTTAGGGTTGGAGTTAGGGTTGAGGTTAGGGTTGGAGTTAGGGTTAAGGTTAGGTTTGGAGTTAGGGTTAGGGTTAGCATTAGGGTTAGGGTTAGGGTTAGGGTTATGGTTATGGTTGAAGTTAGGGTTAGGGTTGGAGTTAGGGTTAAGGTTAGGTTTGGAGTTAGGGTTAGGGTTAGGGTTGGAGTTAGGGTTAAGGTTAGGGTTAGGGTTAGGGTTAGGGTTAGGGTTAGCGTTAGGGTTAGGGTTAGGGTTATGGTTATGGTTGAAGTTAGGGTTAGGGTTGGAGTTAGGGTTAAGGTTAGGTTTGGAGTTAGGGTTGGAGTTAGGGTTAAGGTTAGGTTTGGAGTTAGGGTTAGGGTTAGCATTAGGGTTAGGGTTAGGGTTAGGGTTATGGTTATGGTTGAAGTTAGGGTTAGGGTTGGAGTTAGGGTTAAGGTTAGGTTTGGAGTTAGGGTTAGGGTTAGGGTTAGGGTTAGCATTAGGGTTAGGGTTGGAGTTGGGGTTAGGGTTAGCATTAGCATCAAGGTTAGCATTAGCATTCGGGTTAGCATTAGCATTCGGGTTAGAATTAGCATTAGGGTAGGAGTTAGGGTTAGCATTAGCATCAAGGTTAGCATTAGCATTCGGGTTAGCATTAGCATTAGGGTTAGAATTAGGGTAGGAGTTAGGGTTACGGTTAGCATTAGCATCAAGGTTAGCATTAGCATCAGGGTTAGCATTAGCATTAGGGTTAGCATTAGGGTTAGGGTTAGGGTTAATGAACAAGATCTTTGCTGCCATCTCACCCTGCTGCACCTCAGTGCTCCACCTGAGCTGAGGGGCAGCTGGGAGAAGGTTCCCTGAACCTCCCTGCTGAAGTGAACAGGAGGGTTAGGGTTAGGGTTGGAGTTAGGGTTAGGGTTGGAGTTAGGGTTGAGGTTAGGGTTGGAGTTAGGGTTAAGGTTAGGTTTGGAGTTAGGGTTAAGGTTAGGTTTGGAGTTAGGGTTGGAGTTAGGGTTAAGGTTAGGTTTGGAGTTAGGGTTAGGGTTAGGGTTAGGGTTATGGTTATGGTTGAAGTTAGGGTTAGGGTTGGAGTTAGGGTTAAGGTTAGGTTTGGAGTTAGGGTTAGGGTTAGGGTTAGGGTTAGCATTAGGGTTAGGGTTAGGGTTAGGGTTATGGTTATGGTTGAAGTTAGGGTTAGGGTTGGAGTTAGGGTTGAGGTTAGGGTTGGAGTTAGGGTTAAGGTTAGGTTTGGAGTTAGGGTTAGGGTTAGCATTAGGGTTAGGGTTAGGGTTAGGGTTATGGTTATGGTTGAAGTTAGGGTTAGGGTTGGAGTTAGGGTTAAGGTTAGGTTTGGAGTTAGGGTTAGGGTTAGGGTTGGAGTTAGGGTTAAGGTTAGGGTTAGGGTTAGGGTTAGGGTTAGGGTTAGCGTTAGGGTTAGGGTTAGGGTTATGGTTATGGTTGAAGTTAGGGTTAGGGTTGGAGTTAGGGTTAAGGTTAGGTTTGGAGTTAGGGTTGGAGTTAGGGTTAAGGTTAGGTTTGGAGTTAGGGTTAGGGTTAGCATTAGGGTTAGGGTTAGGGTTAGGGTTATGGTTATGGTTGAAGTTAGGGTTAGGGTTGGAGTTAGGGTTAAGGTTAGGTTTGGAGTTAGGGTTAGGGTTAGGGTTAGGGTTAGCATTAGGGTTAGGGTTGGAGTTGGGGTTAGGGTTAGCATTAGCATCAAGGTTAGCATTAGCATTCGGGTTAGCATTAGCATTCGGGTTAGAATTAGCATTAGGGTAGGAGTTAGGGTTAGCATTAGCATCAAGGTTAGCATTAGCATTCGGGTTAGCATTAGCATTAGGGTTAGAATTAGGGTAGGAGTTAGGGTTACGGTTAGCATTAGCATCAAGGTTAGCATTAGCATCAGGGTTAGCATTAGCATTAGGGTTAGCATTAGGGTTAGGGTTAGGGTTAATGAACAAGATCTTTGCTGCCATCTCACCCTGCTGCACCTCAGTGCTCCACCTGAGCTGAGGGGCAGCTGGGAGAAGGTTCCCTGAACCTCCCTGCTGAAGTGAACAGGAGGGTTAGGGTTAGGGTTGGAGTTAGGGTTAGGGTTGGAGTTAGGGTTGAGGTTAGGGTTGGAGTTAGGGTTAAGGTTAGGTTTGGAGTTA
This sequence comes from Takifugu ocellatus, assembly GCA_027382335.1. Taxonomy (NCBI): domain Eukaryota; kingdom Metazoa; phylum Chordata; class Actinopteri; order Tetraodontiformes; family Tetraodontidae; genus Takifugu; species Takifugu ocellatus. The sequence continues at coordinate 114,953 of JAPVLW010000136.1, read as the reverse complement.
GGGTTAGGGTTAGCATTAGGGTTAGGGTTAGGGTTAGGGTTAGGGTTATGGTTATGGTTGAAGTTAGGGTTAGGGTTGGAGTTAGGGTTAAGGTTAGGTTTGGAGTTAGGGTTAGGGTTAGGGTTAGGGTTAGCATTAGGGTTAGGGTTAGGGTTAGGGTTATGGTTATGGTTGAAGTTAGGGTTAGGGTTGGAGTTAGGGTTAAGGTTAGGTTTGGAGTTAGGGTTAGGGTTAGGGTTAGCGTTAGGGTTAGGGTTAGGGTTATGGTTATGGTTGAAGTTAGGGTTAGGGTTGGAGTTAGGGTTAAGGTTAGGTTTGGAGTTAGGGTTAGGGTTAGGGTTGGAGTTAGGGTTAGGGTTAGGGTTAGGGTTAGGGTTAGCGTTAGGGTTAGGGTTAGGGTTAGGGTTATGGTTGAAGTTAGGGTTAGGGTTGGAGTTAGGGTTAAGGTTAGGTTTGGAGTTAGGGTTAGGGTTAGGGTTAGGGTTAGGGTTAGCATTAGGGTTAGGGTTGGAGTTGGGGTTAGGGTTAGCATTAGCATTCGGGTTAGCATTAGCATTCGGGTTAGAATTAGCATTAGGGTAGGAGTTAGGGTTAGCATTAGCATCAAGGTTAGCATTAGCATTCGGGTTAGCATTAGCATTCGGGTTAGAATTAGCATTAGGGTAGGAGTTAGGGTTAGCATTAGCATCAAGGTTAGCATTAGCATTCGGGTTAGCATTAGCATTAGGGTTAGAATTAGGGTAGGAGTTAGGGTTACGGTTAGCATTAGCATCAAGGTTAGCATTAGCATCAGGGTTAGCATTAGCATTAGGGTTAGCATTAGGGTTGGAGTTAGGGTAAATCAATGGACAGTGTGGAGGGACTCGCCTCCTGAAGGAGTCAGTAAAGGCCACCTCAGGAGCCTTTTCTTGGCCCCCCAGTCAGGCTGGAGAACCTTCAAACAGCCCAAAATGAACAAGATCTTTGCTGCCATCTCACCCTGCTGCACCTCAGTGCTCCACCTGAGCTGAGGGGCAGCTGGGAGAAGGTTCCCTGAGCCTCCCTGCTGAAGTAAACAGGAGGGTTAGGGTTGGAGTTAGGGTTAGGGTTGGAGTTAGGGTTGAGGTTAGGGTTGGAGTTAGGGTTAAGGTTAGGTTTGGAGTTAGGGTTAAGGTTAGCATTAGGGTTAGGGTTAGAGTTAGGGTTAGGGTTGGAGTTAGGGTTAAGGTTAGCATTAGGGTTAGGGTTAGTGTTAAGGTTAGGGTGGGAGTTAGGGTTAGGGTTATGGTTGAAGTTAGGGTTAGGGTTGGAGTTAGGGTTGGAGTTAGGGTTAGGGTGGGAGTTAGGGTTAGGGTTATGGTTGAAGTTAGGGTTAGGGTTGGAGTTAGGGTTAAGGTTAGGGTTGGAGTTAGGGTTAAGTTTAGGTTTGGAGTTAGGGTTAGGGTTAGCATTAGGGTTAGGGTTAGGGTTGGAGTTAGGGTTGGAGTTAGGGTTGGAGTTAGGGTTAAGGTTAGGTTTGGAGTTAGGGTTAGGGTTAGGGTTGGAGTTAGGGTTGGAGTTAGGGTTAAGGTTAGGTTTGGAGTTAGGGTTAGGGTTAGCATTAGGGTTAGGGTTAGGGTTAGGGTTATGGTTATGGTTGAAGTTAGGGTTAGGGTTGGAGTTAGGGTTAAGGTTAGGTTTGGAGTTAGGGTTAGGGTTAGGGTTAGGGTTAGGGTTAGGGTTAGCATTAGGGTTAGGGTTAGGGTTATGGTTATGGTTGAAGTTAGGGTTAGGTTTGGAGTTAGGGTTAGGGTTAGCATTAGGGTTAGCATTAGCATTAGGGTTAGCATTAGGGTTGGAGTTAGGGTAAATCAATGGACAGTGTGGAGGGACTCGCCTCCTGAAGGAGTCAGTAAAGGCCACCTCAGGAGCCTTTTCTGGGCCCCCCAGTCAGGCTGGAGAACCTTCAAACAGCCCAAAATGAACAAGATCTTTGCTGCCATCTCACCCTGCTGCACCTCAGTGCTCCACCTGAGCTGAGGGGCAGCTGGGAGAAGGTTCCCTGAGCCTCCCTGCTGAAGTAAACAGGAGGGTTAGGGTTGGAGTTAGGGTTGAGGTTAGGGTTGGAGTTAGGGTTGAGGTTAGGGTTGGAGTTAGGGTTAAGGTTCGGTTCGGAGTTAGGGTTAGGGTTAGCATTAGGGTTAGGGTTAGGGTTAGGGTTATGGTTATGGTTGAAGTTAGGGTTAGGGTTGGAGTTAGGGTTAAGGTTAGGTTTGGAGTTAGGGTTAGGGTTAGGGTTGGGGTTAGCGTTAGGGTTAGGGTTAGGGTTATGGTTATGGTTGAAGTTAGGGTTAGGGTTGGAGTTAGGGTTAAGGTTAGGTTTGGAGTTAGGGTTAGGGTTAGGGTTAGGGTTAGGGTTAGCATTAGGGTTAGGGTTGGAGTTGGGGTTAGGGTTAGCATTAGCATTCGGGTTAGCATTAGCATTCGGGTTAGAATTAGCATTAGGGTAGGAGTTAGGGTTAGCATTAGCATCAAGGTTAGCATTAGCATTCGGGTTAGCATTAGCATTAGGGTTAGAATTAGGGTAGGAGTTAGGGTTACGGTTAGCATTAGCATCAAGGTTAGCATTAGCATCAGGGTTAGCATTAGCATTAGGGTTAGCATTAGCATCAGGGTTAGCATTAGCATTAGGGTTAGCATTAGCATTAGGGTTAGCATTAGGGTTGGAGTTAGGGTAAATCAATGGACAGTGTGGAGGGACTCGCCTCCTGAAGGAGTCAGTAAAGGCCACCTCAGGAGCCTTTTCTGGGCCCCCCAGTCAGGCTGGAGAACCTTCAAACAGCCCAAAATGAACAAGATCTTTGCTGCCATCTCACCCTGCTGCACCTCAGTGCTCCACCTGAGCTGAGGGGCAGCTGGGAGAAGGTTCCCTGAGCCTCCCTGCTGAAGTAAACAGGAGGGTTAGGGTTGGAGTTAGGGTTAGGGTTGGAGTTAGGGTTGAGGTTAGGGTTGGAGTTAGGGTTAAGGTTAGGTTTGGAGTTAGGGTTAGGGTTAGCATTAGGGTTAGGGTTAGGGTTAGGGTTAGGGTTAGGGTTATGGTTATGGTTGAAGTTAGGGTTAGGGTTGGAGTTAGGGTTAAGGTTAGGTTTGGAGTTAGGGTTAGGGTTAGGGTTGGAGTTAGGGTTAAGGTTAGGGTTAGGGTTAGGGTTAGGGTTAGCGTTAGGGTTAGGGTTAGGGTTATGGTTATGGTTGAAGTTAGGGTTAGGGTTGGAGTTAGGGTTAAGGTTAGGTTTGGAGTTAGGGTTAGGGTTAGGGTTAGGGTTAGCATTAGGGTTAGGGTTAGGGTTAGGGTTATGGTTATGGTTGAAGTTAGGGTTAAGGTTAGGTTTGGAGTTAGGGTTAGGGTTAGCATTAGGGTTAGGGTTAGGGTTAGGGTTATGGTTATGGTTGAAGTTAGGGTTAGGGTTGGAGTTAGGGTTAAGGTTAGGTTTGGAGTTAGGGTTAGGGTTAGGGTTAGCGTTAGGGTTAGGGTTAGGGTTATGGTTATGGTTGAAGTTAGGGTTAGGGTTGGAGTTAGGGTTAAGGTTAGGTTTGGAGTTAGGGTTGGAGTTAGGGTTAAGGTTAGGTTTGGAGTTAGGGTTAGGGTTAGGGTTAGGGTTATGGTTATGGTTGAAGTTAGGGTTAGGGTTGGAGTTAGGGTTAAGGTTAGGTTTGGAGTTAGGGTTAGGGTTAGGGTTAGGGTTAGCATTAGGGTTAGGGTTAGGGTTAGGGTTATGGTTATGGTTGAAGTTAGGGTTAGGGTTGGAGTTAGGGTTGAGGTTAGGGTTGGAGTTAGGGTTAAGGTTAGGTTTGGAGTTAGGGTTAGGGTTAGCATTAGGGTTAGGGTTAGGGTTATGGTTATGGTTGAAGTTAGGGTTAGGGTTGGAGTTAGGGTTAAGGTTAGGTTTGGAGTTAGGGTTAGGGTTAGGGTTGGAGTTAGGGTTAAGGTTAGGGTTAGGGTTAGGGTTAGGGTTAGGGTTAGCGTTAGGGTTAGGGTTAGGGTTATGGTTATGGTTGAAGTTAGGGTTAGGGTTGGAGTTAGGGTTAAGGTTAGGTTTGGAGTTAGGGTTGGAGTTAGGGTTAAGGTTAGGTTTGGAGTTAGGGTTAGGGTTAGCATTAGGGTTAGGGTTAGGGTTAGGGTTATGGTTATGGTTGAAGTTAGGGTTAGGGTTGGAGTTAGGGTTAAGGTTAGGTTTGGAGTTAGGGTTAGGGTTAGGGTTAGGGTTAGCATTAGGGTTAGGGTTGGAGTTGGGGTTAGGGTTAGCATTAGCATCAAGGTTAGCATTAGCATTCGGGTTAGCATTAGCATTCGGGTTAGAATTAGCATTAGGGTAGGAGTTAGGGTTAGCATTAGCATCAAGGTTAGCATTAGCATTCGGGTTAGCATTAGCATTAGGGTTAGAATTAGGGTAGGAGTTAGGGTTACGGTTAGCATTAGCATCAAGGTTAGCATTAGCATCAGGGTTAGCATTAGCATTAGGGTTAGCATTAGGGTTAGGGTTAGGGTTAATGAACAAGATCTTTGCTGCCATCTCACCCTGCTGCACCTCAGTGCTCCACCTGAGCTGAGGGGCAGCTGGGAGAAGGTTCCCTGAGCCTCCCTGCTGAAGTGAACAGGAGGGTTAGGGTTAGGGTTGGAGTTAGGGTTAGGGTTGGAGTTAGGGTTGAGGTTAGGGTTGGAGTTAGGGTTAAGGTTAGGTTTGGAGTTAGGGTTAGGGTTAGCATTAGGGTTAGGGTTAGGGTTAGGGTTAGGGTTATGGTTATGGTTGAAGTTAGGGTTAGGGTTGGAGTTAGGGTTAAGGTTAGGTTTGGAGTTAGGGTTAGGGTTAGGGTTAGGGTTAGCATTAGGGTTAGGGTTAGGGTTAGGGTTATGGTTATGGTTGAAGTTAGGGTTAGGGTTGGAGTTAGGGTTAAGGTTAGGTTTGGAGTTAGGGTTAGGGTTAGGGTTAGCGTTAGGGTTAGGGTTAGGGTTATGGTTATGGTTGAAGTTAGGGTTAGGGTTGGAGTTAGGGTTAAGGTTAGGTTTGGAGTTAGGGTTAGGGTTAGGGTTGGAGTTAGGGTTAGGGTTAGGGTTAGGGTTAGGGTTAGCGTTAGGGTTAGGGTTAGGGTTAGGGTTATGGTTGAAGTTAGGGTTAGGGTTGGAGTTAGGGTTAAGGTTAGGTTTGGAGTTAGGGTTAGGGTTAGGGTTAGGGTTAGGGTTAGCATTAGGGTTAGGGTTGGAGTTGGGGTTAGGGTTAGCATTAGCATTCGGGTTAGCATTAGCATTCGGGTTAGAATTAGCATTAGGGTAGGAGTTAGGGTTAGCATTAGCATCAAGGTTAGCATTAGCATTCGGGTTAGCATTAGCATTAGGGTTAGAATTAGCATTAGGGTAGGAGTTAGGGTTAGCATTAGCATCAAGGTTAGCATTAGCATTCGGGTTAGCATTAGCATTAGGGTTAGAATTAGGGTAGGAGTTAGGGTTACGGTTAGCATTAGCATCAAGGTTAGCATTAGCATCAGGGTTAGCATTAGCATTAGGGTTAGCATTAGGGTTGGAGTTAGGGTAAATCAATGGACAGTGTGGAGGGACTCGCCTCCTGAAGGAGTCAGTAAAGGCCACCTCAGGAGCCTTTTCTTGGCCCCCCAGTCAGGCTGGAGAACCTTCAAACAGCCCAAAATGAACAAGATCTTTGCTGCCATCTCACCCTGCTGCACCTCAGTGCTCCACCTGAGCTGAGGGGCAGCTGGGAGAAGGTTCCCTGAGCCTCCCTGCTGAAGTAAACAGGAGGGTTAGGGTTGGAGTTAGGGTTAGGGTTGGAGTTAGGGTTGAGGTTAGGGTTGGAGTTAGGGTTAAGGTTAGGTTTGGAGTTAGGGTTAAGGTTAGCATTAGGGTTAGGGTTAGAGTTAGGGTTAGGGTTGGAGTTAGGGTTAAGGTTAGCATTAGGGTTAGGGTTAGTGTTAAGGTTAGGGTGGGAGTTAGGGTTAGGGTTATGGTTGAAGTTAGGGTTAGGGTTGGAGTTAGGGTTGGAGTTAGGGTTAGGGTGGGAGTTAGGGTTAGGGTTATGGTTGAAGTTAGGGTTAGGGTTGGAGTTAGGGTTAAGGTTAGGGTTGGAGTTAGGGTTAAGTTTAGGTTTGGAGTTAGGGTTAGGGTTAGCATTAGGGTTAGGGTTAGGGTTGGAGTTAGGGTTGGAGTTAGGGTTGGAGTTAGGGTTAAGGTTAGGTTTGGAGTTAGGGTTAGGGTTAGGGTTGGAGTTAGGGTTGGAGTTAGGGTTAAGGTTAGGTTTGGAGTTAGGGTTAGGGTTAGCATTAGGGTTAGGGTTAGGGTTGGAGTTAGGGTTGGAATTAGGGTTAAGGTTAGGTTTGGAGTTAGGGTTAGGGTTAGGGTTGGAGTTAGGGTTGGAGTTAGGGTTAAGGTTAGGTTTGGAGTTAGGGTTAAGGTTAGGTTTGGAGTTAGGGTTAGGGTTAGCATTAGGGTTAGGGTTAGGGTTAGGGTTAGGGTTATGGTTATGGTTGAAGTTAGGGTTGAGGTTAGGGTTGGAGTTAGGGTTAAGGTTAGGTTTGGAGTTAGGGTTAGGGTTAGGGTTGGAGTTAGGGTTAAGGTTAGGGTTAGGGTTAGGGTTAGGGTTAGCATTAGGGTTAGGGTTAGGGTTATGGTTATGGTTGAAGTTAGGGTTAGGGTTGGAGTTAGGGTTAAGGTTAGGTTTGGAGTTAGGGTTAGGGTTAGGGTTAGGGTTAGCATTAGGGTTAGGGTTAAGGTTAGGGTTATGGTTATGGTTGAAGTTAGGGTTAGGGTTGGAGTTAGGGTTAAGGTTAGGTTTGGAGTTAGGGTTGGAGTTAGGGTTAAGGTTAGGTTTGGAGTTAGGGTTAGGGTTAGGGTTAGGGTTATGGTTATGGTTGAAGTTAGGGTTAGGGTTGGAGTTAGGGTTAAGGTTAGGTTTGGAGTTAGGGTTAGGGTTAGGGTTGGAGTTAGGGTTAAGGTTAGGGTTAGGGTTAGGGTTAGGGTTAGGGTTAGGGTTAGGGTTAGCGTTAGGGTTAGGGTTAGGGTTATGGTTATGGTTGAAGTTAGGGTTAGGGTTGGAGTTAGGGTTAAGGTTAGGTTTGGAGTTAGGGTTGGAGTTAGGGTTAAGGTTAGGTTTGGAGTTAGGGTTAGGGTTAGGGTTAGGGTTAGGGTTAGGGTTATGGTTATGGTTGAAGTTAGGGTTAGGGTTGGAGTTAGGGTTAAGGTTAGGTTTGGAGTTAGGGTTAGGGTTAGGGTTAGGGTTAGGGTTAGCATTAGGGTTAGGGTTAGGGTTATGGTTATGGTTGAAGTTAGGGTTAGGGTTGGAGTTAGGGTTGAGGTTAGGGTTGGAGTTAGGGTTAAGGTTAGGTTTGGAGTTAGGGTTAGGGTTAGCATTAGGGTTAGGGTTAGGGTTAGGGTTATGGTTATGGTTGAAGTTAGGGTTAGGGTTGGAGTTAGGGTTAAGGTTAGGTTTGGAGTTAGGGTTAGGGTTAGCATTAGGGTTAGGGTTGGAGTTAGGGTTAGGGTTAGGGTTAGGGTTAGGGTTAGGTTTGGAGTTAGGGTTAGGGTTAGGGTTGGAGTTAGGGTTAAGGTTAGGGTTGGAGTTAGGGTTAAGGTTAGGTTTGGAGTTAGGGTTAGGGTTAGCATTAGGGTTAGGGTTAGGGTTGGAGTTAGGGTTGGAGTTAGGTTTGGAGTTAGGTTTGGAGTTAGGGTTAAGGTTAGGTTTGGAGTTAGGGTTAGGGTTAGGGTTGGAGTTAGGGTTGGAGTTAGGGTTAAGGTTAGGTTTGGAGTTAGGGTTAGGGTTAGCATTAGGGTTAGGGTTAGGGTTAGGGTTATGGTTATGGTTGAAGTTAGGGTTAGGGTTGGAGTTAGGGTTAAGGTTAGGTTTGGAGTTAGGGTTAGGGTTAGGGTTAGCATTAGGGTTAGGGTTAGGGTTAGGGTTATGGTTATGGTTGAAGTTAGGGTTAGGGTTGGAGTTAGGGTTAAGGTTAGGTTTGGAGTTAGGGTTAGGGTTAGGGTTAGGGTTAGCATTAGGTTTAGGGTTAGGGTTAGGGTTATGGTTATGGTTGAAGTTAGGGTTAGGGTTAGCATTAGCATCAAGGTTAGCATTAGCATTCGGGTTAGCATTAGCATTCGGGTTAGAATTAGCATTAGGGTAGGAGTTAGGGTTAGCATTAGCATCAAGGTTAGCATTAGCATTCGGGTTAGCATTAGCATTAGGGTTAGAATTAGGGTAGGAGTTAGGGTTACGGTTAGCATTAGCATCAAGGTTAGCATTAGCATCAGGGTTAGCATTAGCATTAGGGTTAGCATTAGGGTTGGAGTTAGGGTAAATCAATGGACAGTGTGGAGGGACTCGCCTCCTGAAGGAGTCAGTAAAGGCCACCTCAGGAGCCTTTTCTTGGCCCCCCAGTCAGGCTGGAGAACCTTCAAACAGCCCAAAATGAACAAGATCTTTGCTGCCATCTCACCCTGCTGCACCTCAGTGCTCCACCTGAGCTGAGGGGCAGCTGGGAGAAGGTTCCCTGAGCCTCCCTGCTGAAGTAAACAGGAGGGTTAGGGTTGGAGTTAGGGTTAGGGTTGGAGTTAGGGTTGAGGTTAGGGTTGGAGTTAGGGTTAAGGTTAGGTTTGGAGTTAGGGTTAAGGTTAGCATTAGGGTTAGGGTTAGAGTTAGGGTTAGGGTTGGAGTTAGGGTTAAGGTTAGCATTAGGGTTAGGGTTAGTGTTAAGGTTAGGGTGGGAGTTAGGGTTAGGGTTATGGTTGAAGTTAGGGTTAGGGTTGGAGTTAGGGTTGGAGTTAGGGTTAGGGTGGGAGTTAGGGTTAGGGTTATGGTTGAAGTTAGGGTTAGGGTTGGAGTTAGGGTTAAGGTTAGGGTTGGAGTTAGGGTTAAGTTTAGGTTTGGAGTTAGGGTTAGGGTTAGCATTAGGGTTAGGGTTAGGGTTGGAGTTAGGGTTGGAGTTAGGGTTGGAGTTAGGGTTAAGGTTAGGTTTGGAGTTAGGGTTAGGGTTAGGGTTGGAGTTAGGGTTGGAGTTAGGGTTAAGGTTAGGTTTGGAGTTAGGGTTAGGGTTAGCATTAGGGTTAGGGTTAGGGTTAGGGTTATGGTTATGGTTGAAGTTAGGGTTAGGGTTGGAGTTAGGGTTAAGGTTAGGTTTGGAGTTAGGGTTAGGGTTAGGGTTAGGGTTAGGGTTAGCATTAGGGTTAGGGTTAGGGTTATGGTTATGGTTGAAGTTAGGGTTAGGTTTGGAGTTAGGGTTAGGGTTAGCATTAGGGTTAGCATTAGCATTAGGGTTAGCATTAGGGTTGGAGTTAGGGTAAATCAATGGACAGTGTGGAGGGACTCGCCTCCTGAAGGAGTCAGTAAAGGCCACCTCAGGAGCCTTTTCTGGGCCCCCCAGTCAGGCTGGAGAACCTTCAAACAGCCCAAAATGAACAAGATCTTTGCTGCCATCTCACCCTGCTGCACCTCAGTGCTCCACCTGAGCTGAGGGGCAGCTGGGAGAAGGTTCCCTGAGCCTCCCTGCTGAAGTAAACAGGAGGGTTAGGGTTGGAGTTAGGGTTGAGGTTAGGGTTGGAGTTAGGGTTGAGGTTAGGGTTGGAGTTAGGGTTAAGGTTCGGTTCGGAGTTAGGGTTAGGGTTAGCATTAGGGTTAGGGTTAGGGTTAGGGTTAGGGTTATGGTTATGGTTGAAGTTAGGGTTAGGGTTGGAGTTAGGGTTAAGGTTAGGTTTGGAGTTAGGGTTAGGGTTAGGGTTGGGGTTAGCGTTAGGGTTAGGGTTAGGGTTATGGTTATGGTTGAAGTTAGGGTTAGGGTTGGAGTTAGGGTTAAGGTTAGGTTTGGAGTTAGGGTTAGGGTTAGGGTTAGGGTTAGGGTTAGCATTAGGGTTAGGGTTGGAGTTGGGGTTAGGGTTAGCATTAGCATTCGGGTTAGCATTAGCATTCGGGTTAGAATTAGCATTAGGGTAGGAGTTAGGGTTAGCATTAGCATCAAGGTTAGCATTAGCATTCGGGTTAGCATTAGCATTAGGGTTAGAATTAGGGTAGGAGTTAGGGTTACGGTTAGCATTAGCATCAAGGTTAGCATTAGCATCAGGGTTAGCATTAGCATTAGGGTTAGCATTAGCATCAGGGTTAGCATTAGCATTAGGGTTAGCATTAGCATTAGGGTTAGCATTAGCATTAGGGTTAGCATTAGGGTTGGAGTTAGGGTAAATCAATGGACAGTGTGGAGGGACTCGCCTCCTGAAGGAGTCAGTAAAGGCCACCTCAGGAGCCTTTTCTGGGCCCCCCAGTCAGGCTGGAGAACCTTCAAACAGCCCAAAATGAACAAGATCTTTGCTGCCATCTCACCCTGCTGCACCTCAGTGCTCCACCTGAGCTGAGGGGCAGCTGGGAGAAGGTTCCCTGATCCTCCCTGCTGAAGTAAACAGGAGGGTTAGGGTTGGAGTTAGGGTTAGGGTTGGAGTTAGGGTTGAGGTTAGGGTTGGAGTTAGGGTTAAGGTTAGGTTTGGAGTTAGGGTTAGGGTTAGCATTAGGGTTAGGGTTAGGGTTAGGGTTAGGGTTATGGTTATGGTTGAAGTTAGGGTTAGGGTTGGAGTTAGGGTTAAGGTTAGGTTTGGAGTTAGGGTTAGGGTTAGGGTTGGAGTTAGGGTTAAGGTTAGGGTTAGGGTTAGGGTTAGGGTTAGGGTTAGGGTTAGCGTTAGGGTTAGGGTTAGGGTTATGGTTATGGTTAAAGTTAGGGTTAGGGTTGGAGTTAGGGTTAAGGTTAGGTTTGGAGTTAGGGTTAGGGTTAGGGTTAGGGTTAGCATTAGGGTTAGGGTTAGGGTTAGGGTTATGGTTATGGTTGAAGTTAGGGTTAAGGTTAGGTTTGGAGTTAGGGTTAGGGTTAGCATTAGGGTTAGGGTTAGGGTTAGGGTTATGGTTATGGTTGAAGTTAGGGTTAGGGTTGGAGTTAGGGTTAAGGTTAGGTTTGGAGTTAGGGTTAGGGTTAGGGTTAGGGTTAGCATTAGGGTTAGGGTTAGGGTTAGGGTTATGGTTATGGTTGAAGTTAGGGTTAGGTTTGGAGTTAGGGTTAGGGTTAGGGTTAGCATTAGGGTTAGGGTTAGGGTTAGGGTTATGGTTATGGTTGAAGTTAGGGTTAGGGTTGGAGTTAGGGTTAAGGTTAGGTTTGGAGTTAGGGTTAGGGTTAGGGTTAGGGTTAGGGTTAGCATTAGGGTTAGGGTTAGGGTTATGGTTGAAGTTAGGGTTAGGGTTGGAGTTAGGGTTGAGGTTAGGGTTGGAGTTAGGGTTAAGGTTAGGTTTGGAGTTAGGGTTAGGGTTAGCATTAGGGTTAGGGTTAGGGTTAGGGTTATGGTTATGGTTGAAGTTAGGGTTAGGGTTGGAGTTAGGGTTAAGGTTAGGTTTGGAGTTAGGGTTAGGGTTAGGGTTGGAGTTAGGGTTAAGGTTAGGGTTAGGGTTAGGGTTAGGGTTAGCGTTAGGGTTAGGGTTAGGGTTATGGTTATGGTTGAAGTTAGGGTTAGGGTTGGAGTTAGGGTTAAGGTTAGGTTTGGAGTTAGGGTTGGAGTTAGGGTTAAGGTTAGGTTTGGAGTTAGGGTTAGGGTTAGGGTTAGGGTTAGGGTTATGGTTATGGTTGAAGTTAGGGTTAGGGTTGGAGTTAGGGTTAAGGTTAGGTTTGGAGTTAGGGTTAGGGTTAGCATTAGGGTTAGGGTTAGGGTTAGGGTTATGGTTATGGTTGAAGTTAGGGTTAGGGTTGGAGTTAGGGTTGAGGTTAGGGTTGGAGTTAGGGTTAAGGTTAGGTTTGGAGTTAGGGTTAGGGTTAGCATTAGGGTTAGGGTTAGGGTTAGGGTTATGGTTATGGTTGAAGTTAGGGTTAGGGTTGGAGTTAGGGTTAAGGTTAGGTTTGGAGTTAGGGTTAGGGTTAGGGTTGGAGTTAGGGTTAAGGTTAGGGTTAGGGTTAGGGTTAGGGTTAGCGTTAGGGTTAGGGTTAGGGTTATGGTTATGGTTGAAGTTAGGGTTAGGGTTGGAGTTAGGGTTAAGGTTAGGTTTGGAGTTAGGGTTAGGGTTAGGGTTAGGGTTAGGGTTAGCATTAGGGTTAGGGTTGGAGTTGGGGTTAGGGTTAGCATTAGCATCAAGGTTAGCATTAGCATTCGGGTTAGCATTAGCATTCGGGTTAGAATTAGCATTAGGGTAGGAGTTAGGGTTAGCATTAGCATCAAGGTTAGCATTAGCATTCGGGTTAGCATTAGCATTAGGGTTAGAATTAGGGTAGGAGTTAGGGTTACGGTTAGCATTAGCATCAAGGTTAGCATTAGCATCAGGGTTAGCATTAGCATTAGGGTTAGCATTAGCATTAGGGTTAGCATTAGGGTTAGGGTTAGGGTTAATGAACAAGATCTTTGCTGCCATCTCACCCTGCTGCACCTCAGTGCTCCACCTGAGCTGAGGGGCAGCTGGGAGAAGGTTCCCTGAGCCTCCCTGCTGAAGTAATCAGGAGGGTTAGGGTTGGAGTTACGGTTAGGGTTGGAGTTAGGGTTGAGGTTAGGGTTGGAGTTAGGGTTAAGGTTAGGTTTGGAGTTAGGGTTAGGGTTAGCATTAGGGTTAGGGTTAGGGTTAGGGTTAGGGTTATGGTTATGGTTGAAGTTAGGGTTAGGGTTGGAGTTAGGGTTAAGGTTAGGTTTGGAGTTAGGGTTAGGGTTAGGGTTAGGGTTAGGGTTAGCATTAGGGTTAGGGTTAGGGTTAGGGTTATGGTTATGGTTGAAGTTAGGGTTAGGGTTGGAGTTAGGGTTGGAGTTAGGGTTAAGGTTAGGTTTGGAGTTAGGGTTAGGGTTAGCATTAGGGTTAGGGTTAGGGTTAGGGTTATGGTTATGGTTGAAGTTAGGGTTAGGGTTGGAGTTAGGGTTAAGGTTAGGTTTGGAGTTAGGGTTAGGGTTAGGGTTGGAGTTAGGGTTAAGGTTAGGGTTAGGGTTAGGGTTAGGGTTAGCGTTAGGGTTAGGGTTAGGGTTATGGTTATGGTTGAAGTTAGGGTTAGGGTTGGAGTTAGGGTTAAGGTTAGGTTTGGAGTTAGGGTTGGAGTTAGGGTTAAGGTTAGGTTTGGAGTTAGGGTTAGGGTTAGCATTAGGGTTAGGGTTAGGGTTAGGGTTAGGGTTATGGTTATGGTTGAAGTTAGGGTTAGGGTTGGAGTTAGGGTTAAGGTTAGGTTTGGAGTTAGGGTTAGGGTTAGGGTTAGGGTTAGGGTTAGCATTAGGGTTAGGGTTGGAGTTGGGGTTAGGGTTAGCATTAGCATCAAGGTTAGCATTAGCATTCGGGTTAGCATTAGCATTCGGGTTAGAATCAGCATTAGGGTAGGAGTTAGGGTTAGCATTAGCATCAAGGTTAGCATTAGCATTCGGGTTAGCATTAGCATTAGGGTTAGAATTAGGGTAGGAGTTAGGGTTACGGTTAGCATTAGCATCAAGGTTAGCATTAGCATCAGGGTTAGCATTAGCATTAGGGTTAGCATTAGCATTAGGGTTAGCATTAGGGTTAGGGTTAGGGTTAATGAACAAGATCTTTGCTGCCATCTCACCCTGCTGCACCTCAGTGCTCCACCTGAGCTGAGGGGCAGCTGGGAGAAGGTTCCCTGAGCCTCCCTGCTGAAGTAAACAGGAGGGTTAGGGTTGGAGTTACGGTTAGGGTTGGAGTTGGGGTTGAGGTTAGGGTTGGAGTTAGGGTTAGGGTTGGAGTTAGGGTTGAGGTTAGGGTTGGAGTTAGGGTTAAGGTTAGGTTTGGAGTTAGGGTTAGGGTTAGCATTAGGGTTAGGGTTAGGGTTAGGGTTAGGGTTAGGGTTATGGTTATGGTTGAAGTTAGGGTTAGGGTTGGAGTTAGGGTTAAGGTTAGGTTTGGAGTTAGGGTTAGGGTTAGGGTTGGAGTTAGGGTTAAGGTTAGGGTTAGGGTTAGGGTTAGGGTTAGCGTTAGGGTTAGGGTTAGGGTTATGGTTATGGTTGAAGTTAGGGTTAGGGTTGGAGTTAGGGTTAAGGTTAGGTTTGGAGTTAGGGTTGGAGTTAGGGTTAAGGTTAGGTTTGGAGTTAGGGTTAGGGTTAGCATTAGGGTTAGGGTTAGGGTTAGGGTTATGGTTATGGTTGAAGTTAGGGTTAGGGTTGGAGTTAGGGTTAGGTTTGGAGTTAGGGTTAGGGTTAGGGTTGGAGTTAGGGTTAAGGTTAGGGTTAGGGTTAGGGTTAGGGTTAGGGTTAGGGTTAGCGTTAGGGTTAGGGTTAGGGTTATGGTTATGGTTGAAGTTAGGGTTAGGGTTGGAGTTAGGGTTAAGGTTAGGTTTGGAGTTAGGGTTAGGGTTAGGGTTAGGGTTAGCATTAGGGTTAGGGTTAGGGTTAGGGTTATGGTTATGGTTGAAGTTAGGGTTAGGGTTGGAGTTAGGGTTAAGGTTAGGGTTGGAGTTAGGGTTAAGTTTAGGTTTGGAGTTAGGGTTAGGGTTAGCATTAGGGTTAGGGTTAGGGTTGGAGTTAGGGTTGGAGTTAGGGTTGGAGTTAGGGTTAAGGTTAGGTTTGGAGTTAGGGTTAGGGTTAGGGTTGGAGTTAGGGTTGGAGTTAGGGTTAAGGTTAGGTTTGGAGTTAGGGTTAGGGTTAGCATTAGGGTTAGGGTTAGGGTTAGGGTTATGGTTATGGTTGAAGTTAGGGTTAGGGTTGGAGTTAGGGTTAAGGTTAGGTTTGGAGTTAGGGTTAGGGTTAGGGTTAGGGTTAGGGTTAGGGTTAGCATTAGGGTTAGGGTTAGGGTTATGGTTATGGTTGAAGTTAGGGTTAGGTTTGGAGTTAGGGTTAGGGTTAGCATTAGGGTTAGCATTAGCATTAGGGTTAGCATTAGGGTTGGAGTTAGGGTAAATCAATGGACAGTGTGGAGGGACTCGCCTCCTGAAGGAGTCAGTAAAGGCCACCTCAGGAGCCTTTTCTGGGCCCCCCAGTCAGGCTGGAGAACCTTCAAACAGCCCAAAATGAACAAGATCTTTGCTGCCATCTCACCCTGCTGCACCTCAGTGCTCCACCTGAGCTGAGGGGCAGCTGGGAGAAGGTTCCCTGAGCCTCCCTGCTGAAGTAAACAGGAGGGTTAGGGTTGGAGTTAGGGTTGAGGTTAGGGTTGGAGTTAGGGTTGAGGTTAGGGTTGGAGTTAGGGTTAAGGTTCGGTTCGGAGTTAGGGTTAGGGTTAGCATTAGGGTTAGGGTTAGGGTTAGGGTTATGGTTATGGTTGAAGTTAGGGTTAGGGTTGGAGTTAGGGTTAAGGTTAGGTTTGGAGTTAGGGTTAGGGTTAGGGTTGGGGTTAGCGTTAGGGTTAGGGTTAGGGTTATGGTTATGGTTGAAGTTAGGGTTAGGGTTGGAGTTAGGGTTAAGGTTAGGTTTGGAGTTAGGGTTAGGGTTAGGGTTAGGGTTAGGGTTAGCATTAGGGTTAGGGTTGGAGTTGGGGTTAGGGTTAGCATTAGCATTCGGGTTAGCATTAGCATTCGGGTTAGAATTAGCATTAGGGTAGGAGTTAGGGTTAGCATTAGCATCAAGGTTAGCATTAGCATTCGGGTTAGCATTAGCATTAGGGTTAGAATTAGGGTAGGAGTTAGGGTTACGGTTAGCATTAGCATCAAGGTTAGCATTAGCATCAGGGTTAGCATTAGCATTAGGGTTAGCATTAGCATCAGGGTTAGCATTAGCATTAGGGTTAGCATTAGCATTAGGGTTAGCATTAGGGTTGGAGTTAGGGTAAATCAATGGACAGTGTGGAGGGACTCGCCTCCTGAAGGAGTCAGTAAAGGCCACCTCAGGAGCCTTTTCTGGGCCCCCCAGTCAGGCTGGAGAACCTTCAAACAGCCCAAAATGAACAAGATCTTTGCTGCCATCTCACCCTGCTGCACCTCAGTGCTCCACCTGAGCTGAGGGGCAGCTGGGAGAAGGTTCCCTGAGCCTCCCTGCTGAAGTAAACAGGAGGGTTAGGGTTGGAGTTAGGGTTAGGGTTGGAGTTAGGGTTGAGGTTAGGGTTGGAGTTAGGGTTAAGGTTAGGTTTGGAGTTAGGGTTAGGGTTAGCATTAGGGTTAGGGTTAGGGTTAGGGTTAGGGTTAGGGTTATGGTTATGGTTGAAGTTAGGGTTAGGGTTGGAGTTAGGGTTAAGGTTAGGTTTGGAGTTAGGGTTAGGGTTAGGGTTGGAGTTAGGGTTAAGGTTAGGGTTAGGGTTAGGGTTAGGGTTAGCGTTAGGGTTAGGGTTAGGGTTATGGTTATGGTTGAAGTTAGGGTTAGGGTTGGAGTTAGGGTTAAGGTTAGGTTTGGAGTTAGGGTTAGGGTTAGGGTTAGGGTTAGCATTAGGGTTAGGGTTAGGGTTAGGGTTATGGTTATGGTTGAAGTTAGGGTTAAGGTTAGGTTTGGAGTTAGGGTTAGGGTTAGCATTAGGGTTAGGGTTAGGGTTAGGGTTATGGTTATGGTTGAAGTTAGGGTTAGGGTTGGAGTTAGGGTTAAGGTTAGGTTTGGAGTTAGGGTTAGGGTTAGGGTTAGCGTTAGGGTTAGGGTTAGGGTTATGGTTATGGTTGAAGTTAGGGTTAGGGTTGGAGTTAGGGTTAAGGTTAGGTTTGGAGTTAGGGTTGGAGTTAGGGTTAAGGTTAGGTTTGGAGTTAGGGTTAGGGTTAGGGTTATGGTTATGGTTGAAGTTAGGGTTAGGGTTGGAGTTAGGGTTAAGGTTAGGTTTGGAGTTAGGGTTAGGGTTAGGGTTAGGGTTAGCATTAGGGTTAGGGTTAGGGTTAGGGTTATGGTTATGGTTGAAGTTAGGGTTAGGGTTGGAGTTAGGGTTGAGGTTAGGGTTGGAGTTAGGGTTAAGGTTAGGTTTGGAGTTAGGGTTAGGGTTAGCATTAGGGTTAGGGTTAGGGTTATGGTTATGGTTGAAGTTAGGGTTAGGGTTGGAGTTAGGGTTAAGGTTAGGTTTGGAGTTAGGGTTAGGGTTAGGGTTGGAGTTAGGGTTAAGGTTAGGGTTAGGGTTAGGGTTAGGGTTAGGGTTAGCGTTAGGGTTAGGGTTAGGGTTATGGTTATGGTTGAAGTTAGGGTTAGGGTTGGAGTTAGGGTTAAGGTTAGGTTTGGAGTTAGGGTTGGAGTTAGGGTTAAGGTTAGGTTTGGAGTTAGGGTTAGGGTTAGCATTAGGGTTAGGGTTAGGGTTAGGGTTATGGTTATGGTTGAAGTTAGGGTTAGGGTTGGAGTTAGGGTTAAGGTTAGGTTTGGAGTTAGGGTTAGGGTTAGGGTTAGGGTTAGCATTAGGGTTAGGGTTGGAGTTGGGGTTAGGGTTAGCATTAGCATCAAGGTTAGCATTAGCATTCGGGTTAGCATTAGCATTCGGGTTAGAATTAGCATTAGGGTAGGAGTTAGGGTTAGCATTAGCATCAAGGTTAGCATTAGCATTCGGGTTAGCATTAGCATTAGGGTTAGAATTAGGGTAGGAGTTAGGGTTACGGTTAGCATTAGCATCAAGGTTAGCATTAGCATCAGGGTTAGCATTAGCATTAGGGTTAGCATTAGGGTTAGGGTTAGGGTTAATGAACAAGATCTTTGCTGCCATCTCACCCTGCTGCACCTCAGTGCTCCACCTGAGCTGAGGGGCAGCTGGGAGAAGGTTCCCTGAGCCTCCCTGCTGAAGTGAACAGGAGGGTTAGGGTTAGGGTTGGAGTTAGGGTTAGGGTTGGAGTTAGGGTTGAGGTTAGGGTTGGAGTTAGGGTTAAGGTTAGGTTTGGAGTTAGGGTTAGGGTTAGCATTAGGGTTAGGGTTAGGGTTAGGGTTAGGGTTATGGTTATGGTTGAAGTTAGGGTTAGGGTTGGAGTTAGGGTTAAGGTTAGGTTTGGAGTTAGGGTTAGGGTTAGGGTTAGGGTTAGCATTAGGGTTAGGGTTAGGGTTAGGGTTATGGTTATGGTTGAAGTTAGGGTTAGGGTTGGAGTTAGGGTTAAGGTTAGGTTTGGAGTTAGGGTTAGGGTTAGGGTTAGCGTTAGGGTTAGGGTTAGGGTTATGGTTATGGTTGAAGTTAGGGTTAGGGTTGGAGTTAGGGTTAAGGTTAGGTTTGGAGTTAGGGTTAGGGTTAGGGTTGGAGTTAGGGTTAGGGTTAGGGTTAGGGTTAGGGTTAGCGTTAGGGTTAGGGTTAGGGTTAGGGTTATGGTTGAAGTTAGGGTTAGGGTTGGAGTTAGGGTTAAGGTTAGGTTTGGAGTTAGGGTTAGGGTTAGGGTTAGGGTTAGGGTTAGCATTAGGGTTAGGGTTGGAGTTGGGGTTAGGGTTAGCATTAGCATTCGGGTTAGCATTAGCATTCGGGTTAGAATTAGCATTAGGGTAGGAGTTAGGGTTAGCATTAGCATCAAGGTTAGCATTAGCATTCGGGTTAGCATTAGCATTAGGGTTAGAATTAGCATTAGGGTAGGAGTTAGGGTTAGCATTAGCATCAAGGTTAGCATTAGCATTCGGGTTAGCATTAGCATTAGGGTTAGAATTAGGGTAGGAGTTAGGGTTACGGTTAGCATTAGCATCAAGGTTAGCATTAGCATCAGGGTTAGCATTAGCATTAGGGTTAGCATTAGGGTTGGAGTTAGGGTAAATCAATGGACAGTGTGGAGGGACTCGCCTCCTGAAGGAGTCAGTAAAGGCCACCTCAGGAGCCTTTTCTTGGCCCCCCAGTCAGGCTGGAGAACCTTCAAACAGCCCAAAATGAACAAGATCTTTGCTGCCATCTCACCCTGCTGCACCTCAGTGCTCCACCTGAGCTGAGGGGCAGCTGGGAGAAGGTTCCCTGAGCCTCCCTGCTGAAGTAAACAGGAGGGTTAGGGTTGGAGTTAGGGTTAGGGTTGGAGTTAGGGTTGAGGTTAGGGTTGGAGTTAGGGTTAAGGTTAGGTTTGGAGTTAGGGTTAAGGTTAGCATTAGGGTTAGGGTTAGAGTTAGGGTTAGGGTTGGAGTTAGGGTTAAGGTTAGCATTAGGGTTAGGGTTAGTGTTAAGGTTAGGGTGGGAGTTAGGGTTAGGGTTATGGTTGAAGTTAGGGTTAGGGTTGGAGTTAGGGTTGGAGTTAGGGTTAGGGTGGGAGTTAGGGTTAGGGTTATGGTTGAAGTTAGGGTTAGGGTTGGAGTTAGGGTTAAGGTTAGGGTTGGAGTTAGGGTTAAGTTTAGGTTTGGAGTTAGGGTTAGGGTTAGCATTAGGGTTAGGGTTAGGGTTGGAGTTAGGGTTGGAGTTAGGGTTGGAGTTAGGGTTAAGGTTAGGTTTGGAGTTAGGGTTAGGGTTAGGGTTGGAGTTAGGGTTGGAGTTAGGGTTAAGGTTAGGTTTGGAGTTAGGGTTAGGGTTAGCATTAGGGTTAGGGTTAGGGTTGGAGTTAGGGTTGGAATTAGGGTTAAGGTTAGGTTTGGAGTTAGGGTTAGGGTTAGGGTTGGAGTTAGGGTTGGAGTTAGGGTTAAGGTTAGGTTTGGAGTTAGGGTTAAGGTTAGGTTTGGAGTTAGGGTTAGGGTTAGCATTAGGGTTAGGGTTAGGGTTAGGGTTAGGGTTATGGTTATGGTTGAAGTTAGGGTTGAGGTTAGGGTTGGAGTTAGGGTTAAGGTTAGGTTTGGAGTTAGGGTTAGGGTTAGGGTTGGAGTTAGGGTTAAGGTTAGGGTTAGGGTTAGGGTTAGGGTTAGCATTAGGGTTAGGGTTAGGGTTATGGTTATGGTTGAAGTTAGGGTTAGGGTTGGAGTTAGGGTTAAGGTTAGGTTTGGAGTTAGGGTTAGGGTTAGGGTTAGGGTTAGCATTAGGGTTAGGGTTAAGGTTAGGGTTATGGTTATGGTTGAAGTTAGGGTTAGGGTTGGAGTTAGGGTTAAGGTTAGGTTTGGAGTTAGGGTTGGAGTTAGGGTTAAGGTTAGGTTTGGAGTTAGGGTTAGGGTTAGGGTTAGGGTTATGGTTATGGTTGAAGTTAGGGTTAGGGTTGGAGTTAGGGTTAAGGTTAGGTTTGGAGTTAGGGTTAGGGTTAGGGTTGGAGTTAGGGTTAAGGTTAGGGTTAGGGTTAGGGTTAGGGTTAGGGTTAGGGTTAGGGTTAGCGTTAGGGTTAGGGTTAGGGTTATGGTTATGGTTGAAGTTAGGGTTAGGGTTGGAGTTAGGGTTAAGGTTAGGTTTGGAGTTAGGGTTGGAGTTAGGGTTAAGGTTAGGTTTGGAGTTAGGGTTAGGGTTAGGGTTAGGGTTAGGGTTAGGGTTATGGTTATGGTTGAAGTTAGGGTTAGGGTTGGAGTTAGGGTTAAGGTTAGGTTTGGAGTTAGGGTTAGGGTTAGGGTTAGGGTTAGGGTTAGCATTAGGGTTAGGGTTAGGGTTATGGTTATGGTTGAAGTTAGGGTTAGGGTTGGAGTTAGGGTTGAGGTTAGGGTTGGAGTTAGGGTTAAGGTTAGGTTTGGAGTTAGGGTTAGGGTTAGCATTAGGGTTAGGGTTAGGGTTAGGGTTATGGTTATGGTTGAAGTTAGGGTTAGGGTTGGAGTTAGGGTTAAGGTTAGGTTTGGAGTTAGGGTTAGGGTTAGCATTAGGGTTAGGGTTGGAGTTAGGGTTAGGGTTAGGGTTAGGGTTAGGGTTAGGTTTGGAGTTAGGGTTAGGGTTAGGGTTGGAGTTAGGGTTAAGGTTAGGGTTGGAGTTAGGGTTAAGGTTAGGTTTGGAGTTAGGGTTAGGGTTAGCATTAGGGTTAGGGTTAGGGTTGGAGTTAGGGTTGGAGTTAGGTTTGGAGTTAGGTTTGGAGTTAGGGTTAAGGTTAGGTTTGGAGTTAGGGTTAGGGTTAGGGTTGGAGTTAGGGTTGGAGTTAGGGTTAAGGTTAGGTTTGGAGTTAGGGTTAGGGTTAGCATTAGGGTTAGGGTTAGGGTTAGGGTTATGGTTATGGTTGAAGTTAGGGTTAGGGTTGGAGTTAGGGTTAAGGTTAGGTTTGGAGTTAGGGTTAGGGTTAGGGTTAGCATTAGGGTTAGGGTTAGGGTTAGGGTTATGGTTATGGTTGAAGTTAGGGTTAGGGTTGGAGTTAGGGTTAAGGTTAGGTTTGGAGTTAGGGTTAGGGTTAGGGTTAGGGTTAGCATTAGGTTTAGGGTTAGGGTTAGGGTTATGGTTATGGTTGAAGTTAGGGTTAGGGTTGGAGTTGGGGTTAGGGTTAGCATTAGCATCAAGGTTAGCATTAGCATTCGGGTTAGCATTAGCATTCGGGTTAGAATTAGCATTAGGGTAGGAGTTAGGGTTAGCATTAGCATCAAGGTTAGCATTAGCATTCGGGTTAGCATTAGCATTAGGGTTAGAATTAGGGTAGGAGTTAGGGTTACGGTTAGCATTAGCATCAAGGTTAGCATTAGCATCAGGGTTAGCATTAGCATTAGGGTTAGCATTAGGGTTGGAGTTAGGGTAAATCAATGGACAGTGTGGAGGGACTCGCCTCCTGAAGGAGTCAGTAAAGGCCACCTCAGGAGCCTTTTCTTGGCCCCCCAGTCAGGCTGGAGAACCTTCAAACAGCCCAAAATGAACAAGATCTTTGCTGCCATCTCACCCTGCTGCACCTCAGTGCTCCACCTGAGCTGAGGGGCAGCTGGGAGAAGGTTCCCTGAGCCTCCCTGCTGAAGTAAACAGGAGGGTTAGGGTTGGAGTTAGGGTTAGGGTTGGAGTTAGGGTTAAGGTTAGCATTAGGGTTAGGGTTAGAGTTAGGGTTAGGGTTGGAGTTAGGGTTAAGGTTAGCATTAGGGTTAGGGTTAGTGTTAAGGTTAGGGTGGGAGTTAGGGTTAGGGTTATGGTTGAAGTTAGGGTTAGGGTTGGAGTTAGGGTTGGAGTTAGGGTTAGGGTGGGAGTTAGGGTTAGGGTTATGGTTGAAGTTAGGGTTAGGGTTGGAGTTAGGGTTAAGGTTAGGGTTGGAGTTAGGGTTAAGTTTAGGTTTGGAGTTAGGGTTAGGGTTAGCATTAGGGTTAGGGTTAGGGTTGGAGTTAGGGTTGGAGTTAGGGTTGGAGTTAGGGTTAAGGTTAGGTTTGGAGTTAGGGTTAGGGTTAGGGTTGGAGTTAGGGTTGGAGTTAGGGTTAAGGTTAGGTTTGGAGTTAGGGTTAGGGTTAGCATTAGGGTTAGGGTTAGGGTTAGGGTTATGGTTATGGTTGAAGTTAGGGTTAGGGTTGGAGTTAGGGTTAAGGTTAGGTTTGGAGTTAGGGTTAGGGTTAGGGTTAGGGTTAGGGTTAGCATTAGGGTTAGGGTTAGGGTTATGGTTATGGTTGAAGTTAGGGTTAGGTTTGGAGTTAGGGTTAGGGTTAGCATTAGGGTTAGCATTAGCATTAGGGTTAGCATTAGGGTTGGAGTTAGGGTAAATCAATGGACAGTGTGGAGGGACTCGCCTCCTGAAGGAGTCAGTAAAGGCCACCTCAGGAGCCTTTTCTGGGCCCCCCAGTCAGGCTGGAGAACCTTCAAACAGCCCAAAATGAACAAGATCTTTGCTGCCATCTCACCCTGCTGCACCTCAGTGCTCCACCTGAGCTGAGGGGCAGCTGGGAGAAGGTTCCCTGAGCCTCCCTGCTGAAGTAAACAGGAGGGTTAGGGTTGGAGTTAGGGTTGAGGTTAGGGTTGGAGTTAGGGTTGAGGTTAGGGTTGGAGTTAGGGTTAAGGTTCGGTTCGGAGTTAGGGTTAGGGTTAGCATTAGGGTTAGGGTTAGGGTTAGGGTTAGGGTTATGGTTATGGTTGAAGTTAGGGTTAGGGTTGGAGTTAGGGTTAAGGTTAGGTTTGGAGTTAGGGTTAGGGTTAGGGTTGGGGTTAGCGTTAGGGTTAGGGTTAGGGTTATGGTTATGGTTGAAGTTAGGGTTAGGGTTGGAGTTAGGGTTAAGGTTAGGTTTGGAGTTAGGGTTAGGGTTAGGGTTAGGGTTAGGGTTAGCATTAGGGTTAGGGTTGGAGTTGGGGTTAGGGTTAGCATTAGCATTCGGGTTAGCATTAGCATTCGGGTTAGAATTAGCATTAGGGTAGGAGTTAGGGTTAGCATTAGCATCAAGGTTAGCATTAGCATTCGGGTTAGCATTAGCATTAGGGTTAGAATTAGGGTAGGAGTTAGGGTTACGGTTAGCATTAGCATCAAGGTTAGCATTAGCATCAGGGTTAGCATTAGCATCAGGGTTAGCATTAGCATTAGGGTTAGCATTAGCATTAGGGTTAGCATTAGCATTAGGGTTAGCATTAGGGTTGGAGTTAGGGTAAATCAATGGACAGTGTGGAGGGACTCGCCTCCTGAAGGAGTCAGTAAAGGCCACCTCAGGAGCCTTTTCTGGGCCCCCCAGTCAGGCTGGAGAACCTTCAAACAGCCCAAAATGAACAAGATCTTTGCTGCCATCTCACCCTGCTGCACCTCAGTGCTCCACCTGAGCTGAGGGGCAGCTGGGAGAAGGTTCCCTGATCCTCCCTGCTGAAGTAAACAGGAGGGTTAGGGTTAGGGTTGGAGTTAGGGTTGAGGTTAGGGTTGGAGTTAGGGTTAGGGTTGGAGTTAGGGTTGAGGTTAGGGTTGGAGTTAGGGTTAAGGTTAGGTTTGGAGTTAGGGTTAGGGTTAGCATTAGGGTTAGGGTTAGGGTTAGGGTTATGGTTATGGTTGAAGTTAGGGTTAGGGTTGGAGTTAGGGTTAAGGTTAGGTTTGGAGTTAGGGTTAGGGTTAGGGTTAGCATTAGGGTTAGGGTTAGGGTTAGGGTTATGGTTATGGTTGAAGTTAGGGTTAGGGTTGGAGTTAGGGTTAAGGTTAGGTTTGGAGTTAGGGTTAGGGTTAGGGTTGGAGTTAGGGTTAAGGTTAGGGTTAGGGTTAGGGTTAGGGTTAGGGTTAGGGTTAGCGTTAGGGTTAGGGTTAGGGTTATGGTTATGGTTGAAGTTAGGGTTAGGGTTGGAGTTAGGGTTAAGGTTAGGTTTGGAGTTAGGGTTAGGGTTAGGGTTAGGGTTAGCATTAGGGTTAGGGTTAGGGTTAGGGTTATGGTTATGGTTGAAGTTAGGGTTAAGGTTAGGTTTGGAGTTAGGGTTAGGGTTAGCATTAGGGTTAGGGTTAGGGTTAGGGTTATGGTTATGGTTGAAGTTAGGGTTAGGGTTGGAGTTAGGGTTAAGGTTAGGTTTGGAGTTAGGGTTAGGGTTAGGGTTAGCATTAGGGTTAGGGTTAGGGTTAGGGTTATGGTTATGGTTGAAGTTAGGGTTAGGTTTGGAGTTAGGGTTAGGGTTAGGGTTAGCATTAGGGTTAGGGTTAGGGTTAGGGTTATGGTTATGGTTGAAGTTAGGGTTAGGGTTGGAGTTAGGGTTAAGGTTAGGTTTGGAGTTAGGGTTAGGGTTAGGGTTAGGGTTAGGGTTAGCATTAGGGTTAGGGTTAGGGTTATGGTTGAAGTTAGGGTTAGGGTTGGAGTTAGGGTTGAGGTTAGGGTTGGAGTTAGGGTTAAGGTTAGGTTTGGAGTTAGGGTTAGGGTTAGCATTAGGGTTAGGGTTAGGGTTAGGGTTATGGTTATGGTTGAAGTTAGGGTTAGGGTTGGAGTTAGGGTTAAGGTTAGGTTTGGAGTTAGGGTTAGGGTTAGGGTTGGAGTTAGGGTTAAGGTTAGGGTTAGGGTTAGGGTTAGGGTTAGCGTTAGGGTTAGGGTTAGGGTTATGGTTATGGTTGAAGTTAGGGTTAGGGTTGGAGTTAGGGTTAAGGTTAGGTTTGGAGTTAGGGTTGGAGTTAGGGTTAAGGTTAGGTTTGGAGTTAGGGTTAGGGTTAGGGTTAGGGTTAGGGTTATGGTTATGGTTGAAGTTAGGGTTAGGGTTGGAGTTAGGGTTAAGGTTAGGTTTGGAGTTAGGGTTAGGGTTAGCATTAGGGTTAGGGTTAGGGTTAGGGTTATGGTTATGGTTGAAGTTAGGGTTAGGGTTGGAGTTAGGGTTGAGGTTAGGGTTGGAGTTAGGGTTAAGGTTAGGTTTGGAGTTAGGGTTAGGGTTAGCATTAGGGTTAGGGTTAGGGTTAGGGTTATGGTTATGGTTGAAGTTAGGGTTAGGGTTGGAGTTAGGGTTAAGGTTAGGTTTGGAGTTAGGGTTAGGGTTAGGGTTGGAGTTAGGGTTAAGGTTAGGGTTAGGGTTAGGGTTAGGGTTAGCGTTAGGGTTAGGGTTAGGGTTATGGTTATGGTTGAAGTTAGGGTTAGGGTTGGAGTTAGGGTTAAGGTTAGGTTTGGAGTTAGGGTTAGGGTTAGGGTTAGGGTTAGGGTTAGCATTAGGGTTAGGGTTGGAGTTGGGGTTAGGGTTAGCATTAGCATCAAGGTTAGCATTAGCATTCGGGTTAGCATTAGCATTCGGGTTAGAATTAGCATTAGGGTAGGAGTTAGGGTTAGCATTAGCATCAAGGTTAGCATTAGCATTCGGGTTAGCATTAGCATTAGGGTTAGAATTAGGGTAGGAGTTAGGGTTACGGTTAGCATTAGCATCAAGGTTAGCATTAGCATCAGGGTTAGCATTAGCATTAGGGTTAGCATTAGCATTAGGGTTAGCATTAGGGTTAGGGTTAGGGTTAATGAACAAGATCTTTGCTGCCATCTCACCCTGCTGCACCTCAGTGCTCCACCTGAGCTGAGGGGCAGCTGGGAGAAGGTTCCCTGAGCCTCCCTGCTGAAGTAATCAGGAGGGTTAGGGTTGGAGTTACGGTTAGGGTTGGAGTTAGGGTTGAGGTTAGGGTTGGAGTTAGGGTTAAGGTTAGGTTTGGAGTTAGGGTTAGGGTTAGCATTAGGGTTAGGGTTAGGGTTAGGGTTAGGGTTATGGTTATGGTTGAAGTTAGGGTTAGGGTTGGAGTTAGGGTTAAGGTTAGGTTTGGAGTTAGGGTTAGGGTTAGGGTTAGGGTTAGGGTTAGCATTAGGGTTAGGGTTAGGGTTAGGGTTATGGTTATGGTTGAAGTTAGGGTTAGGGTTGGAGTTAGGGTTGGAGTTAGGGTTAAGGTTAGGTTTGGAGTTAGGGTTAGGGTTAGCATTAGGGTTAGGGTTAGGGTTAGGGTTATGGTTATGGTTGAAGTTAGGGTTAGGGTTGGAGTTAGGGTTAAGGTTAGGTTTGGAGTTAGGGTTAGGGTTAGGGTTGGAGTTAGGGTTAAGGTTAGGGTTAGGGTTAGGGTTAGGGTTAGGGTTAGCGTTAGGGTTAGGGTTAGGGTTATGGTTATGGTTGAAGTTAGGGTTAGGGTTGGAGTTAGGGTTAAGGTTAGGTTTGGAGTTAGGGTTGGAGTTAGGGTTAAGGTTAGGTTTGGAGTTAGGGTTAGGGTTAGCATTAGGGTTAGGGTTAGGGTTAGGGTTAGGGTTATGGTTATGGTTGAAGTTAGGGTTAGGGTTGGAGTTAGGGTTAAGGTTAGGTTTGGAGTTAGGGTTAGGGTTAGGGTTAGGGTTAGGGTTAGCATTAGGGTTAGGGTTGGAGTTGGGGTTAGGGTTAGCATTAGCATCAAGGTTAGCATTAGCATTCGGGTTAGCATTAGCATTCGGGTTAGAATCAGCATTAGGGTAGGAGTTAGGGTTAGCATTAGCATCAAGGTTAGCATTAGCATTCGGGTTAGCATTAGCATTAGGGTTAGAATTAGGGTAGGAGTTAGGGTTACGGTTAGCATTAGCATCAAGGTTAGCATTAGCATCAGGGTTAGCATTAGCATTAGGGTTAGCATTAGCATTAGGGTTAGCATTAGGGTTAGGGTTAGGGTTAATGAACAAGATCTTTGCTGCCATCTCACCCTGCTGCACCTCAGTGCTCCACCTGAGCTGAGGGGCAGCTGGGAGAAGGTTCCCTGAGCCTCCCTGCTGAAGTAAACAGGAGGGTTAGGGTTGGAGTTACGGTTAGGGTTGGAGTTGGGGTTGAGGTTAGGGTTGGAGTTAGGGTTAGGGTTGGAGTTAGGGTTGAGGTTAGGGTTGGAGTTAGGGTTAAGGTTAGGTTTGGAGTTAGGGTTAGGGTTAGCATTAGGGTTAGGGTTAGGGTTAGGGTTAGGGTTAGGGTTATGGTTATGGTTGAAGTTAGGGTTAGGGTTGGAGTTAGGGTTAAGGTTAGGTTTGGAGTTAGGGTTAGGGTTAGGGTTGGAGTTAGGGTTAAGGTTAGGGTTAGGGTTAGGGTTAGGGTTAGCGTTAGGGTTAGGGTTAGGGTTATGGTTATGGTTGAAGTTAGGGTTAGGGTTGGAGTTAGGGTTAAGGTTAGGTTTGGAGTTAGGGTTGGAGTTAGGGTTAAGGTTAGGTTTGGAGTTAGGGTTAGGGTTAGCATTAGGGTTAGGGTTAGGGTTAGGGTTATGGTTATGGTTGAAGTTAGGGTTAGGGTTGGAGTTAGGGTTAGGTTTGGAGTTAGGGTTAGGGTTAGGGTTGGAGTTAGGGTTAAGGTTAGGGTTAGGGTTAGGGTTAGGGTTAGGGTTAGGGTTAGCGTTAGGGTTAGGGTTAGGGTTATGGTTATGGTTGAAGTTAGGGTTAGGGTTGGAGTTAGGGTTAAGGTTAGGTTTGGAGTTAGGGTTAGGGTTAGGGTTAGGGTTAGCATTAGGGTTAGGGTTAGGGTTAGGGTTATGGTTATGGTTGAAGTTAGGGTTAGGGTTGGAGTTAGGGTTGAGGTTAGGGTTGGAGTTAGGGTTAAGGTTAGGTTTGGAGTTAGGGTTAGGGTTAGCATTAGGGTTAGGGTTAGGGTTATGGTTATGGTTGAAGTTAGGGTTAGGGTTGGAGTTAGGGTTAAGGTTAGGTTTGGAGTTAGGGTTAGGGTTAGGGTTGGAGTTAGGGTTAAGGTTAGGGTTAGGGTTAGGGTTAGGGTTAGCGTTAGGGTTAGGGTTAGGGTTATGGTTATGGTTGAAGTTAGGGTTAGGGTTGGAGTTAGGGTTAAGGTTAGGTTTGGAGTTAGGGTTAGGGTTAGGGTTAGGGTTAGGGTTAGCATTAGGGTTAGGGTTGGAGTTGGGGTTAGGGTTAGCATTAGCATCAAGGTTAGCATTAGCATTCGGGTTAGCATTAGCATTCGGGTTAGAATTAGCATTAGGGTAGGAGTTAGGGTTAGCATTAGCATCAAGGTTAGCATTAGCATTCGGGTTAGCATTAGCATTAGGGTTAGAATTAGGGTAGGAGTTAGGGTTACGGTTAGCATTAGCATCAAGGTTAGCATTAGCATCAGGGTTAGCATTAGCATTAGGGTTAGCATTAGCATTAGGGTTAGCATTAGGGTTAGGGTTAGGGTTAATGAACAAGATCTTTGCTGCCATCTCACCCTGCTGCACCTCAGTGCTCCACCTGAGCTGAGGGGCAGCTGGGAGAAGGTTCCCTGAGCCTCCCTGCTGAAGTAATCAGGAGGGTTAGGGTTGGAGTTACGGTTAGGGTTGGAGTTAGGGTTGAGGTTAGGGTTGGAGTTAGGGTTAAGGTTAGGTTTGGAGTTAGGGTTAGGGTTAGCATTAGGGTTAGGGTTAGGGTTAGGGTTAGGGTTATGGTTATGGTTGAAGTTAGGGTTAGGGTTGGAGTTAGGGTTAAGGTTAGGTTTGGAGTTAGGGTTAGGGTTAGGGTTAGGGTTAGGGTTAGCATTAGGGTTAGGGTTAGGGTTAGGGTTATGGTTATGGTTGAAGTTAGGGTTAGGGTTGGAGTTAGGGTTGGAGTTAGGGTTAAGGTTAGGTTTGGAGTTAGGGTTAGGGTTAGCATTAGGGTTAGGGTTAGGGTTAGGGTTATGGTTATGGTTGAAGTTAGGGTTAGGGTTGGAGTTAGGGTTAAGGTTAGGTTTGGAGTTAGGGTTAGGGTTAGGGTTGGAGTTAGGGTTAAGGTTAGGGTTAGGGTTAGGGTTAGGGTTAGGGTTAGCGTTAGGGTTAGGGTTATGGTTATGGTTGAAGTTAGGGTTAGGGTTGGAGTTAGGGTTAAGGTTAGGTTTGGAGTTAGGGTTGGAGTTAGGGTTAAGGTTAGGTTTGGAGTTAGGGTTAGGGTTAGCATTAGGGTTAGGGTTAGGGTTAGGGTTAGGGTTATGGTTATGGTTGAAGTTAGGGTTAGGGTTGGAGTTAGGGTTAAGGTTAGGTTTGGAGTTAGGGTTAGGGTTAGGGTTAGGGTTAGCATTAGGGTTAGGGTTGGAGTTGGGGTTAGGGTTAGCATTAGCATCAAGGTTAGCATTAGCATTCGGGTTAGCATTAGCATTCGGGTTAGAATCAGCATTAGGGTAGGAGTTAGGGTTAGCATTAGCATCAAGGTTAGCATTAGCATTCGGGTTAGCATTAGCATTAGGGTTAGAATTAGGGTAGGAGTTAGGGTTACGGTTAGCATTAGCATCAAGGTTAGCATTAGCATCAGGGTTAGCATTAGCATTAGGGTTAGCATTAGCATTAGGGTTAGCATTAGGGTTAGGGTTAGGGTTAATGAACAAGATCTTTGCTGCCATCTCACCCTGCTGCACCTCAGTGCTCCACCTGAGCTGAGGGGCAGCTGGGAGAAGGTTCCCTGAGCCTCCCTGCTGAAGTAAACAGGAGGGTTAGGGTTGGAGTTACGGTTAGGGTTGGAGTTGGGGTTGAGGTTAGGGTTGGAGTTAGGGTTAGGGTTGGAGTTAGGGTTGAGGTTAGGGTTGGAGTTAGGGTTAAGGTTAGGTTTGGAGTTAGGGTTAGGGTTAGCATTAGGGTTAGGGTTAGGGTTAGGGTTAGGGTTATGGTTATGGTTGAAGTTAGGGTTAGGGTTGGAGTTAGGGTTAAGGTTAGGTTTGGAGTTAGGGTTAGGGTTAGGGTTGGAGTTAGGGTTAAGGTTAGGGTTAGGGTTAGGGTTAGGGTTAGGGTTAGCGTTAGGGTTAGGGTTAGGGTTATGGTTATGGTTGAAGTTAGGGT
This sequence comes from Takifugu ocellatus, assembly GCA_027382335.1. Taxonomy (NCBI): domain Eukaryota; kingdom Metazoa; phylum Chordata; class Actinopteri; order Tetraodontiformes; family Tetraodontidae; genus Takifugu; species Takifugu ocellatus. The sequence continues at coordinate 85,259 of JAPVLW010000136.1, read as the reverse complement.
TAGGGTTGGAGTTAGGGTTAAGGTTAGGTTTGGAGTTAGGGTTGGAGTTAGGGTTAAGGTTAGGTTTGGAGTTAGGGTTAGGGTTAGCATTAGGGTTAGGGTTAGGGTTAGGGTTAGGGTTATGGTTATGGTTGAAGTTAGGGTTAGGGTTGGAGTTAGGGTTAAGGTTAGGTTTGGAGTTAGGGTTAGGGTTAGGGTTAGGGTTAGGGTTAGCATTAGGGTTAGGGTTGGAGTTGGGGTTAGGGTTAGCATTAGCATTCGGGTTAGCATTAGCATTCGGGTTAGAATTAGCATTAGGGTAGGAGTTAGGGTTAGCATTAGCATCAAGGTTAGCATTAGCATTCGGGTTAGCATTAGCATTAGGGTTAGAATTAGGGTAGGAGTTAGGGTTACGGTTAGCATTAGCATCAAGGTTAGCATTAGCATCAGGGTTAGCATTAGCATTAGGGTTAGCATTAGCATCAGGGTTAGCATTAGCATTAGGGTTAGCATTAGCATTAGGGTTAGCATTAGGGTTGGAGTTAGGGTAAATCAATGGACAGTGTGGAGGGACTCGCCTCCTGAAGGAGTCAGTAAAGGCCACCTCAGGAGCCTTTTCTGGGCCCCCCAGTCAGGCTGGAGAACCTTCAAACAGCCCAAAATGAACAAGATCTTTGCTGCCATCTCACCCTGCTGCACCTCAGTGCTCCACCTGAGCTGAGGGGCAGCTGGGAGAAGGTTCCCTGATCCTCCCTGCTGAAGTAAACAGGAGGGTTAGGGTTAGGGTTGGAGTTAGGGTTGAGGTTAGGGTTGGAGTTAGGGTTAGGGTTGGAGTTAGGGTTGAGGTTAGGGTTGGAGTTAGGGTTAAGGTTAGGTTTGGAGTTAGGGTTAGGGTTAGCATTAGGGTTAGGGTTAGGGTTAGGGTTATGGTTATGGTTGAAGTTAGGGTTAGGGTTGGAGTTAGGGTTAAGGTTAGGTTTGGAGTTAGGGTTAGGGTTAGGGTTAGGGTTAGGGTTAGGGTTAAGGTTAGGGTTAGGGTTAGGGTTAGGGTTAGCATTAGGGTTAGGGTTAGGGTTATGGTTATGGTTGAAGTTAGGGTTAGGGTTGGAGTTAGGGTTAAGGTTAGGTTTGGAGTTAGGGTTAGGGTTAGGGTTAGGGTTAGCATTAGGGTTAGGGTTAGGGTTAGGGTTATGGTTATGGTTGAAGTTAGGGTTAGGGTTGGAGTTAGGGTTAAGGTTAGGGTTAGGGTTAGCATTAGGGTTAGGGTTAGGGTTATGGTTATGGTTGAAGTTAGGGTTAGGGTTGGAGTTAGGGTTAAGGTTAGGTTTGGAGTTAGGGTTAGGGTTAGGGTTAGGGTTAGCATTAGGGTTAGGGTTAGGGTTAGGGTTATGGTTATGGTTGAAGTTAGGGTTAGGTTTGGAGTTAGGGTTAGGGTTAGGGTTAGCATTAGGGTTAGGGTTAGGGTTATGGTTGAAGTTAGGGTTAGGGTTGGAGTTAGGGTTAAGGTTAGGTTTGGAGTTAGGGTTAGGGTTAGGGTTAGCATTAGGGTTAGGGTTAGGGTTAGGGTTATGGTTATGGTTGAAGTTAGGGTTAGGGTTGGAGTTAGGGTTAAGGTTAGGTTTGGAGTTAGGGTTAGGGTTAGGGTTAGGGTTAGGGTTAGCATTAGGGTTAGGGTTAGGGTTATGGTTGAAGTTAGGGTTAGGGTTGGAGTTAGGGTTGAGGTTAGGGTTGGAGTTAGGGTTAAGGTTAGGTTTGGAGTTAGGGTTAGGGTTAGCATTAGGGTTAGGGTTAGGGTTAGGGTTATGGTTATGGTTGAAGTTAGGGTTAGGGTTGGAGTTAGGGTTAAGGTTAGGTTTGGAGTTAGGGTTAGGGTTAGGGTTGGAGTTAGGGTTAAGGTTAGGGTTAGGGTTAGGGTTAGGGTTAGGGTTAGCGTTAGGGTTAGGGTTAGGGTTATGGTTATGGTTGAAGTTAGGGTTAGGGTTGGAGTTAGGGTTAAGGTTAGGTTTGGAGTTAGGGTTGGAGTTAGGGTTAAGGTTAGGTTTGGAGTTAGGGTTAGGGTTAGGGTTAGGGTTATGGTTATGGTTGAAGTTAGGGTTAGGGTTGGAGTTAGGGTTAAGGTTAGGTTTGGAGTTAGGGTTAGGGTTAGGGTTAGGGTTAGCATTAGGGTTAGGGTTAGGGTTAGGGTTATGGTTATGGTTGAAGTTAGGGTTAGGGTTGGAGTTAGGGTTGAGGTTAGGGTTGGAGTTAGGGTTAAGGTTAGGTTTGGAGTTAGGGTTAGGGTTAGCATTAGGGTTAGGGTTAGGGTTAGGGTTATGGTTATGGTTGAAGTTAGGGTTAGGGTTGGAGTTAGGGTTAAGGTTAGGTTTGGAGTTAGGGTTAGGGTTAGGGTTGGAGTTAGGGTTAAGGTTAGGGTTAGGGTTGGAGTTAGGGTTAAGGTTAGGGTTATGGTTATGGTTGAAGTTAGGGTTAGGGTTGGAGTTAGGGTTAAGGTTAGGTTTGGAGTTAGGGTTAGGGTTAGGGTTAGGGTTAGCATTAGGGTTAGAGTTGGGGTTAGGGTTAGCATTAGCATCAAGGTTAGCATTAGCATTCGGGTTAGCATTAGCATTCGGGTTAGAATTAGCATTAGGGTAGGAGTTAGGGTTAGCATTAGCATCAAGGTTAGCATTAGCATTCGGGTTAGCATTAGCATTAGGGTTAGAATTAGGGTAGGAGTTAGGGTTACGGTTAGCATTAGCATCAAGGTTAGCATTAGCATCAGGGTTAGCATTAGCATTAGGGTTAGCATTAGGGTTAGCATTAGGGTTAGGGTTAGGGTTAATGAACAAGATCTTTGCTGCCATCTCACCCTGCTGCACCTCAGTGCTCCACCTGAGCTGAGGGGCAGCTGGGAGAAGGTTCCCTGAGCCTCCCTGCTGAAGTAATCAGGAGGGTTAGGGTTGGAGTTACGGTTAGGGTTGGAGTTAGGGTTGAGGTTAGGGTTGGAGTTAGGGTTAAGGTTAGGTTTGGAGTTAGGGTCAGGGTTAGCATTAGGGTTAGGGTTAGGGTTAGGGTTAGGGTTATGGTTATGGTTGAAGTTAGGGTTAGGGTTGGAGTTAGGGTTAAGGTTAGGTTTGGAGTTAGGGTTAGGGTTAGGGTTAGGGTTAGCATTAGGGTTAGGGTTAGGGTTAGGGTTATGGTTATGGTTGAAGTTAGGGTTAGGGTTGGAGTTAGGGTTGGAGTTAGGGTTAAGGTTAGGTTTGGAGTTAGGGTTAGGGTTAGCATTAGGGTTAGGGTTAGGGTTAGGGTTATGGTTATGGTTGAAGTTAGGGTTAGGGTTGGAGTTAGGGTTAAGGTTAGGTTTGGAGTTAGGGTTAGGGTTAGGGTTGGAGTTAGGGTTAAGGTTAGGGTTAGGGTTAGGGTTAGGGTTAGGGTTAGGGTTAGCGTTAGGGTTAGGGTTAGGGTTATGGTTATGGTTGAAGTTAGGGTTAGGGTTGGAGTTAGGGTTAAGGTTAGGTTTGGAGTTAGGGTTGGAGTTAGGGTTAAGGTTAGGTTTGGAGTTAGGGTTAGGGTTAGCATTAGGGTTAGGGTTAGGGTTAGGGTTAGGGTTATGGTTATGGTTGAAGTTAGGGTTAGGGTTGGAGTTAGGGTTAAGGTTAGGTTTGGAGTTAGGGTTAGGGTTAGGGTTAGGGTTAGGGTTAGGGTTAGCATTAGGGTTAGGGTTGGAGTTGGGGTTAGGGTTAGCATTAGCATCAAGGTTAGCATTAGCATTCGGGTTAGCATTAGCATTCGGGTTAGAATCAGCATTAGGGTAGGAGTTAGGGTTAGCATTAGCATCAAGGTTAGCATTAGCATTCGGGTTAGCATTAGCATTAGGGTTAGAATTAGGGAAGGAGTTAGGGTTACGGTTAGCATTAGCATCAAGGTTAGCATTAGCATCAGGGTTAGCATTAGCATTAGGGTTAGCATTAGCATTAGGGTTAGCATTAGGGTTAGGGTTAGGGTTAATGAACAAGATCTTTGCTGCCATCTCACCCTGCTGCACCTCAGTGCTCCACCTGAGCTGAGGGGCAGCTGGGAGAAGGTTCCCTGAGCCTCCCTGCTGAAGTAAACAGGAGGGTTAGGGTTGGAGTTACGGTTAGGGTTGGAGTTAGGGTTAGGGTTGGAGTTAGGGTTGAGGTTAGGGTTGGAGTTAGGGTTAAGGTTAGGTTTGGAGTTAGGGTTAGGGTTAGCATTAGGGTTAGGGTTAGGGTTAGGGTTAGGGTTATGGTTATGGTTGAAGTTAGGGTTAGGGTTGGAGTTAGGGTTAAGGTTAGGTTTGGAGTTAGGGTTAGGGTTAGGGTTGGAGTTAGGGTTAAGGTTAGGGTTAGGGTTAGGGTTAGGGTTAGGGTTAGCGTTAGGGTTAGGGTTAGGGTTATGGTTATGGTTGAAGTTAGGGTTAGGGTTGGAGTTAGGGTTAAGGTTAGGTTTGGAGTTAGGGTTGGAGTTAGGGTTAAGGTTAGGTTTGGAGTTAGGGTTAGGGTTAGCATTAGGGTTAGGGTTAGGGTTAGGGTTATGGTTATGGTTGAAGTTAGGGTTAGGGTTGGAGTTAGGGTTAGGTTTGGAGTTAGGGTTAGGGTTAGGGTTGGAGTTAGGGTTAAGGTTAGGGTTAGGGTTAGGGTTAGGGTTAGGGTTAGGGTTAGGGTTAGCGTTAGGGTTAGGGTTAGGGTTATGGTTATGGTTGAAGTTAGGGTTAGGGTTGGAGTTAGGGTTAAGGTTAGGTTTGGAGTTAGGGTTGGAGTTAGGGTTAAGGTTAGGTTTGGAGTTAGGGTTAGGGTTAGCATTAGGGTTAGGGTTAGGGTTAGGGTTAGGGTTATGGTTATGGTTGAAGTTAGGGTTAGGGTTGGAGTTAGGGTTAAGGTTAGGTTTGGAGTTAGGGTTAGGGTTAGGGTTAGGGTTAGGGTTAGCATTAGGGTTAGGGTTGGAGTTGGGGTTAGGGTTAGCATTAGCATTCGGGTTAGCATTAGCATTCGGGTTAGAATTAGCATTAGGGTAGGAGTTAGGGTTAGCATTAGCATCAAGGTTAGCATTAGCATTCGGGTTAGCATTAGCATTAGGGTTAGAATTAGGGTAGGAGTTAGGGTTACGGTTAGCATTAGCATCAAGGTTAGCATTAGCATCAGGGTTAGCATTAGCATTAGGGTTAGCATTAGCATCAGGGTTAGCATTAGCATTAGGGTTAGCATTAGCATTAGGGTTAGCATTAGGGTTGGAGTTAGGGTAAATCAATGGACAGTGTGGAGGGACTCGCCTCCTGAAGGAGTCAGTAAAGGCCACCTCAGGAGCCTTTTCTGGGCCCCCCAGTCAGGCTGGAGAACCTTCAAACAGCCCAAAATGAACAAGATCTTTGCTGCCATCTCACCCTGCTGCACCTCAGTGCTCCACCTGAGCTGAGGGGCAGCTGGGAGAAGGTTCCCTGATCCTCCCTGCTGAAGTAAACAGGAGGGTTAGGGTTAGGGTTGGAGTTAGGGTTGAGGTTAGGGTTGGAGTTAGGGTTAGGGTTGGAGTTAGGGTTGAGGTTAGGGTTGGAGTTAGGGTTAAGGTTAGGTTTGGAGTTAGGGTTAGGGTTAGCATTAGGGTTAGGGTTAGGGTTAGGGTTATGGTTATGGTTGAAGTTAGGGTTAGGGTTGGAGTTAGGGTTAAGGTTAGGTTTGGAGTTAGGGTTAGGGTTAGGGTTAGGGTTAGGGTTAGGGTTAAGGTTAGGGTTAGGGTTAGGGTTAGGGTTAGCATTAGGGTTAGGGTTAGGGTTATGGTTATGGTTGAAGTTAGGGTTAGGGTTGGAGTTAGGGTTAAGGTTAGGTTTGGAGTTAGGGTTAGGGTTAGGGTTAGGGTTAGCATTAGGGTTAGGGTTAGGGTTAGGGTTATGGTTATGGTTGAAGTTAGGGTTAGGGTTGGAGTTAGGGTTAAGGTTAGGGTTAGGGTTAGCATTAGGGTTAGGGTTAGGGTTATGGTTATGGTTGAAGTTAGGGTTAGGGTTGGAGTTAGGGTTAAGGTTAGGTTTGGAGTTAGGGTTAGGGTTAGGGTTAGGGTTAGCATTAGGGTTAGGGTTAGGGTTAGGGTTATGGTTATGGTTGAAGTTAGGGTTAGGTTTGGAGTTAGGGTTAGGGTTAGGGTTAGCATTAGGGTTAGGGTTAGGGTTATGGTTGAAGTTAGGGTTAGGGTTGGAGTTAGGGTTAAGGTTAGGTTTGGAGTTAGGGTTAGGGTTAGGGTTAGCATTAGGGTTAGGGTTAGGGTTAGGGTTATGGTTATGGTTGAAGTTAGGGTTAGGGTTGGAGTTAGGGTTAAGGTTAGGTTTGGAGTTAGGGTTAGGGTTAGGGTTAGGGTTAGGGTTAGCATTAGGGTTAGGGTTAGGGTTATGGTTGAAGTTAGGGTTAGGGTTGGAGTTAGGGTTGAGGTTAGGGTTGGAGTTAGGGTTAAGGTTAGGTTTGGAGTTAGGGTTAGGGTTAGCATTAGGGTTAGGGTTAGGGTTAGGGTTATGGTTATGGTTGAAGTTAGGGTTAGGGTTGGAGTTAGGGTTAAGGTTAGGTTTGGAGTTAGGGTTAGGGTTAGGGTTGGAGTTAGGGTTAAGGTTAGGGTTAGGGTTAGGGTTAGGGTTAGGGTTAGCGTTAGGGTTAGGGTTAGGGTTATGGTTATGGTTGAAGTTAGGGTTAGGGTTGGAGTTAGGGTTAAGGTTAGGTTTGGAGTTAGGGTTGGAGTTAGGGTTAAGGTTAGGTTTGGAGTTAGGGTTAGGGTTAGGGTTAGGGTTATGGTTATGGTTGAAGTTAGGGTTAGGGTTGGAGTTAGGGTTAAGGTTAGGTTTGGAGTTAGGGTTAGGGTTAGGGTTAGGGTTAGCATTAGGGTTAGGGTTAGGGTTATGGTTATGGTTGAAGTTAGGGTTAGGGTTGGAGTTAGGGTTAAGGTTAGGTTTGGAGTTAGGGTTAGGGTTAGGGTTGGAGTTAGGGTTAAGGTTAGGGTTAGGGTTGGAGTTAGGGTTAAGGTTAGGGTTATGGTTATGGTTGAAGTTAGGGTTAGGGTTGGAGTTAGGGTTAAGGTTAGGTTTGGAGTTAGGGTTAGGGTTAGGGTTAGGGTTAGGGTTAGCATTAGGGTTAGGGTTGGAGTTGGGGTTAGGGTTAGCATTAGCATCAAGGTTAGCATTAGCATTCGGGTTAGCATTAGCATTCGGGTTAGAATTAGCATTAGGGTAGGAGTTAGGGTTAGCATTAGCATCAAGGTTAGCATTAGCATTCGGGTTAGCATTAGCATTAGGGTTAGAATTAGGGTAGGAGTTAGGGTTACGGTTAGCATTAGCATCAAGGTTAGCATTAGCATCAGGGTTAGCATTAGCATTAGGGTTAGCATTAGGGTTAGCATTAGGGTTAGGGTTAGGGTTAATGAACAAGATCTTTGCTGCCATCTCACCCTGCTGCACCTCAGTGCTCCACCTGAGCTGAGGGGCAGCTGGGAGAAGGTTCCCTGAGCCTCCCTGCTGAAGTAACCAGGAGGGTTAGCGTTAGGGTTAGGGTTAGGGTTGGAGTTAGGGTTAGGGTTAGGGTTGGAGTTAGGGTTAAGGTTAGGTTTGGAGTTAGGGTCAGGGTTAGCATTAGGGTTAGGGTTAGGGTTAGGGTTAGGGTTATGGTTATGGTTGAAGTTAGGGTTAGGGTTGGAGTTAGGGTTAAGGTTAGGTTTGGAGTTAGGGTTAGGGTTAGGGTTAGGGTTAGCATTAGGGTTAGGGTTAGGGTTAGGGTTATGGTTATGGTTGAAGTTAGGGTTAGGGTTGGAGTTAGGGTTGGAGTTAGGGTTAAGGTTAGGTTTGGAGTTAGGGTTAGGGTTAGCATTAGGGTTAGGGTTAGGGTTAGGGTTATGGTTATGGTTGAAGTTAGGGTTAGGGTTGGAGTTAGGGTTAAGGTTAGGTTTGGAGTTAGGGTTAGGGTTAGGGTTGGAGTTAGGGTTAGGGTTAGGGTTAGGGTTAGGGTTAGGGTTAGCGTTAGGGTTAGGGTTAGGGTTATGGTTATGGTTGAAGTTAGGGTTAGGGTTGGAGTTAGGGTTAAGGTTAGGTTTGGAGTTAGGGTTGGAGTTAGGGTTAAGGTTAGGTTTGGAGTTAGGGTTAGGGTTAGCATTAGGGTTAGGGTTAGGGTTAGGGTTAGGGTTATGGTTATGGTTGAAGTTAGGGTTAGGGTTGGAGTTAGGGTTAAGGTTAGGTTTGGAGTTAGGGTTAGGGTTAGGGTTAGGGTTAGCATTAGGGTTAGGGTTAGGGTTATGGTTATGGTTGAAGTTAGGGTTAGGGTTGGAGTTAGGGTTGGAGTTAGGGTTAAGGTTAGGTTTGGAGTTAGGGTTAGGGTTAGCATTAGGGTTAGGGTTAGGGTTAGGGTTATGGTTATGGTTGAAGTTAGGGTTAGGGTTGGAGTTAGGGTTAAGGTTAGGTTTGGAGTTAGGGTTAGGGTTAGGGTTGGAGTTAGGGTTAAGGTTAGGGTTAGGGTTAGGGTTAGGGTTAGGGTTAGGGTTAGGGTTATGGTTATGGTTGAAGTTAGGGTTAGGGTTGGAGTTAGGGTTAAGGTTAGGTTTGGAGTTAGGGTTGGAGTTAGGGTTAAGGTTAGGTTTGGAGTTAGGGTTAGGGTTAGCATTAGGGTTAGGGTTAGGGTTAGGGTTAGGGTTATGGTTATGGTTGAAGTTAGGGTTAGGGTTGGAGTTAGGGTTAAGGTTAGGTTTGGAGTTAGGGTTAGGGTTAGGGTTAGGGTTAGGGTTAGCATTAGGGTTAGGGTTGGAGTTGGGGTTAGGGTTAGCATTAGCATCAAGGTTAGCATTAGCATTCGGGTTAGCATTAGCATTCGGGTTAGAATCAGCATTAGGGTAGGAGTTAGGGTTAGCATTAGCATCAAGGTTAGCATTAGCATTCGGGTTAGCATTAGCATTAGGGTTAGAATTAGGGAAGGAGTTAGGGTTACGGTTAGCATTAGCATCAAGGTTAGCATTAGCATCAGGGTTAGCATTAGCATTAGGGTTAGCATTAGCATTAGGGTTAGCATTAGGGTTAGGGTTAGGGTTAATGAACAAGATCTTTGCTGCCATCTCACCCTGCTGCACCTCAGTGCTCCACCTGAGCTGAGGGGCAGCTGGGAGAAGGTTCCCTGAGCCTCCCTGCTGAAGTAAACAGGAGGGTTAGGGTTGGAGTTACGGTTAGGGTTGGAGTTAGGGTTAGGGTTGGAGTTAGGGTTGAGGTTAGGGTTGGAGTTAGGGTTAAGGTTAGGTTTGGAGTTAGGGTTAGGGTTAGCATTAGGGTTAGGGTTAGGGTTAGGGTTAGGGTTATGGTTATGGTTGAAGTTAGGGTTAGGGTTGGAGTTAGGGTTAAGGTTAGGTTTGGAGTTAGGGTTAGGGTTAGGGTTGGAGTTAGGGTTAAGGTTAGGGTTAGGGTTAGGGTTAGGGTTAGGGTTAGCGTTAGGGTTAGGGTTAGGGTTATGGTTATGGTTGAAGTTAGGGTTAGGGTTGGAGTTAGGGTTAAGGTTAGGTTTGGAGTTAGGGTTGGAGTTAGGGTTAAGGTTAGGTTTGGAGTTAGGGTTAGGGTTAGCATTAGGGTTAGGGTTAGGGTTAGGGTTATGGTTATGGTTGAAGTTAGGGTTAGGGTTGGAGTTAGGGTTAGGTTTGGAGTTAGGGTTAGGGTTAGGGTTGGAGTTAGGGTTAAGGTTAGGGTTAGGGTTAGGGTTAGGGTTAGGGTTAGGGTTAGGGTTAGCGTTAGGGTTAGGGTTAGGGTTATGGTTATGGTTGAAGTTAGGGTTAGGGTTGGAGTTAGGGTTAAGGTTAGGTTTGGAGTTAGGGTTGGAGTTAGGGTTAAGGTTAGGTTTGGAGTTAGGGTTAGGGTTAGCATTAGGGTTAGGGTTAGGGTTAGGGTTAGGGTTATGGTTATGGTTGAAGTTAGGGTTAGGGTTGGAGTTAGGGTTAAGGTTAGGTTTGGAGTTAGGGTTAGGGTTAGGGTTAGGGTTAGGGTTAGCATTAGGGTTAGGGTTGGAGTTGGGGTTAGGGTTAGCATTAGCATTCGGGTTAGCATTAGCATTCGGGTTAGAATTAGCATTAGGGTAGGAGTTAGGGTTAGCATTAGCATCAAGGTTAGCATTAGCATTCGGGTTAGCATTAGCATTAGGGTTAGAATTAGGGTAGGAGTTAGGGTTACGGTTAGCATTAGCATCAAGGTTAGCATTAGCATCAGGGTTAGCATTAGCATTAGGGTTAGCATTAGCATCAGGGTTAGCATTAGCATTAGGGTTAGCATTAGCATTAGGGTTAGCATTAGGGTTGGAGTTAGGGTAAATCAATGGACAGTGTGGAGGGACTCGCCTCCTGAAGGAGTCAGTAAAGGCCACCTCAGGAGCCTTTTCTGGGCCCCCCAGTCAGGCTGGAGAACCTTCAAACAGCCCAAAATGAACAAGATCTTTGCTGCCATCTCACCCTGCTGCACCTCAGTGCTCCACCTGAGCTGAGGGGCAGCTGGGAGAAGGTTCCCTGATCCTCCCTGCTGAAGTAAACAGGAGGGTTAGGGTTAGGGTTGGAGTTAGGGTTGAGGTTAGGGTTGGAGTTAGGGTTAAGGTTAGGTTTGGAGTTAGGGTTAGGGTTAGCATTAGGGTTAGGGTTAGGGTTAGGGTTATGGTTATGGTTGAAGTTAGGGTTAGGGTTGGAGTTAGGGTTAAGGTTAGGTTTGGAGTTAGGGTTAGGGTTAGGGTTAGGGTTAGGGTTAAGGTTAGGGTTAGGGTTAGGGTTAGGGTTAGCATTAGGGTTAGGGTTAGGGTTATGGTTATGGTTGAAGTTAGGGTTAGGGTTGGAGTTAGGGTTAAGGTTAGGTTTGGAGTTAGGGTTAGGGTTAGGGTTAGGGTTAGCATTAGGGTTAGGGTTAGGGTTAGGGTTATGGTTATGGTTGAAGTTAGGGTTAGGGTTGGAGTTAGGGTTAAGGTTAGGGTTAGGGTTAGCATTAGGGTTGGGGTTAGGGTTATGGTTATGGTTGAAGTTAGGGTTAGGGTTGGAGTTAGGGTTAAGGTTAGGTTTGGAGTTAGGGTTAGGGTTAGGGTTAGGGTTAGCATTAGGGTTAGGGTTAGGGTTAGGGTTATGGTTATGGTTGAAGTTAGGGTTAGGTTTGGAGTTAGGGTTAGGGTTAGGGTTAGCATTAGGGTTAGGGTTAGGGTTATGGTTGAAGTTAGGGTTAGGGTTGGAGTTAGGGTTAAGGTTAGGTTTGGAGTTAGGGTTAGGGTTAGGGTTAGCATTAGGGTTAGGGTTAGGGTTAGGGTTATGGTTATGGTTGAAGTTAGGGTTAGGGTTGGAGTTAGGGTTAAGGTTAGGTTTGGAGTTAGGGTTAGGGTTAGGGTTAGGGTTAGGGTTAGCATTAGGGTTAGGGTTAGGGTTATGGTTGAAGTTAGGGTTAGGGTTGGAGTTAGGGTTGAGGTTAGGGTTGGAGTTAGGGTTAAGGTTAGGTTTGGAGTTAGGGTTAGGGTTAGCATTAGGGTTAGGGTTAGGGTTAGGGTTATGGTTATGGTTGAAGTTAGGGTTAGGGTTGGAGTTAGGGTTAAGGTTAGGTTTGGAGTTAGGGTTAGGGTTAGGGTTGGAGTTAGGGTTAAGGTTAGGGTTAGGGTTAGGGTTAGGGTTAGGGTTAGCGTTAGGGTTAGGGTTAGGGTTATGGTTATGGTTGAAGTTAGGGTTAGGGTTGGAGTTAGGGTTAAGGTTAGGTTTGGAGTTAGGGTTGGAGTTAGGGTTAAGGTTAGGTTTGGAGTTAGGGTTAGGGTTAGGGTTAGGGTTATGGTTATGGTTGAAGTTAGGGTTAGGGTTGGAGTTAGGGTTAAGGTTAGGTTTGGAGTTAGGGTTAGGGTTAGGGTTAGGGTTAGCATTAGGGTTAGGGTTAGGGTTAGGGTTATGGTTATGGTTGAAGTTAGGGTTAGGGTTGGAGTTAGGGTTGAGGTTAGGGTTGGAGTTAGGGTTAAGGTTAGGTTTGGAGTTAGGGTTAGGGTTAGCATTAGGGTTAGGGTTAGGGTTAGGGTTATGGTTATGGTTGAAGTTAGGGTTAGGGTTGGAGTTAGGGTTAAGGTTAGGTTTGGAGTTAGGGTTAGGGTTAGGGTTGGAGTTAGGGTTAAGGTTAGGGTTAGGGTTGGAGTTAGGGTTAAGGTTAGGGTTATGGTTATGGTTGAAGTTAGGGTTAGGGTTGGAGTTAGGGTTAAGGTTAGGTTTGGAGTTAGGGTTAGGGTTAGGGTTAGGGTTAGGGTTAGCATTAGGGTTAGGGTTGGAGTTGGGGTTAGGGTTAGCATTAGCATCAAGGTTAGCATTAGCATTCGGGTTAGCATTAGCATTCGGGTTAGAATTAGCATTAGGGTAGGAGTTAGGGTTAGCATTAGCATCAAGGTTAGCATTAGCATTCGGGTTAGCATTAGCATTAGGGTTAGAATTAGGGTAGGAGTTAGGGTTACGGTTAGCATTAGCATCAAGGTTAGCATTAGCATCAGGGTTAGCATTAGCATTAGGGTTAGCATTAGGGTTAGCATTAGGGTTAGGGTTAGGGTTAATGAACAAGATCTTTGCTGCCATCTCACCCTGCTGCACCTCAGTGCTCCACCTGAGCTGAGGGGCAGCTGGGAGAAGGTTCCCTGAGCCTCCCTGCTGAAGTAATCAGGAGGGTTAGGGTTGGAGTTACGGTTAGGGTTGGAGTTAGGGTTGAGGTTAGGGTTGGAGTTAGGGTTAAGGTTAGGTTTGGAGTTAGGGTCAGGGTTAGCATTAGGGTTAGGGTTAGGGTTAGGGTTAGGGTTATGGTTATGGTTGAAGTTAGGATTAGGGTTGGAGTTAGGGTTAAGGTTAGGTTTGGAGTTAGGGTTAGGGTTAGGGTTAGGGTTAGCATTAGGGTTAGGGTTAGGGTTAGGGTTATGGTTATGGTTGAAGTTAGGGTTAGGGTTGGAGTTAGGGTTGGAGTTAGGGTTAAGGTTAGGTTTGGAGTTAGGGTTAGGGTTAGCATTAGGGTTAGGGTTAGGGTTAGGGTTATGGTTATGGTTGAAGTTAGGGTTAGGGTTGGAGTTAGGGTTAAGGTTAGGTTTGGAGTTAGGGTTAGGGTTAGGGTTGGAGTTAGGGTTAAGGTTAGGGTTAGGGTTAGGGTTAGGGTTAGGGTTAGGGTTAGCGTTAGGGTTAGGGTTAGGGTTATGGTTATGGTTGAAGTTAGGGTTAGGGTTGGAGTTAGGGTTAAGGTTAGGTTTGGAGTTAGGGTTGGAGTTAGGGTTAAGGTTAGGTTTGGAGTTAGGGTTAGGGTTAGCATTAGGGTTAGGGTTAGGGTTAGGGTTAGGGTTATGGTTATGGTTGAAGTTAGGGTTAGGGTTGGAGTTAGGGTTAAGGTTAGGTTTGGAGTTAGGGTTAGGGTTAGGGTTAGGGTTAGGGTTAGGGTTAGCATTAGGGTTAGGGTTGGAGTTGGGGTTAGGGTTAGCATTAGCATCAAGGTTAGCATTAGCATTCGGGTTAGCATTAGCATTCGGGTTAGAATCAGCATTAGGGTAGGAGTTAGGGTTAGCATTAGCATCAAGGTTAGCATTAGCATTCGGGTTAGCATTAGCATTAGGGTTAGAATTAGGGAAGGAGTTAGGGTTACGGTTAGCATTAGCATCAAGGTTAGCATTAGCATCAGGGTTAGCATTAGCATTAGGGTTAGCATTAGCATTAGGGTTAGCATTAGGGTTAGGGTTAGGGTTAATGAACAAGATCTTTGCTGCCATCTCACCCTGCTGCACCTCAGTGCTCCACCTGAGCTGAGGGGCAGCTGGGAGAAGGTTCCCTGAGCCTCCCTGCTGAAGTAAACAGGAGGGTTAGGGTTGGAGTTACGGTTAGGGTTGGAGTTAGGGTTAGGGTTGGAGTTAGGGTTGAGGTTAGGGTTGGAGTTAGGGTTAAGGTTAGGTTTGGAGTTAGGGTTAGGGTTAGCATTAGGGTTAGGGTTAGGGTTAGGGTTAGGGTTATGGTTATGGTTGAAGTTAGGGTTAGGGTTGGAGTTAGGGTTAAGGTTAGGTTTGGAGTTAGGGTTAGGGTTAGGGTTGGAGTTAGGGTTAAGGTTAGGGTTAGGGTTAGGGTTAGGGTTAGGGTTAGCGTTAGGGTTAGGGTTAGGGTTATGGTTATGGTTGAAGTTAGGGTTAGGGTTGGAGTTAGGGTTAAGGTTAGGTTTGGAGTTAGGGTTGGAGTTAGGGTTAAGGTTAGGTTTGGAGTTAGGGTTAGGGTTAGCATTAGGGTTAGGGTTAGGGTTAGGGTTATGGTTATGGTTGAAGTTAGGGTTAGGGTTGGAGTTAGGGTTAAGGTTAGGTTTGGAGTTAGGGTTAGGGTTAGGGTTGGAGTTAGGGTTAAGGTTAGGGTTAGGGTTAGGGTTAGGGTTAGGGTTAGGGTTAGCGTTAGGGTTAGGGTTAGGGTTATGGTTATGGTTGAAGTTAGGGTTAGGGTTGGAGTTAGGGTTAAGGTTAGGTTTGGAGTTAGGGTTGGAGTTAGGGTTAAGGTTAGGTTTGGAGTTAGGGTTAGGGTTAGCATTAGGGTTAGGGTTAGGGTTAGGGTTAGGGTTATGGTTATGGTTGAAGTTAGGGTTAGGGTTGGAGTTAGGGTTAAGGTTAGGTTTGGAGTTAGGGTTAGGGTTAGGGTTAGGGTTAGGGTTAGCATTAGGGTTAGGGTTGGAGTTGGGGTTAGGGTTAGCATTAGCATCAAGGTTAGCATTAGCATTCGGGTTAGCATTAGCATTCGGGTTAGAATCAGCATTAGGGTAGGAGTTAGAGTTAGCATTAGCATCAAGGTTAGCATTAGCATTCGGGTTAGCATTAGCATTAGGGTTAGAATTAGGGTAGGAGTTAGGGTTACGGTTAGCATTAGCATCAAGGTTAGCATTAGCATCAGGGTTAGCATTAGCATTAGGGTTAGCATTAGCATTAGGGTTAGCATTAGGGTTAGGGTTAGGGTTAATGAACAAGATCTTTGCTGCCATCTCACCCTGCTGCACCTCAGTGCTCCACCTGAGCTGAGGGGCAGCTGGGAGAAGGTTCCCTGAGCCTCCCTGCTGAAGTAAACAGGAGGGTTAGGGTTGGAGTTACGGTTAGAGTTGGAGTTAGGGTTGAGGTTAGGGTTGGAGTTAGGGTTAGGGTTGGAGTTAGGGTTGAGGTTAGGGTTGGAGTTAGGGTTAAGGTTAGGTTTGGAGTTAGGGTTAGGGTTAGCATTAGGGTTAGGGTTAGGGTTAGGGTTAGGGTTATGGTTATGGTTGAAGTTAGGGTTAGGGTTGGAGTTAGGGTTAAGGTTAGGTTTGGAGTTAGGGTTAGGGTTAGGGTTGGAGTTAGGGTTAAGGTTAGGGTTAGGGTTAGGGTTAGGGTTAGGGTTAGCGTTAGGGTTAGGGTTAGGGTTATGGTTATGGTTGAAGTTAGGGTTAGGGTTGGAGTTAGGGTTAAGGTTAGGTTTGGAGTTAGGGTTGGAGTTAGGGTTAAGGTTAGGTTTGGAGTTAGGGTTAGGGTTAGCATTAGGGTTAGGGTTAGGGTTAGGGTTATGGTTATGGTTGAAGTTAGGGTTAGGGTTGGAGTTAGGGTTAAGGTTAGGTTTGGAGTTAGGGTTAGGGTTAGGGTTAGGGTTAGGGTTAGCATTAGGGTTAGGGTTGGAGTTGGGGTTAGGGTTAGCATTAGCATTCGGGTTAGCATTAGCATTCGGGTTAGAATTAGCATTAGGGTAGGAGTTAGGGTTAGCATTAGCATCAAGGTTAGCATTAGCATTCGGGTTAGCATTAGCATTAGGGTTAGAATTAGGGTAGGAGTTAGGGTTACGGTTAGCATTAGCATCAAGGTTAGCATTAGCATCAGGGTTAGCATTAGCATCAGGGTTAGCATTAGCATCAGGGTTAGCATTAGCATTAGGGTTAGCATTAGGGTTGGAGTTAGGGTAAATCAATGGACAGTGTGGAGGGACTCGCCTCCTGAAGGAGTCAGTAAAGGCCACCTCAGGAGCCTTTTCTGGGCCCCCCAGTCAGGCTGGAGAACCTTCAAACAGCCCAAAATGAACAAGATCTTTGCTGCCATCTCACCCTGCTGCACCTCAGTGCTCCACCTGAGCTGAGGGGCAGCTGGGAGAAGGTTCCCTGAGCCTCCCTGCTGAAGTAAACAGGAGGGTTAGGGTTGGAGTTAGGGTTAGGGTTGGAGTTAGGGTTGAGGTTAGGGTTAGGGTTAGGGTTAGGGTTAGGGTTAGCGTTAGGGTTAGGGTTATGGTTATGGTTGAAGTTAGGGTTAGGGTTGGAGTTAGGGTTAAGGTTAGGTTTGGAGTTAGGGTTAGGGTTAGGGTTGGAGTTAGGGTTAAGGTTAGGGTTAGGGTTAGGGTTAGGGTTAGGGTTAGCGTTAGGGTTAGGGTTAGGGTTATGGTTATGGTTGAAGTTAGGGTTAGGGTTGGAGTTAGGGTTAAGGTTAGGTTTGGAGTTAGGGTTGGAGTTAGGGTTAAGGTTAGGTTTGGAGTTAGGGTTAGGGTTAGCATTAGGGTTAGGGTTAGGGTTAGGGTTATGGTTATGGTTGAAGTTAGGGTTAGGGTTGGAGTTAGGGTTAGGTTTGGAGTTAGGGTTAGGGTTAGGGTTGGAGTTAGGGTTAAGGTTAGGGTTAGGGTTAGGGTTAGGGTTAGGGTTAGGGTTAGCGTTAGGGTTAGGGTTAGGGTTATGGTTATGGTTGAAGTTAGGGTTAGGGTTGGAGTTAGGGTTAAGGTTAGGTTTGGAGTTAGGGTTGGAGTTAGGGTTAAGGTTAGGTTTGGAGTTAGGGTTAGGGTTAGCATTAGGGTTAGGGTTAGGGTTAGGGTTAGGGTTATGGTTATGGTTGAAGTTAGGGTTAGGGTTGGAGTTAGGGTTAAGGTTAGGTTTGGAGTTAGGGTTAGGGTTAGGGTTAGGGTTAGGGTTAGCATTAGGGTTAGGGTTGGAGTTGGGGTTAGGGTTAGCA
The DNA here is from genome assembly GCA_027382335.1 of Takifugu ocellatus. Lineage (NCBI taxonomy): Eukaryota > Metazoa > Chordata > Actinopteri > Tetraodontiformes > Tetraodontidae > Takifugu > Takifugu ocellatus. The sequence continues at coordinate 68,364 of JAPVLW010000136.1, read as the reverse complement.
TTAGCATTCGGGTTAGCATTAGCATTCGGGTTAGAATTAGCATTAGGGTAGGAGTTAGGGTTAGCATTAGCATCAAGGTTAGCATTAGCATTCGGGTTAGCATTAGCATTAGGGTTAGAATTAGGGTAGGAGTTAGGGTTACGGTTAGCATTAGCATCAAGGTTAGCATTAGCATCAGGGTTAGCATTAGCATTAGGGTTAGCATTAGCATCAGGGTTAGCATTAGCATTAGGGTTAGCATTAGCATTAGGGTTAGCATTAGGGTTGGAGTTAGGGTAAATCAATGGACAGTGTGGAGGGACTCGCCTCCTGAAGGAGTCAGTAAAGGCCACCTCAGGAGCCTTTTCTGGGCCCCCCAGTCAGGCTGGAGAACCTTCAAACAGCCCAAAATGAACAAGATCTTTGCTGCCATCTCACCCTGCTGCACCTCAGTGCTCCACCTGAGCTGAGGGGCAGCTGGGAGAAGGTTCCCTGATCCTCCCTGCTGAAGTAAACAGGAGGGTTAGGGTTAGGGTTGGAGTTAGGGTTGAGGTTAGGGTTGGAGTTAGGGTTAGGGTTGGAGTTAGGGTTGAGGTTAGGGTTGGAGTTAGGGTTAAGGTTAGGTTTGGAGTTAGGGTTAGGGTTAGCATTAGGGTTAGGGTTAGGGTTAGGGTTATGGTTATGGTTGAAGTTAGGGTTAGGGTTGGAGTTAGGGTTAAGGTTAGGTTTGGAGTTAGGGTTAGGGTTAGGGTTAGGGTTAGGGTTAGGGTTAGGGTTAAGGTTAGGGTTAGGGTTAGGGTTAGGGTTAGCATTAGGGTTAGGGTTAGGGTTATGGTTATGGTTGAAGTTAGGGTTAGGGTTGGAGTTAGGGTTAAGGTTAGGTTTGGAGTTAGGGTTAGGGTTAGGGTTAGGGTTAGCATTAGGGTTAGGGTTAGGGTTAGGGTTATGGTTATGGTTGAAGTTAGGGTTAGGGTTGGAGTTAGGGTTAAGGTTAGGGTTAGGGTTAGCATTAGGGTTAGGGTTAGGGTTATGGTTATGGTTGAAGTTAGGGTTAGGGTTGGAGTTAGGGTTAAGGTTAGGTTTGGAGTTAGGGTTAGGGTTAGGGTTAGGGTTAGCATTAGGGTTAGGGTTAGGGTTAGGGTTATGGTTATGGTTGAAGTTAGGGTTAGGTTTGGAGTTAGGGTTAGGGTTAGGGTTAGCATTAGGGTTAGGGTTAGGGTTATGGTTGAAGTTAGGGTTAGGGTTGGAGTTAGGGTTAAGGTTAGGTTTGGAGTTAGGGTTAGGGTTAGGGTTAGCATTAGGGTTAGGGTTAGGGTTAGGGTTATGGTTATGGTTGAAGTTAGGGTTAGGGTTGGAGTTAGGGTTAAGGTTAGGTTTGGAGTTAGGGTTAGGGTTAGGGTTAGGGTTAGGGTTAGCATTAGGGTTAGGGTTAGGGTTATGGTTGAAGTTAGGGTTAGGGTTGGAGTTAGGGTTGAGGTTAGGGTTGGAGTTAGGGTTAAGGTTAGGTTTGGAGTTAGGGTTAGGGTTAGCATTAGGGTTAGGGTTAGGGTTAGGGTTATGGTTATGGTTGAAGTTAGGGTTAGGGTTGGAGTTAGGGTTAAGGTTAGGTTTGGAGTTAGGGTTAGGGTTAGGGTTGGAGTTAGGGTTAAGGTTAGGGTTAGGGTTAGGGTTAGGGTTAGGGTTAGCGTTAGGGTTAGGGTTAGGGTTATGGTTATGGTTGAAGTTAGGGTTAGGGTTGGAGTTAGGGTTAAGGTTAGGTTTGGAGTTAGGGTTGGAGTTAGGGTTAAGGTTAGGTTTGGAGTTAGGGTTAGGGTTATGGTTATGGTTGAAGTTAGGGTTAGGGTTGGAGTTAGGGTTAAGGTTAGGTTTGGAGTTAGGGTTAGGGTTAGGGTTAGGGTTAGCATTAGGGTTAGGGTTAGGGTTAGGGTTATGGTTATGGTTGAAGTTAGGGTTAGGGTTGGAGTTAGGGTTGAGGTTAGGGTTGGAGTTAGGGTTAAGGTTAGGTTTGGAGTTAGGGTTAGGGTTAGCATTAGGGTTAGGGTTAGGGTTAGGGTTATGGTTATGGTTGAAGTTAGGGTTAGGGTTGGAGTTAGGGTTAAGGTTAGGTTTGGAGTTAGGGTTAGGGTTAGGGTTGGAGTTAGGGTTAAGGTTAGGGTTAGGGTTGGAGTTAGGGTTAAGGTTAGGGTTATGGTTATGGTTGAAGTTAGGGTTAGGGTTGGAGTTAGGGTTAAGGTTAGGTTTGGAGTTAGGGTTAGGGTTAGGGTTAGGGTTAGGGTTAGCATTAGGGTTAGGGTTGGAGTTGGGGTTAGGGTTAGCATTAGCATCAAGGTTAGCATTAGCATTCGGGTTAGCATTAGCATTCGGGTTAGAATTAGCATTAGGGTAGGAGTTAGGGTTAGCATTAGCATCAAGGTTAGCATTAGCATTCGGGTTAGCATTAGCATTAGGGTTAGAATTAGGGTAGGAGTTAGGGTTACGGTTAGCATTAGCATCAAGGTTAGCATTAGCATCAGGGTTAGCATTAGCATTAGGGTTAGCATTAGGGTTAGCATTAGGGTTAGGGTTAGGGTTAATGAACAAGATCTTTGCTGCCATCTCACCCTGCTGCACCTCAGTGCTCCACCTGAGCTGAGGGGCAGCTGGGAGAAGGTTCCCTGAGCCTCCCTGCTGAAGTAATCAGGAGGGTTAGGGTTGGAGTTACGGTTAGGGTTGGAGTTAGGGTTGAGGTTAGGGTTGGAGTTAGGGTTAAGGTTAGGTTTGGAGTTAGGGTCAGGGTTAGCATTAGGGTTAGGGTTAGGGTTAGGGTTAGGGTTATGGTTATGGTTGAAGTTAGGGTTAGGGTTGGAGTTAGGGTTAAGGTTAGGTTTGGAGTTAGGGTTAGGGTTAGGGTTAGGGTTAGCATTAGGGTTAGGGTTAGGGTTAGGGTTATGGTTATGGTTGAAGTTAGGGTTAGGGTTGGAGTTAGGGTTGGAGTTAGGGTTAAGGTTAGGTTTGGAGTTAGGGTTAGGGTTAGCATTAGGGTTAGGGTTAGGGTTAGGGTTATGGTTATGGTTGAAGTTAGGGTTAGGGTTGGAGTTAGGGTTAAGGTTAGGTTTGGAGTTAGGGTTAGGGTTAGGGTTGGAGTTAGGGTTAGGGTTAGCGTTAGGGTTAGGGTTAGGGTTATGGTTATGGTTGAAGTTAGGGTTAGGGTTGGAGTTAGGGTTAAGGTTAGGTTTGGAGTTAGGGTTGGAGTTAGGGTTAAGGTTAGGTTTGGAGTTAGGGTTAGGGTTAGCATTAGGGTTAGGGTTAGGGTTAGGGTTAGGGTTATGGTTATGGTTGAAGTTAGGGTTAGGGTTGGAGTTAGGGTTAAGGTTAGGTTTGGAGTTAGGGTTAGGGTTAGGGTTAGGGTTAGGGTTAGCATTAGGGTTAGGGTTGGAGTTGGGGTTAGGGTTAGCATTAGCATCAAGGTTAGCATTAGCATTCGGGTTAGCATTAGCATTCGGGTTAGAATCAGCATTAGGGTAGGAGTTAGGGTTAGCATTAGCATCAAGGTTAGCATTAGCATTCGGGTTAGCATTAGCATTAGGGTTAGAATTAGGGAAGGAGTTAGGGTTACGGTTAGCATTAGCATCAAGGTTAGCATTAGCATCAGGGTTAGCATTAGCATTAGGGTTAGCATTAGCATTAGGGTTAGCATTAGGGTTAGGGTTAGGGTTAATGAACAAGATCTTTGCTGCCATCTCACCCTGCTGCACCTCAGTGCTCCACCTGAGCTGAGGGGCAGCTGGGAGAAGGTTCCCTGAGCCTCCCTGCTGAAGTAAACAGGAGGGTTAGGGTTGGAGTTACGGTTAGGGTTGGAGTTAGGGTTAGGGTTGGAGTTAGGGTTGAGGTTAGGGTTGGAGTTAGGGTTAAGGTTAGGTTTGGAGTTAGGGTTAGGGTTAGCATTAGGGTTAGGGTTAGGGTTAGGGTTAGGGTTATGGTTATGGTTGAAGTTAGGGTTAGGGTTGGAGTTAGGGTTAAGGTTAGGTTTGGAGTTAGGGTTAGGGTTAGGGTTGGAGTTAGGGTTAAGGTTAGGGTTAGGGTTAGGGTTAGGGTTAGGGTTAGCGTTAGGGTTAGGGTTAGGGTTATGGTTATGGTTGAAGTTAGGGTTAGGGTTGGAGTTAGGGTTAAGGTTAGGTTTGGAGTTAGGGTTGGAGTTAGGGTTAAGGTTAGGTTTGGAGTTAGGGTTAGGGTTAGCATTAGGGTTAGGGTTAGGGTTAGGGTTATGGTTATGGTTGAAGTTAGGGTTAGGGTTGGAGTTAGGGTTAGGTTTGGAGTTAGGGTTAGGGTTAGGGTTGGAGTTAGGGTTAAGGTTAGGGTTAGGGTTAGGGTTAGGGTTAGGGTTAGGGTTAGGGTTAGCGTTAGGGTTAGGGTTAGGGTTATGGTTATGGTTGAAGTTAGGGTTAGGGTTGGAGTTAGGGTTAAGGTTAGGTTTGGAGTTAGGGTTGGAGTTAGGGTTAAGGTTAGGTTTGGAGTTAGGGTTAGGGTTAGCATTAGGGTTAGGGTTAGGGTTAGGGTTAGGGTTATGGTTATGGTTGAAGTTAGGGTTAGGGTTGGAGTTAGGGTTAAGGTTAGGTTTGGAGTTAGGGTTAGGGTTAGGGTTAGGGTTAGGGTTAGCATTAGGGTTAGGGTTGGAGTTGGGGTTAGGGTTAGCATTAGCATTCGGGTTAGCATTAGCATTCGGGTTAGAATTAGCATTAGGGTAGGAGTTAGGGTTAGCATTAGCATCAAGGTTAGCATTAGCATTCGGGTTAGCATTAGCATTAGGGTTAGAATTAGGGTAGGAGTTAGGGTTACGGTTAGCATTAGCATCAAGGTTAGCATTAGCATCAGGGTTAGCATTAGCATTAGGGTTAGCATTAGCATCAGGGTTAGCATTAGCATTAGGGTTAGCATTAGCATTAGGGTTAGCATTAGGGTTGGAGTTAGGGTAAATCAATGGACAGTGTGGAGGGACTCGCCTCCTGAAGGAGTCAGTAAAGGCCACCTCAGGAGCCTTTTCTGGGCCCCCCAGTCAGGCTGGAGAACCTTCAAACAGCCCAAAATGAACAAGATCTTTGCTGCCATCTCACCCTGCTGCACCTCAGTGCTCCACCTGAGCTGAGGGGCAGCTGGGAGAAGGTTCCCTGATCCTCCCTGCTGAAGTAAACAGGAGGGTTAGGGTTAGGGTTGGAGTTAGGGTTGAGGTTAGGGTTGGAGTTAGGGTTAGGGTTGGAGTTAGGGTTGAGGTTAGGGTTGGAGTTAGGGTTAAGGTTAGGTTTGGAGTTAGGGTTAGGGTTAGCATTAGGGTTAGGGTTAGGGTTAGGGTTATGGTTATGGTTGAAGTTAGGGTTAGGGTTGGAGTTAGGGTTAAGGTTAGGTTTGGAGTTAGGGTTAGGGTTAGGGTTAGGGTTAGGGTTAGGGTTAAGGTTAGGGTTAGGGTTAGGGTTAGGGTTAGGGTTAGCATTAGGGTTAGGGTTAGGGTTATGGTTATGGTTGAAGTTAGGGTTAGGGTTGGAGTTAGGGTTAAGGTTAGGTTTGGAGTTAGGGTTAGGGTTAGGGTTAGGGTTAGCATTAGGGTTAGGGTTAGGGTTAGGGTTATGGTTATGGTTGAAGTTAGGGTTAGGGTTGGAGTTAGGGTTAAGGTTAGGGTTAGGGTTAGCATTAGGGTTAGGGTTAGGGTTATGGTTATGGTTGAAGTTAGGGTTAGGGTTGGAGTTAGGGTTAAGGTTAGGTTTGGAGTTAGGGTTAGGGTTAGGGTTAGGGTTAGCATTAGGGTTAGGGTTAGGGTTAGGGTTATGGTTATGGTTGAAGTTAGGGTTAGGTTTGGAGTTAGGGTTAGGGTTAGGGTTAGCATTAGGGTTAGGGTTAGGGTTATGGTTGAAGTTAGGGTTAGGGTTGGAGTTAGGGTTAAGGTTAGGTTTGGAGTTAGGGTTAGGGTTAGGGTTAGCATTAGGGTTAGGGTTAGGGTTAGGGTTATGGTTATGGTTGAAGTTAGGGTTAGGGTTGGAGTTAGGGTTAAGGTTAGGTTTGGAGTTAGGGTTAGGGTTAGGGTTAGGGTTAGGGTTAGCATTAGGGTTAGGGTTAGGGTTATGGTTGAAGTTAGGGTTAGGGTTGGAGTTAGGGTTGAGGTTAGGGTTGGAGTTAGGGTTAAGGTTAGGTTTGGAGTTAGGGTTAGGGTTAGCATTAGGGTTAGGGTTAGGGTTAGGGTTATGGTTATGGTTGAAGTTAGGGTTAGGGTTGGAGTTAGGGTTAAGGTTAGGTTTGGAGTTAGGGTTAGGGTTAGGGTTGGAGTTAGGGTTAAGGTTAGGGTTAGGGTTAGGGTTAGGGTTAGGGTTAGCGTTAGGGTTAGGGTTAGGGTTATGGTTATGGTTGAAGTTAGGGTTAGGGTTGGAGTTAGGGTTAAGGTTAGGTTTGGAGTTAGGGTTGGAGTTAGGGTTAAGGTTAGGTTTGGAGTTAGGGTTAGGGTTAGGGTTAGGGTTATGGTTATGGTTGAAGTTAGGGTTAGGGTTGGAGTTAGGGTTAAGGTTAGGTTTGGAGTTAGGGTTAGGGTTAGGGTTAGGGTTAGCATTAGGGTTAGGGTTAGGGTTAGGGTTATGGTTATGGTTGAAGTTAGGGTTAGGGTTGGAGTTAGGGTTGAGGTTAGGGTTGGAGTTAGGGTTAAGGTTAGGTTTGGAGTTAGGGTTAGGGTTAGCATTAGGGTTAGGGTTAGGGTTAGGGTTATGGTTATGGTTGAAGTTAGGGTTAGGGTTGGAGTTAGGGTTAAGGTTAGGTTTGGAGTTAGGGTTAGGGTTAGGGTTGGAGTTAGGGTTAAGGTTAGGGTTAGGGTTGGAGTTAGGGTTAAGGTTAGGGTTATGGTTATGGTTGAAGTTAGGGTTAGGGTTGGAGTTAGGGTTAAGGTTAGGTTTGGAGTTAGGGTTAGGGTTAGGGTTAGGGTTAGGGTTAGCATTAGGGTTAGGGTTGGAGTTGGGGTTAGGGTTAGCATTAGCATCAAGGTTAGCATTAGCATTCGGGTTAGCATTAGCATTCGGGTTAGAATTAGCATTAGGGTAGGAGTTAGGGTTAGCATTAGCATCAAGGTTAGCATTAGCATTCGGGTTAGCATTAGCATTAGGGTTAGAATTAGGGTAGGAGTTAGGGTTACGGTTAGCATTAGCATCAAGGTTAGCATTAGCATCAGGGTTAGCATTAGCATTAGGGTTAGCATTAGGGTTAGCATTAGGGTTAGGGTTAGGGTTAATGAACAAGATCTTTGCTGCCATCTCACCCTGCTGCACCTCAGTGCTCCACCTGAGCTGAGGGGCAGCTGGGAGAAGGTTCCCTGAGCCTCCCTGCTGAAGTAATCAGGAGGGTTAGGGTTGGAGTTACGGTTAGGGTTGGAGTTAGGGTTGAGGTTAGGGTTGGAGTTAGGGTTAAGGTTAGGTTTGGAGTTAGGGTCAGGGTTAGCATTAGGGTTAGGGTTAGGGTTAGGGTTAGGGTTATGGTTATGGTTGAAGTTAGGGTTAGGGTTGGAGTTAGGGTTAAGGTTAGGTTTGGAGTTAGGGTTAGGGTTAGGGTTAGGGTTAGCATTAGGGTTAGGGTTAGGGTTAGGGTTATGGTTATGGTTGAAGTTAGGGTTAGGGTTGGAGTTAGGGTTGGAGTTAGGGTTAAGGTTAGGTTTGGAGTTAGGGTTAGGGTTAGCATTAGGGTTAGGGTTAGGGTTAGGGTTATGGTTATGGTTGAAGTTAGGGTTAGGGTTGGAGTTAGGGTTAAGGTTAGGTTTGGAGTTAGGGTTAGGGTTAGGGTTGGAGTTAGGGTTAAGGTTAGGGTTAGGGTTAGGGTTAGGGTTAGGGTTAGGGTTAGCGTTAGGGTTAGGGTTAGGGTTATGGTTATGGTTGAAGTTAGGGTTAGGGTTGGAGTTAGGGTTAAGGTTAGGTTTGGAGTTAGGGTTGGAGTTAGGGTTAAGGTTAGGTTTGGAGTTAGGGTTAGGGTTAGCATTAGGGTTAGGGTTAGGGTTAGGGTTAGGGTTATGGTTATGGTTGAAGTTAGGGTTAGGGTTGGAGTTAGGGTTAAGGTTAGGTTTGGAGTTAGGGTTAGGGTTAGGGTTAGGGTTAGGGTTAGGGTTAGCATTAGGGTTAGGGTTGGAGTTGGGGTTAGGGTTAGCATTAGCATCAAGGTTAGCATTAGCATTCGGGTTAGCATTAGCATTCGGGTTAGAATCAGCATTAGGGTAGGAGTTAGGGTTAGCATTAGCATCAAGGTTAGCATTAGCATTCGGGTTAGCATTAGCATTAGGGTTAGAATTAGGGAAGGAGTTAGGGTTACGGTTAGCATTAGCATCAAGGTTAGCATTAGCATCAGGGTTAGCATTAGCATTAGGGTTAGCATTAGCATTAGGGTTAGCATTAGGGTTAGGGTTAGGGTTAATGAACAAGATCTTTGCTGCCATCTCACCCTGCTGCACCTCAGTGCTCCACCTGAGCTGAGGGGCAGCTGGGAGAAGGTTCCCTGAGCCTCCCTGCTGAAGTAAACAGGAGGGTTAGGGTTGGAGTTACGGTTAGGGTTGGAGTTAGGGTTAGGGTTGGAGTTAGGGTTGAGGTTAGGGTTGGAGTTAGGGTTAAGGTTAGGTTTGGAGTTAGGGTTAGGGTTAGCATTAGGGTTAGGGTTAGGGTTAGGGTTAGGGTTATGGTTATGGTTGAAGTTAGGGTTAGGGTTGGAGTTAGGGTTAAGGTTAGGTTTGGAGTTAGGGTTAGGGTTAGGGTTGGAGTTAGGGTTAAGGTTAGGGTTAGGGTTAGGGTTAGGGTTAGCGTTAGGGTTAGGGTTAGGGTTATGGTTATGGTTGAAGTTAGGGTTAGGGTTGGAGTTAGGGTTAAGGTTAGGTTTGGAGTTAGGGTTGGAGTTAGGGTTAAGGTTAGGTTTGGAGTTAGGGTTAGGGTTAGCATTAGGGTTAGGGTTAGGGTTAGGGTTATGGTTATGGTTGAAGTTAGGGTTAGGGTTGGAGTTAGGGTTAGGTTTGGAGTTAGGGTTAGGGTTAGGGTTGGAGTTAGGGTTAAGGTTAGGGTTAGGGTTAGGGTTAGGGTTAGGGTTAGGGTTAGGGTTAGCGTTAGGGTTAGGGTTAGGGTTATGGTTATGGTTGAAGTTAGGGTTAGGGTTGGAGTTAGGGTTAAGGTTAGGTTTGGAGTTAGGGTTGGAGTTAGGGTTAAGGTTAGGTTTGGAGTTAGGGTTAGGGTTAGCATTAGGGTTAGGGTTAGGGTTAGGGTTAGGGTTATGGTTATGGTTGAAGTTAGGGTTAGGGTTGGAGTTAGGGTTAAGGTTAGGTTTGGAGTTAGGGTTAGGGTTAGGGTTAGGGTTAGGGTTAGCATTAGGGTTAGGGTTGGAGTTGGGGTTAGGGTTAGCATTAGCATTCGGGTTAGCATTAGCATTCGGGTTAGAATTAGCATTAGGGTAGGAGTTAGGGTTAGCATTAGCATCAAGGTTAGCATTAGCATTCGGGTTAGCATTAGCATTAGGGTTAGAATTAGGGTAGGAGTTAGGGTTACGGTTAGCATTAGCATCAAGGTTAGCATTAGCATCAGGGTTAGCATTAGCATTAGGGTTAGCATTAGCATCAGGGTTAGCATTAGCATTAGGGTTAGCATTAGCATTAGGGTTAGCATTAGGGTTGGAGTTAGGGTAAATCAATGGACAGTGTGGAGGGACTCGCCTCCTGAAGGAGTCAGTAAAGGCCACCTCAGGAGCCTTTTCTGGGCCCCCCAGTCAGGCTGGAGAACCTTCAAACAGCCCAAAATGAACAAGATCTTTGCTGCCATCTCACCCTGCTGCACCTCAGTGCTCCACCTGAGCTGAGGGGCAGCTGGGAGAAGGTTCCCTGATCCTCCCTGCTGAAGTAAACAGGAGGGTTAGGGTTAGGGTTGGAGTTAGGGTTGAGGTTAGGGTTGGAGTTAGGGTTAGGGTTGGAGTTAGGGTTGAGGTTAGGGTTGGAGTTAGGGTTAAGGTTAGGTTTGGAGTTAGGGTTAGGGTTAGCATTAGGGTTAGGGTTAGGGTTAGGGTTATGGTTATGGTTGAAGTTAGGGTTAGGGTTGGAGTTAGGGTTAAGGTTAGGTTTGGAGTTAGGGTTAGGGTTAGGGTTAGGGTTAGGGTTAAGGTTAGGGTTAGGGTTAGGGTTAGGGTTAGCATTAGGGTTAGGGTTAGGGTTATGGTTATGGTTGAAGTTAGGGTTAGGGTTGGAGTTAGGGTTAAGGTTAGGTTTGGAGTTAGGGTTAGGGTTAGGGTTAGGGTTAGCATTAGGGTTAGGGTTAGGGTTAGGGTTATGGTTATGGTTGAAGTTAGGGTTAGGGTTGGAGTTAGGGTTAAGGTTAGGGTTAGGGTTAGCATTAGGGTTAGGGTTAGGGTTATGGTTATGGTTGAAGTTAGGGTTAGGGTTGGAGTTAGGGTTAAGGTTAGGTTTGGAGTTAGGGTTAGGGTTAGGGTTAGGGTTAGCATTAGGGTTAGGGTTAGGGTTAGGGTTATGGTTATGGTTGAAGTTAGGGTTAGGTTTGGAGTTAGGGTTAGGGTTAGGGTTAGCATTAGGGTTAGGGTTAGGGTTATGGTTGAAGTTAGGGTTAGGGTTGGAGTTAGGGTTAAGGTTAGGTTTGGAGTTAGGGTTAGGGTTAGGGTTAGCATTAGGGTTAGGGTTAGGGTTAGGGTTATGGTTATGGTTGAAGTTAGGGTTAGGGTTGGAGTTAGGGTTAAGGTTAGGTTTGGAGTTAGGGTTAGGGTTAGGGTTAGGGTTAGGGTTAGCATTAGGGTTAGGGTTAGGGTTATGGTTGAAGTTAGGGTTAGGGTTGGAGTTAGGGTTGAGGTTAGGGTTGGAGTTAGGGTTAAGGTTAGGTTTGGAGTTAGGGTTAGGGTTAGCATTAGGGTTAGGGTTAGGGTTATGGTTATGGTTGAAGTTAGGGTTAGGGTTGGAGTTAGGGTTAAGGTTAGGTTTGGAGTTAGGGTTAGGGTTAGGGTTGGAGTTAGGGTTAAGGTTAGGGTTAGGGTTAGGGTTAGGGTTAGGGTTAGCGTTAGGGTTAGGGTTAGGGTTATGGTTATGGTTGAAGTTAGGGTTAGGGTTGGAGTTAGGGTTAAGGTTAGGTTTGGAGTTAGGGTTGGAGTTAGGGTTAAGGTTAGGTTTGGAGTTAGGGTTAGGGTTAGGGTTAGGGTTATGGTTATGGTTGAAGTTAGGGTTAGGGTTGGAGTTAGGGTTAAGGTTAGGTTTGGAGTTAGGGTTAGGGTTAGGGTTAGGGTTAGCATTAGGGTTAGGGTTAGGGTTAGGGTTATGGTTATGGTTGAAGTTAGGGTTAGGGTTGGAGTTAGGGTTGAGGTTAGGGTTGGAGTTAGGGTTAAGGTTAGGTTTGGAGTTAGGGTTAGGGTTAGCATTAGGGTTAGGGTTAGGGTTAGGGTTATGGTTATGGTTGAAGTTAGGGTTAGGGTTGGAGTTAGGGTTAAGGTTAGGTTTGGAGTTAGGGTTAGGGTTAGGGTTGGAGTTAGGGTTAAGGTTAGGGTTAGGGTTGGAGTTAGGGTTAAGGTTAGGGTTATGGTTATGGTTGAAGTTAGGGTTAGGGTTGGAGTTAGGGTTAAGGTTAGGTTTGGAGTTAGGGTTAGGGTTAGGGTTAGGGTTAGGGTTAGCATTAGGGTTAGGGTTGGAGTTGGGGTTAGGGTTAGCATTAGCATCAAGGTTAGCATTAGCATTCGGGTTAGCATTAGCATTCGGGTTAGAATTAGCATTAGGGTAGGAGTTAGGGTTAGCATTAGCATCAAGGTTAGCATTAGCATTCGGGTTAGCATTAGCATTAGGGTTAGAATTAGGGTAGGAGTTAGGGTTACGGTTAGCATTAGCATCAAGGTTAGCATTAGCATCAGGGTTAGCATTAGCATTAGGGTTAGCATTAGGGTTAGCATTAGGGTTAGGGTTAGGGTTAATGAACAAGATCTTTGCTGCCATCTCACCCTGCTGCACCTCAGTGCTCCACCTGAGCTGAGGGGCAGCTGGGAGAAGGTTCCCTGAGCCTCCCTGCTGAAGTAATCAGGAGGGTTAGGGTTGGAGTTACGGTTAGGGTTGGAGTTAGGGTTGAGGTTAGGGTTGGAGTTAGGGTTAAGGTTAGGTTTGGAGTTAGGGTCAGGGTTAGCATTAGGGTTAGGGTTAGGGTTAGGGTTAGGGTTATGGTTATGGTTGAAGTTAGGGTTAGGGTTGGAGTTAGGGTTAAGGTTAGGTTTGGAGTTAGGGTTAGGGTTAGGGTTAGGGTTAGCATTAGGGTTAGGGTTAGGGTTAGGGTTATGGTTATGGTTGAAGTTAGGGTTAGGGTTGGAGTTAGGGTTGGAGTTAGGGTTAAGGTTAGGTTTGGAGTTAGGGTTAGGGTTAGCATTAGGGTTAGGGTTAGGGTTAGGGTTATGGTTATGGTTGAAGTTAGGGTTAGGGTTGGAGTTAGGGTTAAGGTTAGGTTTGGAGTTAGGGTTAGGGTTAGGGTTGGAGTTAGGGTTAAGGTTAGGGTTAGGGTTAGGGTTAGGGTTAGGGTTAGGGTTAGCGTTAGGGTTAGGGTTAGGGTTATGGTTATGGTTGAAGTTAGGGTTAGGGTTGGAGTTAGGGTTAAGGTTAGGTTTGGAGTTAGGGTTGGAGTTAGGGTTAAGGTTAGGTTTGGAGTTAGGGTTAGGGTTAGCATTAGGGTTAGGGTTAGGGTTAGGGTTAGGGTTATGGTTATGGTTGAAGTTAGGGTTAGGGTTGGAGTTAGGGTTAAGGTTAGGTTTGGAGTTAGGGTTAGGGTTAGGGTTAGGGTTAGGGTTAGGGTTAGCATTAGGGTTAGGGTTGGAGTTGGGGTTAGGGTTAGCATTAGCATCAAGGTTAGCATTAGCATTCGGGTTAGCATTAGCATTCGGGTTAGAATCAGCATTAGGGTAGGAGTTAGGGTTAGCATTAGCATCAAGGTTAGCATTAGCATTCGGGTTAGCATTAGCATTAGGGTTAGAATTAGGGAAGGAGTTAGGGTTACGGTTAGCATTAGCATCAAGGTTAGCATTAGCATCAGGGTTAGCATTAGCATTAGGGTTAGCATTAGCATTAGGGTTAGCATTAGGGTTAGGGTTAGGGTTAATGAACAAGATCTTTGCTGCCATCTCACCCTGCTGCACCTCAGTGCTCCACCTGAGCTGAGGGGCAGCTGGGAGAAGGTTCCCTGAGCCTCCCTGCTGAAGTAAACAGGAGGGTTAGGGTTGGAGTTACGGTTAGGGTTGGAGTTAGGGTTAGGGTTGGAGTTAGGGTTGAGGTTAGGGTTGGAGTTAGGGTTAAGGTTAGGTTTGGAGTTAGGGTTAGGGTTAGCATTAGGGTTAGGGTTAGGGTTAGGGTTAGGGTTATGGTTATGGTTGAAGTTAGGGTTAGGGTTGGAGTTAGGGTTAAGGTTAGGTTTGGAGTTAGGGTTAGGGTTAGGGTTGGAGTTAGGGTTAAGGTTAGGGTTAGGGTTAGGGTTAGGGTTAGGGTTAGCGTTAGGGTTAGGGTTAGGGTTATGGTTATGGTTGAAGTTAGGGTTAGGGTTGGAGTTAGGGTTAAGGTTAGGTTTGGAGTTAGGGTTGGAGTTAGGGTTAAGGTTAGGTTTGGAGTTAGGGTTAGGGTTAGCATTAGGGTTAGGGTTAGGGTTAGGGTTATGGTTATGGTTGAAGTTAGGGTTAGGGTTGGAGTTAGGGTTAAGGTTAGGTTTGGAGTTAGGGTTAGGGTTAGGGTTGGAGTTAGGGTTAAGGTTAGGGTTAGGGTTAGGGTTAGGGTTAGGGTTAGGGTTAGCGTTAGGGTTAGGGTTAGGGTTATGGTTATGGTTGAAGTTAGGGTTAGGGTTGGAGTTAGGGTTAAGGTTAGGTTTGGAGTTAGGGTTGGAGTTAGGGTTAAGGTTAGGTTTGGAGTTAGGGTTAGGGTTAGCATTAGGGTTAGGGTTAGGGTTAGGGTTAGGGTTATGGTTATGGTTGAAGTTAGGGTTAGGGTTGGAGTTAGGGTTAAGGTTAGGTTTGGAGTTAGGGTTAGGGTTAGGGTTAGGGTTAGCATTAGGGTTAGGGTTGGAGTTGGGGTTAGGGTTAGCATTAGCATCAAGGTTAGCATTAGCATTCGGGTTAGCATTAGCATTCGGGTTAGAATCAGCATTAGGGTAGGAGTTAGAGTTAGCATTAGCATCAAGGTTAGCATTAGCATTCGGGTTAGCATTAGCATTAGGGTTAGAATTAGGGTAGGAGTTAGGGTTACGGTTAGCATTAGCATCAAGGTTAGCATTAGCATCAGGGTTAGCATTAGCATTAGGGTTAGCATTAGCATTAGGGTTAGCATTAGGGTTAGGGTTAGGGTTAATGAACAAGATCTTTGCTGCCATCTCACCCTGCTGCACCTCAGTGCTCCACCTGAGCTGAGGGGCAGCTGGGAGAAGGTTCCCTGAGCCTCCCTGCTGAAGTAAACAGGAGGGTTAGGGTTGGAGTTACGGTTAGAGTTGGAGTTAGGGTTGAGGTTAGGGTTGGAGTTAGGGTTAGGGTTGGAGTTAGGGTTGAGGTTAGGGTTGGAGTTAGGGTTAAGGTTAGGTTTGGAGTTAGGGTTAGGGTTAGCATTAGGGTTAGGGTTAGGGTTAGGGTTAGGGTTATGGTTATGGTTGAAGTTAGGGTTAGGGTTGGAGTTAGGGTTAAGGTTAGGTTTGGAGTTAGGGTTAGGGTTAGGGTTGGAGTTAGGGTTAAGGTTAGGGTTAGGGTTAGGGTTAGGGTTAGGGTTAGCGTTAGGGTTAGGGTTAGGGTTATGGTTATGGTTGAAGTTAGGGTTAGGGTTGGAGTTAGGGTTAAGGTTAGGTTTGGAGTTAGGGTTGGAGTTAGGGTTAAGGTTAGGTTTGGAGTTAGGGTTAGGGTTAGCATTAGGGTTAGGGTTAGGGTTAGGGTTATGGTTATGGTTGAAGTTAGGGTTAGGGTTGGAGTTAGGGTTAAGGTTAGGTTTGGAGTTAGGGTTAGGGTTAGGGTTAGGGTTAGGGTTAGCATTAGGGTTAGGGTTGGAGTTGGGGTTAGGGTTAGCATTAGCATTCGGGTTAGCATTAGCATTCGGGTTAGAATTAGCATTAGGGTAGGAGTTAGGGTTAGCATTAGCATCAAGGTTAGCATTAGCATTCGGGTTAGCATTAGCATTAGGGTTAGAATTAGGGTAGGAGTTAGGGTTACGGTTAGCATTAGCATCAAGGTTAGCATTAGCATCAGGGTTAGCATTAGCATCAGGGTTAGCATTAGCATCAGGGTTAGCATTAGCATTAGGGTTAGCATTAGGGTTGGAGTTAGGGTAAATCAATGGACAGTGTGGAGGGACTCGCCTCCTGAAGGAGTCAGTAAAGGCCACCTCAGGAGCCTTTTCTGGGCCCCCCAGTCAGGCTGGAGAACCTTCAAACAGCCCAAAATGAACAAGATCTTTGCTGCCATCTCACCCTGCTGCACCTCAGTGCTCCACCTGAGCTGAGGGGCAGCTGGGAGAAGGTTCCCTGAGCCTCCCTGCTGAAGTAAACAGGAGGGTTAGGGTTGGAGTTAGGGTTAGGGTTGGAGTTAGGGTTGAGGTTAGGGTTAGGGTTAGGGTTAGGGTTAGGGTTAGCGTTAGGGTTAGGGTTATGGTTATGGTTGAAGTTAGGGTTAGGGTTGGAGTTAGGGTTAAGGTTAGGTTTGGAGTTAGGGTTGGAGTTAGGGTTAAGGTTAGGTTTGGAGTTAGGGTTAGGGTTAGCATTAGGGTTAGGGTTAGGGTTAGGGTTATGGTTATGGTTGAATTTAGGGTTAGGGTTGGAGTTAGGGTTAAGGTTAGGTTTGGAGTTAGGGTTAGGGTTAGGGTTGGAGTTAGGGTTAAGGTTAGGGTTAGGGTTAGGGTTAGGGTTAGGGTTAGCGTTAGGGTTAGGGTTAGGGTTATGGTTATGGTTGAAGTTAGGGTTAGGGTTGGAGTTAGGGTTAAGGTTAGGTTTGGAGTTAGGGTTGGAGTTAGGGTTAAGGTTAGGTTTGGAGTTAGGGTTAGGGTTAGCATTAGGGTTAGGGTTAGGGTTATGGTTATGGTTGAAGTTAGGGTTAGGGTTGGAGTTAGGGTTAAGGTTAGGTTTGGAGTTAGGGTTAGGGTTAGGGTTAGGGTTAGGGTTAGCATTAGGGTTAGGGTTGGAGTTGGGGTTAGGGTTAGCATTAGCATCAAGGTTAGCATTAGCATTCGGGTTAGAATTAGGGTAGGAGTTAGGGTTACGGTTAGCATTAGCATCAAGGTTAGCATTAGCATCAGGGTTAGCATTAGCATTAGGGTTAGCATTAGCATCAGGGTTAGCATTAGCATTAGGGTTAGCATTAGCATTAGGGTTAGCATTAGGGTTAGGGTTAGGGTTAATGAACAAGATCTTTGCTGCCATCTCACCCTGCTGCACCTCAGTGCTCCACCTGAGCTGAGGGGCAGCTGGGAGAAGGTTCCCTGAGCCTCCCTGCTGAAGTAATCAGGAGGGTTAGGGTTGGAGTTACGGTTAGGGTTGGAGTTAGGGTTGAGGTTAGGGTTGGAGTTAGGGTTAAGGTTAGGTTTGGAGTTAGGGTTAGGGTTAGCATTAGGGTTAGGGTTAGGGTTAGGGTTATGGTTATGGTTGAAGTTAGGGTTAGGGTTGGAGTTAGGGTTAAGGTTAGGTTTGGAGTTAGGGTTAGGGTTAGGGTTAGGGTTAGGGTTAGCATTAGGGTTAGGGTTAGGGTTAGGGTTATGGTTATGGTTGAAGTTAGGGTTAGGGTTGGAGTTAGGGTTGGAGTTAGGGTTAAGGTTAGGTTTGGAGTTAGGGTTAGGGTTAGCATTAGGGTTAGGGTTAGGGTTAGGGTTAGGGTTATGGTTATGGTTGAAGTTAGGGTTAGGGTTGGAGTTAGGGTTAAGGTTAGGTTTGGAGTTAGGGTTAGGGTTAGGGTTGGAGTTAGGGTTAAGGTTAGGGTTAGGGTTAGGGTTAGGGTTAGCATTAGGGTTAGGGTTAGGGTTAGGGTTAGGGTTATGGTTATGGTTGAAGTTAGGGTTAGGGTTGGAGTTAGGGTTAAGGTTAGGTTTGGAGTTAGGGTTAGGGTTAGGGTTGGAGTTAGGGTTAAGGTTAGGGTTAGGGTTAGGGTTAGGGTTAGGGTTAGCGTTAGGGTTAGGGTTAGGGTTATGGTTATGGTTGAAGTTAGGGTTAGGGTTGGAGTTAGGGTTAAGGTTAGGTTTGGAGTTAGGGTTAGGGTTAGGGTTGGAGTTAGGGTTAAGGTTAGGGTTAGGGTTAGGGTTAGGGTTAGCGTTAGTGTTAGGGTTAGGGTTATGGTTATGGTTGAAGTTAGGGTTAGGGTTGGAGTTAGGGTTAAGGTTAGGTTTGGAGTTAGGGTTGGAGTTAGGGTTAAGGTTAGGTTTGGAGTTAGGGTTAGGGTTAGCATTAGGGTTAGGGTTAGGGTTAGGGTTAGGGTTAGGGTTATGGTTGAAGTTAGGGTTAGGGTTGGAGTTAGGGTTAAGGTTAGGTTTGGAGTTAGGGTTAGGGTTAGGGTTAGGGTTAGGGTTAGGGTTAGCATTAGGGTTAGGGTTGGAGTTGGGGTTAGGGTTAGCATTAGCATTCGGGTTAGCATTAGCATTCGGGTTAGAATTAGCATTAGGGTAGGAGTTAGGGTTAGCATTAGCATCAAGGTTAGCATTAGCATTCGGGTTAGCATTAGCATTAGGGTTAGAATTAGGGTAGGAGTTAGGGTTACGGTTAGCATTAGCATCAAGGTTAGCATTAGCATCAGGGTTAGCATTAGCATCAGGGTTAGCATTAGCATCAGGGTTAGCATTAGCATCAGGGTTAGCATTAGCATTAGGGTTAGCATTAGGGTTGGAGTTAGGGTAAATCAATGGACAGTGTGGAGGGACTCGCCTCCTGAAGGAGTCAGTAAAGGCCACCTCAGGAGCCTTTTCTGGGCCCCCCAGTCAGGCTGGAGAACCTTCAAACAGCCCAAAATGAACAAGATCTTTGCTGCCATCTCACCCTGCTGCACCTCAGTGCTCCACCTGAGCTGAGGGGCAGCTGGGAGAAGGTTCCCTGAGCCTCCCTGCTGAAGTAAACAGGAGGGTTAGGGTTGGAGTTAGGGTTAGGGTTGGAGTTAGGGTTGAGGTTAGGGTTAGGGTTAGGGTTAGGGTTAGGGTTAGGGTTAGGGTTAGCGTTAGGGTTAGGGTTATGGTTATGGTTGAAGTTAGGGTTAGGGTTGGAGTTAGGGTTAAGGTTAGGTTTGGAGTTAGGGTTGGAGTTAGGGTTAAGGTTAGGTTTGGAGTTAGGGTTAGGGTTAGCATTAGGGTTAGGGTTATGGTTATGGTTGAAGTTAGGGTTAGGGTTGGAGTTAGGGTTAAGGTTAGGTTTGGAGTTAGGGTTAGGGTTAGGGTTGGAGTTAGGGTTAAGGTTAGGGTTAGGGTTAGGGTTAGGGTTAGGGTTAGGGTTAGGGTTATGGTTATGGTTGAAGTTAGGGTTAGGGTTGGAGTTAGGGTTAAGGTTAGGTTTGGAGTTAGGGTTGGAGTTAGGGTTAGGGTTAGCATTAGGGTTAGGGTTGGAGTTGGGGTTAGGGTTAGCATTAGCATCAAGGTTAGCATTAGCATTCGGGTTAGAATTAGGGTAGGAGTTAGGGTTACGGTTAGCATTAGCATCAAGGTTAGCATTAGCATCAGGGTTAGCATTAGCATTAGGGTTAGCATTAGCATCAGGGTTAGCATTAGCATTAGGGTTAGCATTAGCATTAGGGTTAGCATTAGGGTTAGGGTTAGGGTTAATGAACAAGATCTTTGCTGCCATCTCACCCTGCTGCACCTCAGTGCTCCACCTGAGCTGAGGGGCAGCTGGGAGAAGGTTCCCTGAGCCTCCCTGCTGAAGTAATCAGGAGGGTTAGGGTTGGAGTTACGGTTAGGGTTGGAGTTAGGGTTGAGGTTAGGGTTGGAGTTAGGGTTAAGGTTAGGTTTGGAGTTAGGGTTAGGGTTAGCATTAGGGTTAGGGTTAGGGTTAGGGTTAGGGTTATGGTTATGGTTGAAGTTAGGGTTAGGGTTGGAGTTAGGGTTGGAGTTAGGGTTAAGGTTAGGTTTGGAGTTAGGGTTAGGGTTAGCATTAGGGTTAGGGTTAGGGTTAGGGTTATGGTTATGGTTGAAGTTAGGGTTAGGGTTGGAGTTAGGGTTAAGGTTAGGTTTGGAGTTAGGGTTAGGGTTAGGGTTGGAGTTAGGGTTAAGGTTAGGGTTAGGGTTAGGGTTAGGGTTAGGGTTAGGGTTAGGGTTAGCGTTAGGGTTAGGGTTAGGGTTATGGTTATGGTTGAAGTTAGGGTTAGGGTTGGAGTTAGGGTTAAGGTTAGGTTTGGAGTTAGGGTTGGAGTTAGGGTTAAGGTTAGGTTTGGAGTTAGGGTTAGGGTTAGCATTAGGGTTAGGGTTAGGGTTAGGGTTGGAGTTAGGGTTAAGGTTAGGGTTAGGGTTAGGGTTAGGGTTAGCGTTAGGGTTAGGGTTAGGGTTATGGTTATGGTTGAAGTTAGGGTTAGGGTTGGAGTTAGGGTTAAGGTTAGGTTTGGAGTTAGGGTTAGGGTTAGGGTTGGAGTTAGGGTTAAGGTTAGGGTTAGGGTTAGGGTTAGGGTTAGCGTTAGTGTTAGGGTTAGGGTTATGGTTATGGTTGAAGTTAGGGTTAGGGTTGGAGTTAGGGTTAAGGTTAGGTTTGGAGTTAGGGTTAGGGTTAGGGTTGGAATTAGGGTTAAGGTTAGGGTTAGGGTTAGGGTTAGGGTTAGCGTTAGGGTTAGGGTTAGGGTTATGGTTATGGTTGAAGTTAGGGTTAGGGTTGGAGTTAGGGTTAAGGTTAGGTTTGGAGTTAGGGTTGGAGTTAGGGTTAAGGTTAGGTTTGGAGTTAGGGTTAGGGTTAGCATTAGGGTTAGGGTTAGGGTTAGGGTTATGGTTATGGTTGAAGTTAGGGTTAGGGTTGGAGTTAGGGTTAAGGTTAGGTTTGGAGTTAGGGTTAGGGTTAGGGTTAGGGTTAGCATTAGGGTTAGGGTTGGAGTTGGGGTTAGGGTTAGCATTAGCATCAAGGTTAGCATTAGCATTCGGGTTAGAATTAGGGTAGGAGTTAGGGTTACGGTTAGCATTAGCATCAAGGTTAGCATTAGCATCAGGGTTAGCATTAGCATTAGGGTTAGCATTAGCATCAGGGTTAGCATTAGCATTAGGGTTAGCATTAGCATTAGGGTTAGCATTAGGGTTGGAGTTAGGGTAAATCAATGGACAGTGTGGAGGGACTCGCCTCCTGAAGGAGTCAGTAAAGGCCACCTCAGGAGCCTTTTCTGGGCCCCCCAGTCAGGCTGGAGAACCTTCAAACAGCCCAAAATGAACAAGATCTTTGCTGCCATCTCACCCTGCTGCACCTCAGTGCTCCACCTGAGCTGAGGGGCAGCTGGGAGAAGGTTCCCTGATCCTCCCTGCTGAAGTAAACAGGAGGGTTAGGGTTAGGGTTGGAGTTAGGGTTGAGGTTAGGGTTGGAGTTAGGGTTAGGTTTGGAGTTAGGGTTAGGGTTAGGGTTAGGGTTAGCAATAGGGTTAGGGTTAGGGTTAGGGTTATGGTTATGGTTGAAGTTAGGGTTAGGGTTGGAGTTAGGGTTAAGGTTAGGTTTGGAGTTAGGGTTGGAGTTAGGGTTAAGGTTAGGTTTGGAGTTAGGGTTAGGGTTAGGGTTAGCATTAGGGTTAGGGTTAGGGTTAGGGTTAGGGTTATGGTTGAAGTTAGGGTTAGGGTTGGAGTTAGGGTTAAGGTTAGGTTTGGAGTTAGGGTTAGGGTTAGGGTTAGGGTTAGGGTTAGCATTAGGGTTAGGGTTAGGGTTAGGGTTATGGTTATGGTTGAAGTTAGGGTTAGGGTTGGAGTTAGGGTTGAGGTTAGGGTTGGAGTTAGGGTTAAGGTTAGGTTTGGAGTTAGGGTTAGGGTTAGCATTAGGGTTAGGGTTAGGGTTAGGGTTATGGTTATGGTTGAAGTTAGGGTTAGGGTTGGAGTTAGGGTTAAGGTTAGGTTTGGAGTTAGGGTTAGGGTTAGGGTTGGAGTTAGGGTTAAGGTTAGGGTTAGGGTTAGGGTTAGGGTTAGCGTTAGGGTTAGGGTTAGGGTTATGGTTATGGTTGAAGTTAGGGTTAGGGTTGGAGTTAGGGTTAAGGTTAGGTTTGGAGTTAGGGTTGGAGTTAGGGTTAAGGTTAGGTTTGGAGTTAGGGTTAGGGTTAGGGTTAGGGTTATGGTTATGGTTGAAGTTAGGGTTAGGGTTGGAGTTAGGGTTAAGGTTAGGTTTGGAGTTAGGGTTAGGGTTAGGGTTAGGGTTAGCATTAGGGTTAGGGTTAGGGTTATGGTTGAAGTTAGGGTTAGGGTTGGAGTTAGGGTTGAGGTTAGGGTTGGAGTTAGGGTTAAGGTTAGGTTTGGAGTTAGGGTTAGGGTTAGCATTAGGGTTAGGGTTAGGGTTAGGGTTATGGTTATGGTTGAAGTTAGGGTTAGGGTTGGAGTTAGGGTTAAGGTTAGGTTTGGAGTTAGGGTTAGGGTTAGGGTTGGAGTTAGGGTTAAGGTTAGGGTTAGGGTTAGGGTTAGGGTTAGGGTTAGCGTTAGGGTTAGGATTAGGGTTATGGTTATGGTTGAAGTTAGGGTTAGGGTTGGAGTTAAGGTTAAGGTTAGGTTTGGAGTTAGGGTTGGAGTTAGGGTTAAGGTTAGGTTTGGAGTTAGGGTTAGGGTTAGCATTAGGGTTAGGGTTAGGGTTAGGGTTAGGGTTATGGTTATGGTTGAAGTTAGGGTTAGGGTTGGAGTTAGGGTTAAGGTTAGGTTTGGAGTTAGGGTTAGGGTTAGGGTTAGGGTTAGGGTTAGCATTAGGGTTAGGGTTGGAGTTGGGGTTAGGGTTAGCATTAGCATCAAGGTTAGCATTAGCATTCGGGTTAGCATTAGCATTCGGGTTAGAATTAGCATTAGGGTAGGAGTTAGGGTTAGCATTAGCATCAAGGTTAGCATTAGCATTCGGGTTAGCATTAGCATTAGGGTAGGAGTTAGGGTTAGCATTAGCATCAAGGTTAGCATTAGCATTCGGGTTAGCATTAGCATTAGGGTTAGAATTAGGGTAGGAGTTAGGGTTACGGTTAGCATTAGCATCAAGGTTAGCATTAGCATCAGGGTTAGCATTAGCATTAGGGTTAGCATTAGCATCAGGGTTAGCATTAGCATTAGGGTTAGCATTAGCATTAGGGTTAGCATTAGGGTTGGAGTTAGGGTAAATCAATGGACAGTGTGGAGGGACTCGCCTCCTGAAGGAGTCAGTAAAGGCCACCTCAGGAGCCTTTTCTGGGCCCCCCAGTCAGGCTGGAGAACCTTCAAACAGCCCAAAATGAACAAGATCTTTGCTGCCATCTCACCCTGCTGCACCTCAGTGCTCCACCTGAGCTGAGGGGCAGCTGGGAGAAGGTTCCCTGAGCCTCCCTGCTGAAGTAAACAGGAGGGTTAGGGTTGGAGTTACGGTTAGGGTTGGAGTTAGGGTTGAGGTTAGGGTTGGAGTTAGGGTTAAGGTTAGGTTTGGAGTTAGGGTTAGGGTTAGCATTAGGGTTAGGGTTAGGGTTAGGGTTAGGGTTATGGTTATGGTTGAAGTTAGGGTTAGGGTTGGAGTTAGGGTTAAGGTTAGGTTTGGAGTTAGGGTTAGGGTTAGGGTTAGGGTTAGCATTAGGGTTAGGGTTAGGGTTAGGGTTAGGGTTAGGGTTATGGTTATGGTTGAAGTTAGGGTTAGGGTTGGAGTTAGGGTTAAGGTTAGGTTTGGAGTTAGGGTTAGGGTTAGGGTTGGAGTTAGGGTTAAGGTTAGGGTTAGGGTTAGGGTTAGGGTTAGGGTTAGGGTTAGCGTTAGGGTTAGGGTTAGGGTTATGGTTATGGTTGAAGTTAGGGTTAGGGTTGGAGTTAGGGTTAAGGTTAGGTTTGGAGTTAGGGTTGGAGTTAGGGTTAAGGTTAGGTTTGGAGTTAGGGTTAGGGTTAGCATTAGGGTTAGGGTTAGGGTTAGGGTTATGGTTATGGTTGAAGTTAGGGTTAGGGTTGGAGTTAGGGTTAAGGTTAGGTTTGGAGTTAGGGTTAGGGTTAGGGTTAGGGTTAGCATTAGCATCAAGGTTAGCATTAGCATTCGGGTTAGCATTAGCATTAGGGTTAGAATTAGGGTAGGAGTTAGGGTTACGGTTAGCATTAGCATCAAGGTTAGCATTAGCATCAGGGTTAGCATTAGCATTAGGGTTAGCATTAGCATCAGGGTTAGCATTAGCATTAGGGTTAGCATTAGCATTAGGGTTAGCATTAGGGTTGGAGGTAGGGTAAATCAATGGACAGTGTGGAGGGACTCGCCTCCTGAAGGAGTCAGTAAAGGCCACCTCAGGAGCCTTTTCTGGGCCCCCCAGTCAGGCTGGAGAACCTTCAAACAGCCCAAAATGAACAAGATCTTTGCTGCCATCTCACCCTGCTGCACCTCAGTGCTCCACCTGAGCTGAGGGGCAGCTGGGAGAAGGTTCCCTGATCCTCCCTGCTGAAGTAAACAGGAGGGTTAGGGTTAGGGTTGGAGTTAGGGTTGAGGTTAGGGTTGGAGTTAGGGTTAGGTTTGGAGTTAGGGTTAGGGTTAGGGTTAGGGTTAGCAATAGGGTTAGGGTTAGGGTTAGGGTTATGGTTATGGTTGAAGTTAGGGTTAGGGTTGGAGTTAGGGTTAAGGTTAGGTTTGGAGTTAGGGTTGGAGTTAGGGTTAAGGTTAGGTTTGGAGTTAGGGTTAGGGTTAGGGTTAGCATTAGGGTTAGGGTTAGGGTTAGGGTTAGGGTTATGGTTGAAGTTAGGGTTAGGGTTGGAGTTAGGGTTAAGGTTAGGTTTGGAGTTAGGGTTAGGGTTAGGGTTAGGGTTAGGGTTAGGGTTATGGTTATGGTTGAAGTTAGGGTTAGGGTTGGAGTTAGGGTTGAGGTTAGGGTTGGAGTTAGGGTTAAGGTTAGGTTTGGAGTTAGGGTTAGGGTTAGCATTAGGGTTAGGGTTAGGGTTAGGGTTATGGTTATGGTTGAAGTTAGGGTTAGGGTTGGAGTTAGGGTTAAGGTTAGGTTTGGAGTTAGGGTTAGGGTTAGGGTTGGAGTTAGGGTTAAGGTTAGGGTTAGGGTTAGGGTTAGGGTTAGGGTTAGCGTTAGGGTTAGGGTTAGGGTTATGGTTATGGTTGAAGTTAGGGTTAGGGTTGGAGTTAGGGTTAAGGTTAGGTTTGGAGTTAGGGTTGGAGTTAGGGTTAAGGTTAGGTTTGGAGTTAGGGTTAGGGTTAGGGTTAGGGTTATGGTTATGGTTGAAGTTAGGGTTAGGGTTGGAGTTAGGGTTAAGGTTAGGTTTGGAGTTAGGGTTAGGGTTAGGGTTAGGGTTAGCATTAGGGTTAGGGTTAGGGTTATGGTTATGGTTGAAGTTAGGGTTAGGGTTGGAGTTAGGGTTGAGGTTAGGGTTGGAGTTAGGGTTAAGGTTAGGTTTGGAGTTAGGGTTAGGGTTAGCATTAGGGTTAGGGTTAGGGTTAGGGTTATGGTTATGGTTGAAGTTAGGGTTAGGGTTGGAGTTAGGGTTAAGGTTAGGTTTGGAGTTAGGGTTAGGGTTAGGGTTGGAGTTAGGGTTAAGGTTAGGGTTAGGGTTAGGGTTAGGGTTAGCGTTAGGGTTAGGATTAGGGTTATGGTTATGGTTGAAGTTAGGGTTAGGGTTGGAGTTAAGGTTAAGGTTAGGTTTGGAGTTAGGGTTGGAGTTAGGGTTAAGGTTAGGTTTGGAGTTAGGGTTAGGGTTAGCATTAGGGTTAGGGTTAGGGTTAGGGTTAGGGTTATGGTTATGGTTGAAGTTAGGGTTAGGGTTGGAGTTAGGGTTAAGGTTAGGTTTGGAGTTAGGGTTAGGGTTAGGGTTAGGGTTAGGGTTAGCATTAGGGTTAGGGTTGGAGTTGGGGTTAGGGTTAGCATTAGCATCAAGGTTAGCATTAGCATTCGGGTTAGCATTAGCATTCGGGTTAGAATTAGCATTAGGGTAGGAGTTAGGGTTAGCATTAGCATCAAGGTTAGCATTAGCATTCGGGTTAGCATTAGCATTAGGGTTAGAATTAGGGTAGGAGTTAGGGTTACGGTTAGCATTAGCATCAAGGTTAGCATTAGCATCAGGGTTAGCATTAGCATTAGGGTTAGCATTAGGGTTAGGGTTAGGGTTAATGAACAAGATCTTTGCTGCCATCTCACCCTGCTGCACCTCAGTGCTCCACCTGAGCTGAGGGGCAGCTGGGAGAAGGTTCCCTGAGCCTCCCTGCTGAAGTAAACAGGAGGGTTAGGGTTAGGGTTGGAGTTAGGGTTAGGGTTGGAGTTAGGGTTGAGGTTAGGGTTGGAGTTAGGGTTAAGGTTAGGTTTGGAGTTAGGGTTAGGGTTAGCATTAGGGTTAGGGTTAGGGTTAGGGTTAGGGTTATGGTTATGGTTGAAGTTAGGGTTAGGGTTGGAGTTAGGGTTAAGGTTAGGTTTGGAGTTAGGGTTAGGGTTAGGGTTGGAGTTAGGGTTAAGGTTAGGGTTAGGGTTAGGGTTAGGGTTAGCGTTAGGGTTAGGGTTAGGGTTATGGTTATGGTTGAAGTTAGGGTTAGGGTTGGAGTTAGGGTTAAGGTTAGGTTTGGAGTTAGGGTTAGGGTTAGGGTTGGAGTTAGGGTTAAGGTTAGGGTTAGGGTTAGGGTTAGGGTTAGCGTTAGGGTTAGGGTTAGGGTTATGGTTATGGTTGAAGTTAGGGTTAGGGTTGGAGTTAGGGTTAAGGTTAGGTTTGGAGTTAGGGTTAGGGTTAGGGTTGGAGTTAGGGTTAAGGTTAGGGTTAGGGTTAGGGTTAGGGTTAGGGTTAGGGTTATGGTTATGGTTGAAGTTAGGGTTAGGGTTGGAGTTAGGGTTAAGGTTAGGTTTGGAGTTAGGGTTGGAGTTAGGGTTAAGGTTAGGTTTGGAGTTAGGGTTAGGGTTAGCATTAGGGTTAGGGTTAGGGTTAGGGTTAGGGTTATGGTTATGGTTGAAGTTAGGGTTAGGGTTGGAGTTAGGGTTAAGGTTAGGTTTGGAGTTAGGGTTAGGGTTAGGGTTAGGGTTAGGGTTAGGGTTAGCATTAGGGTTAGGGTTGGAGTTGGGGTTAGGGTTAGCATTAGCATTCGGGATAGCATTAGCATTCGGGTTAGAATTAGCATTAGGGTAGGAGTTAGGGTTAGCATTAGCATCAAGGTTAGCATTAGCATTCGGGTTAGCATTAGCATTAGGGTTAGAATTAGGGTAGGAGTTAGGGTTACGGTTAGCATTAGCATCAAGGTTAGCATTAGCATCAGGGTTAGCATTAGCATTAGGGTTAGCATTAGCATCAGGGTTAGCATTAGCATTAGGGTTAGCATTAGCATTAGGGTTAGCATTAGGGTTGGAGTTAGGGTAAATCAATGGACAGTGTGGAGGGACTCGCCTCCTGAAGGAGTCAGTAAAGGCCACCTCAGGAGCCTTTTCTGGGCCCCCCAGTCAGGCTGGAGAACCTTCAAACAGCCCAAAATGAACAAGATCTTTGCTGCCATCTCACCCTGCTGCACCTCAGTGCTCCACCTGAGCTGAGGGGCAGCTGGGAGAAGGTTCCCTGAGCCTCCCTGCTGAAGTAAACAGGAGGGTTAGGGTTGGAGTTACGGTTAGGGTTGGAGTTAGGGTTGAGGTTAGGGTTGGAGTTAGGGTTAGGGTTAGCATTAGGGTTAGGGTTAGGGTTAGGGTTATGGTTATGGTTGAAGTTAGGGTTAGGGTTGGAGTTAGGGTTAAGGTTAGGTTTGGAGTTAGGGTTAGGGTTAGGGTTGGAGTTAGGGTTAAGGTTAGGGTTAGGGTTAGGGTTAGGGTTAGGGTTAGCGTTAGGGTTAGGGTTAGGGTTATGGTTATGGTTGAAGTTAGGGTTAGGGTTGGAGTTAGGGTTAAGGTTAGGTTTGGAGTTAGGGTTGGAGTTAGGGTTAAGGTTAGGTTTGGAGTTAGGGTTAGGGTTAGGGTTAGGGTTATGGTTATGGTTGAAGTTAGGGTTAGGGTTGGAGTTAGGGTTAAGGTTAGGTTTGGAGTTAGGGTTAGGGTTAGGGTTGGAGTTAGGGTTAAGGTTAGGGTTAGGGTTAGGGTTAGGGTTAGGGTTAGCGTTAGGGTTAGGGTTATGGTTATGGTTGAAGTTAGGGTTAGGGTTGGAGTTAGGGTTAAGGTTAGGTTTGGAGTTAGGGTTGGAGTTAGGGTTAAGGTTAGGTTTGGAGTTAGGGTTAGGGTTAGCATTAGGGTTAGGGTTAGGGTTAGGGTTATGGTTATGGTTGAAGTTAGGGTTAGGGTTGGAGTTAGGGTTAAGGTTAGGTTTGGAGTTAGGGTTAGGGTTAGGGTTAGGGTTAGGGTTAGCATTAGGGTTAGGGTTGGAGTTGGGGTTAGGGTTAGCATTAGCATTCGGGTTAGCATTAGCATTCGGGTTAGAATTAGTATTAGGGTAGGAGTTAGGGTTAGCATTAGCATCAAGGTTAGCATTAGCATTCGGGTTAGCATTAGCATTAGGGTTAGAATTAGGGTAGGAGTTAGGGTTACGGTTAGCATTAGCATCAAGGTTAGCATTAGCATCAGGGTTAGCATTAGCATTAGGGTTAGCATTAGCATCAGGGTTAGCATTAGCATTAGGGTTAGCATTAGCATTAGGGTTAGCATTAGCATTAGGGTTAGCATTAGCATCAGGGTTAGCATTAGCATTAGGGTTAGCATTAGCATTAGGGTTAGCATTAGGGTTGGAGTTAGGGTAAATCAATGGACAGTGTGGAGGGACTCGCCTCCTGAAGGAGTCAGTAAAGGCCACCTCAGGAGCCTTTTCTGGGCCCCCCAGTCAGGCTGGAGAACCTTCAAACAGCCCAAAATGAACAAGATCTTTGCTGCCATCTCACCCTGCTGCACCTCAGTGCTCCACCTGAGCTGAGGGGCAGCTGGGAGAAGGTTCCCTGATCCTCCCTGCTGAAGTAAACAGGAGGGTTAGGGTTAGGGTTGGAGTTAGGGTTGAGGTTAGGGTTGGAGTTAGGGTTAGGGTTGGAGTTAGGGTTGAGGTTAGGGTTGGAGTTAGGGTTAAGGTTAGGTTTGGAGTTAGGGTTAGGGTTAGCATTAGGGTTAGGGTTAGGGTTAGGGTTATGGTTATGGTTGAAGTTAGGGTTAGGGTTGGAGTTAGGGTTGAGGTTAGGGTTGGAGTTAGGGTTAAGGTTAGGTTTGGAGTTAGGGTTAGGGTTAGCATTAGGGTTAGGGTTAGGGTTAGGGTTAGGGTTATGGTTATGGTTGAAGTTAGGGTTAGGGTTGGAGTTAGGGTTAAGGTTAGGTTTGGAGTTAGGGTTAGGGTTAGGGTTAGGGTTAGCATTAGGGTTAGGGTTAGGGTTAGGGTTATGGTTATGGTTGAAGTTAGGGTTAGGGTTGGAGTTAGGGTTAAGGTTAGGTTTGGAGTTAGGGTTGGAGTTAGGGTTAAGGTTAGGTTTGGAGTTAGGGTTAGGGTTAGGGTTAGCATTAGGGTTAGGGTTAGGGTTAGGGTTAGGGTTAGGGTTATGGTTGAAGTTAGGGTTAGGGTTGGAGTTAGGGTTAAGGTTAGGTTTGGAGTTAGGGTTAGGGTTAGGGTTAGGGTTAGGGTTAGCATTAGGGTTAGGGTTAGGGCTATGGTTATGGTTGAAGTTAGGGTTAGGGTTGGAGTTAGGGTTGAGGTTAGGGTTGGAGTTAGGGTTAAGGTTAGGTTTGGAGTTAGGGTTAGGGTTAGCATTAGGGTTAGGGTTAGGGTTAGGGTTATGGTTATGGTTGAAGTTAGGGTTAGGGTTGGAGTTAGGGTTAAGGTTAGGTTTGGAGTTAGGGTTAGGGTTAGGGTTGGAGTTAGGGTTAAGGTTAGGGTTAGGGTTAGGGTTAGGGTTAGGGTTAGGGTTAGCGTTAGGGTTAGGGTTAGGGTTATGGTTATGGTTGAAGTTAGGGTTAGGGTTGGAGTTAGGTTTGGAGTTAGGGTTGGAGTTAGGGTTAAGGTTAGGTTTGGAGTTAGGGTTAGGGTTAGGGTTAGCATTAGGGTTAGGGTTAGGGTTAGGGTTAGGGTTAGGGTTAGGGTTATGGTTGAAGTTAGGGTTAGGGTTGGAGTTAGGGTTAAGGTTAGGTTTGGAGTTAGGGTTAGGGTTAGGGTTGGAGTTAGGGTTAAGGTTAGGGTTAGGGTTAGGGTTAGGGTTAGCGTTAGGGTTAGGGTTGAAGTTAGGGTTAGGGTTGGAGTTAGGGTTAAGGTTAGGTTTGGAGTTAGGGTTAGGGTTAGGGTTAGGGTTAGGGTTAGCATTAGGGTTAGGGTTGGAGTTGGGGTTAGGGTTAGCATTAGCATTCGGGTTAGCATTAGCATTCGGGTTAGAATTAGTATTAGGGTAGGAGTTAGGGTTAGCATTAGCATCAAGGTTAGCATTAGCATTCGGGTTAGCATTAGCATTAGGGTTAGAATTAGGGTAGGAGTTAGGGTTACGGTTAGCATTAGCATCAAGGTTAGCATTAGCATCAGGGTTAGCATTAGCATTAGGGTTAGCATTAGCATCAGGGTTAGCATTAGCATTAGGGTTAGCATTAGCATTAGGGTTAGCATTAGGGTTGGAGTTAGGGTAAATCAATGGACAGTGTGGAGGGACTCGCCTCCTGAAGGAGTCAGTAAAGGCCACCTCAGGAGCCTTTTCTGGGCCCCCCAGTCAGGCTGGAGAACCTTCAAACAGCCCAAAATGAACAAGATCTTTGCTGCCATCTCACCCTGCTGCACCTCAGTGCTCCACCTGAGCTGAGGGGCAGCTGGGAGAAGGTTCCCTGATCCTCCCTGCTGAAGTAAACAGGAGGGTTAGGGTTAGGGTTGGAGTTAGGGTTGAGGTTAGGGTTGGAGTTAGGGTTAGGGTTGGAGTTAGGGTTGAGGTTAGGGTTGGAGTTAGGGTTAAGGTTAGGTTTGGAGTTAGGGTTAGGGTTAGCATTAGGGTTAGGGTTAGGGTTAGGGTTATGGTTATGGTTGAAGTTAGGGTTAGGGTTGGAGTTAGGGTTAAGGTTAGGTTTGGAGTTAGGGTTAGGGTTAGGGTTAGCATTAGGGTTAGGGTTAGGGTTAGGGTTATGGTTATGGTTGAAGTTAGGGTTAGGGTTGGAGTTAGGGTTGAGGTTAGGGTTGGAGTTAGGGTTAAGGTTAGGTTTGGAGTTAGGGTTAGGGTTAGCATTAGGGTTAGGGTTAGGGTTAGGGTTATGGTTATGGTTGAAGTTAGGGTTAGGGTTGGAGTTAGGGTTAAGGTTAGGTTTGGAGTTAGGGTTAGGGTTAGGGTTGGAGTTAGGGTTAAGGTTAGGGTTAGGGTTAGGGTTAGGGTTAGGGTTAGGGTTAGCGTTAGGGTTAGGGTTATGGTTATGGTTGAAGTTAGGGTTAGGGTTGGAGTTAGGTTTGGAGTTAGGGTTGGAGTTAGGGTTAAGGTTAGGTTTGGAGTTAGGGTTAGGGTTAGCATTAGGGTTAGGGTTAGCATTAGGGTTAGGGTTGGAGTTGGGGTTAGGGTTAGCATTAGGGTTAGGGTTAGGGTTAGGGTTATGGTTATGGTTGAAGTTAGGGTTAGGGTTGGAGTTAGGGTTAAGGTTAGGTTTGGAGTTAGGGTTAGGGTTGGAGTTAGGGTTAAGGTTAGGGTTAGG
This sequence comes from Takifugu ocellatus, assembly GCA_027382335.1. Taxonomy (NCBI): domain Eukaryota; kingdom Metazoa; phylum Chordata; class Actinopteri; order Tetraodontiformes; family Tetraodontidae; genus Takifugu; species Takifugu ocellatus. The sequence continues at coordinate 37,773 of JAPVLW010000136.1, read as the reverse complement.
GTTAGGGTTAGGGTTAGCGTTAGGGTTAGGGTTAGGGTTATGGTTATGGTTGAAGTTAGGGTTAGGGTTGGAGTTAGGTTTGGAGTTAGGGTTGGAGTTAGGGTTAAGCTTAGGTTTGGAGTTAGGGTTTGGGTTAGCATTAGGGTTAGGGTTAGGGTTAGGGTTAGGGTTATGGTTATGGTTGAAGTTAGGGTTAGGGTTGGAGTTAGGGTTAAGGTTAGGTTTGGAGTTAGGGTTAGGGTTAGGGTTAGGGTTAGCATTAGGGTTAGGGTTAGGGTTAGGGTTATGGTTATGGTTGAAGTTAGGGTTAGGGTTGGAGTTAGGGTTGAGGTTAGGGTTGGAGTTAGGGTTAAGGTTAGGTTTGGAGTTAGGGTTAGGGTTAGCATTAGGGTTAGGGTTAGGGTTAGGGTTATGGTTATGGTTGAAGTTAGGGTTAGGGTTGGAGTTAGGGTTAAGGTTAGGTTTGGAGTTAGGGTTAGGGTTAGGGTTGGAGTTAGGGTTAAGGTTAGGGTTAGGGTTAGGGTTAGGGTTAGCGTTAGGGTTAGGGTTATGGTTATGGTTGAAGTTAGGGTTAGGGTTGGAGTTAGGTTTGGAGTTAGGGTTGGAGTTAGGGTTAAGGTTAGGTTTGGAGTTAGGGTTAGGGTTAGCATTAGGGTTAGGGTTAGGGTTAGGGTTAGCATTAGGGTTAGGGTTAGGGTTAGCATTAGGGTTAGGGTTGGAGTTGGGGTTAGGGTTAGCATTAGGGTTAGGGTTAGGGTTAGGGTTATGGTTATGGTTGAAGTTAGGGTTAGGGTTGGAGTTAGGGTTAAGGTTAGGTTTGGAGTTAGGGTTAGGGTTAGGGTTGGAGTTAGGGTTAAGGTTAGGGTTAGGGTTAGGGTTAGGGTTAGGGTTAGGGTTAGCGTTAGGGTTAGGGTTAGGGTTAGGGTTATGGTTATGGTTGAAGTTAGGGTTAGGGTTGGAGTTAGGGTTAAGGTTAGGTTTGGAGTTAGGGTTAGGGTTGGAGTTAGGGTTAAGGTTAGGGTTAGGGTTAGGGTTAGGGTTAGGGTTAGCGTTAGGGTTAGGGTTAGGGTTATGGTTATGGTTGAAGTTAGGGTTAGGGTTGGAGTTAGGGTTAAGGTTAGGTTTGGAGTTAGGGTTAGGGTTAGGGTTGGAGTTAGGGTTAAGGTTAGGGTTAGGGTTAGGGTTAGGGTTAGCGTTAGGGTTAGGGTTAGGGTTATGGTTATGGTTGAAGTTAGGGTTAGGGTTGGAGTTAGGGTTAAGGTTAGGTTTGGAGTTAGGGTTAGGGTTAGGGTTGGAGTTAGGGTTAAGGTTAGGGTTAGGGTTAGGGTTAGGGTTAGCGTTAGGGTTAGGGTTAGGGTTATGGTTATGGTTGAAGTTAGGGTTAGGGTTGGAGTTAGGGTTAAGGTTAGGTTTGGAGTTAGGGTTGGAGTTAGGGTTAAGGTTAGGTTTGGAGTTAGGGTTAGGGTTAGCATTAGGGTTAGGGTTAGGGTTATGGTTATGGTTGAAGTTAGGGTTAGGGTTGGAGTTAGGGTTAAGGTTAGGTTTGGAGTTAGGGTTAGGGTTAGGGTTAGGGTTAGGGTTAGGGTTAGCGTTAGGGTTAGGGTTAGGGTTATGGTTATGGTTGAAGTTAGGGTTAGGGTTGGAGTTAGGGTTAAGGTTAGGTTTGGAGTTAGGGTTAGGGTTAGGGTTGGAGTTAGGGTTAAGGTTAGGGTTAGGGTTAGGGTTAGGGTTAGCGTTAGGGTTAGGGTTAGGGTTAGGGTTATGGTTATGGTTGAAGTTAGGGTTAGGGTTGGAGTTAGGGTTAAGGTTAGGTTTGGAGTTAGGGTTAGGGTTAGGGTTGGAGTTAGGGTTAAGGTTAGGGTTAGGGTTAGGGTTAGGGTTAGCGTTAGGGTTAGGGTTAGGGTTATGGTTATGGTTGAAGTTAGGGTTAGGGTTGGAGTTAGGGTTAAGGTTAGGTTTGGAGTTAGGGTTGGAGTTAGGGTTAAGGTTAGGTTTGGAGTTAGGGTTAGGGTTAGCATTAGGGTTAGGGTTAGGGTTATGGTTATGGTTGAAGTTAGGGTTAGGGTTGGAGTTAGGGTTAAGGTTAGGTTTGGAGTTAGGGTTAGGGTTAGGGTTAGGGTTAGGGTTAGGGTTAGCATTAGGGTTAGGGTTGGAGTTGGGGTTAGGGTTAGCATTAGCATTCGGGTTAGAATTAGCATTAGGGTAGGAGTTAGGGTTAGCATTAGCATCAAGGTTAGCATTAGCATTCGGGTTAGCATTAGCATTAGGGTTAGAATTAGGGTAGGAGTTAGGGTTACGGTTAGCATTAGCATCAAGGTTAGCATTAGCATCAGGGTTAGCATTAGCATTAGGGTTAGCATTAGCATCAGGGTTAGCATTAGCATTAGGGTTAGCATTAGCATTAGGGTTAGCATTAGGGTTGGAGTTAGGGTAAATCAATGGACAGTGTGGAGGGACTCGCCTCCTGAAGGAGTCAGTAAAGGCCACCTCAGGAGCCTTTTCTGGGCCCCCCAGTCAGGCTGGAGAACCTTCAAACAGCCCAAAATGAACAAGATCTTTGCTGCCATCTCACCCTGCTGCACCTCAGTGCTCCACCTGAGCTGAGGGGCAGCTGGGAGAAGGTTCCCTGAGCCTCCCTGCTGAAGTAAACAGGAGGGTTAGGGTTGGAGTTACGGTTAGGGTTGGAGTTAGGGTTGAGGTTAGGGTTGGAGTTAGGGTTAAGGTTAGGTTTGGAGTTAGGGTTAGGGTTAGCATTAGGGTTAGGGTTAGGGTTAGGGTTATGGTTATGGTTGAAGTTAGGGTTAGGGTTGGAGTTAGGGTTAAGGTTAGGTTTGGAGTTAGGGTTAGGGTTAGGGTTGGAGTTAGGGTTAAGGTTAGGGTTAGGGTTAGGGTTAGGGTTAGCGTTAGGGTTAGGGTTAGGGTTATGGTTATGGTTGAAGTTAGGGTTAGGGTTGGAGTTAGGGTTAAGGTTAGGTTTGGAGTTAGGGTTAGGGTTAGGGTTAGGGTTAGCATTAGGGTTAGGGTTATGGTTATGGTTGAAGTTAGGGTTAGGGTTGGAGTTAGGGTTAAGGTTAGGTTTGGAGTTAGGGTTAGGGTTAGGGTTGGAGTTAGGGTTAAGGTTAGGGTTAGGGTTAGGGTTAGGGTTAGGGTTAGCGTTAGGGTTAGGGTTAGGGTTATGGTTATGGTTGAAGTTAGGGTTAGGGTTGGAGTTAGGGTTAAGGTTAGGTTTGGAGTTAGGGTTGGAGTTAGGGTTAAGGTTAGGTTTGGAGTTAGGGTTAGGGTTAGCATTAGGGTTAGGGTTAGGGTTAGGGTTATGGTTATGGTTGAAGTTAGGGTTAGGGTTGGAGTTAGGGTTAAGGTTAGGTTTGGAGTTAGGGTTAGGGTTAGGGTTGGAGTTAGGGTTAAGGTTAGGGTTAGGGTTAGGGTTAGGGTTAGCGTTAGGGTTAGGGTTATGGTTATGGTTGAAGTTAGGGTTAGGGTTGGAGTTAGGTTTGGAGTTAGGGTTAAGGTTAGGTTTGGAGTTAGGGTTAGGGTTAGCATTAGGGTTAGGGTTAGGGTTAGGGTTAGCATTAGGGTTAGGGTTAGGGTTAGCATTAGGGTTAGGGTTGGAGTTGGGGTTAGGGTTAGCATTAGGGTTAGGGTTAGGGTTAGGGTTATGGTTATGGTTGAAGTTAGGGTTAGGGTTGGAGTTAGGGTTAAGGTTAGGTTTGGAGTTAGGGTTAGGGTTAGGGTTGGAGTTAGGGTTAAGGTTAGGGTTAGGGTTAGGGTTAGGGTTAGGGTTAGGGTTAGCGTTAGGGTTAGGGTTAGGGTTAGGGTTATGGTTATGGTTGAAGTTAGGGTTAGGGTTGGAGTTAGGGTTAAGGTTAGGTTTGGAGTTAGGGTTAGGGTTGGAGTTAGGGTTAAGGTTAGGGTTAGGGTTAGGGTTAGGGTTAGGGTTAGGGTTAGCGTTAGGGTTATGGTTAGGGTTATGGTTATGGTTGAAGTTAGGGTTAGGGTTGGAGTTAGGGTTAAGGTTAGGTTTGGAGTTAGGGTTAGGGTTAGGGTTGGAGTTAGGGTTAAGGTTAGGGTTAGGGTTAGGGTTAGGGTTAGCGTTAGGGTTAGGGTTAGGGTTATGGTTATGGTTGAAGTTAGGGTTAGGGTTGGAGTTAGGGTTAAGGTTAGGTTTGGAGTTAGGGTTAGGGTTAGGGTTGGAGTTAGGGTTAAGGTTAGGGTTAGGGTTAGGGTTAGGGTTAGGGTTAGCGTTAGGGTTAGGGTTAGGGTTATGGTTATGGTTGAAGTTAGGGTTAGGGTTGGAGTTAGGGTTAAGGTTAGGTTTGGAGTTAGGGTTGGAGTTAGGGTTAAGGTTAGGTTTGGAGTTAGGGTTAGGGTTAGCATTAGGGTTAGGGTTAGGGTTAGGGTTATGGTTATGGTTGAAGTTAGGGTTAGGGTTGGAGTTAGGGTTAAGGTTAGGTTTGGAGTTAGGGTTAGGGTTAGGGTTAGGGTTAGGGTTAGCGTTAGGGTTAGGGTTAGGGTTATGGTTATGGTTGAAGTTAGGGTTAGGGTTGGAGTTAGGGTTAAGGTTAGGTTTGGAGTTAGGGTTAGGGTTAGGGTTGGAGTTAGGGTTAAGGTTAGGGTTAGGGTTAGGGTTAGGGTTAGCGTTAGGGTTAGGGTTAGGGTTAGGGTTATGGTTATGGTTGAAGTTAGGGTTAGGGTTGGAGTTAGGGTTAAGGTTAGGTTTGGAGTTAGGGTTAGGGTTAGGGTTGGAGTTAGGGTTAAGGTTAGGGTTAGGGTTAGGGTTAGGGTTAGCGTTAGGGTTAGGGTTAGGGTTATGGTTATGGTTGAAGTTAGGGTTAGGGTTGGAGTTAGGGTTAAGGTTAGGTTTGGAGTTAGGGTTGGAGTTAGGGTTAAGGTTAGGTTTGGAGTTAGGGTTAGGGTTAGCATTAGGGTTAGGGTTAGGGTTATGGTTATGGTTGAAGTTAGGGTTAGGGTTGGAGTTAGGGTTAAGGTTAGGTTTGGAGTTAGGGTTAGGGTTAGGGTTAGGGTTAGGGTTAGGGTTAGCATTAGGGTTAGGGTTGGAGTTGGGGTTAGGGTTAGCATTAGCATTCGGGTTAGAATTAGCATTAGGGTAGGAGTTAGGGTTAGCATTAGCATCAAGGTTAGCATTAGCATTCGGGTTAGCATTAGCATTAGGGTTAGAATTAGGGTAGGAGTTAGGGTTACGGTTAGCATTAGCATCAAGGTTAGCATTAGCATCAGGGTTAGCATTAGCATTAGGGTTAGCATTAGCATCAGGGTTAGCATTAGCATTAGGGTTAGCATTAGCATTAGGGTTAGCATTAGGGTTGGAGTTAGGGTAAATCAATGGACAGTGTGGAGGGACTCGCCTCCTGAAGGAGTCAGTAAAGGCCACCTCAGGAGCCTTTTCTGGGCCCCCCAGTCAGGCTGGAGAACCTTCAAACAGCCCAAAATGAACAAGATCTTTGCTGCCATCTCACCCTGCTGCACCTCAGTGCTCCACCTGAGCTGAGGGGCAGCTGGGAGAAGGTTCCCTGAGCCTCCCTGCTGAAGTAAACAGGAGGGTTAGGGTTGGAGTTACGGTTAGGGTTGGAGTTAGGGTTGAGGTTAGGGTTGGAGTTAGGGTTAAGGTTAGGTTTGGAGTTAGGGTTAGGGTTAGCATTAGGGTTAGGGTTAGGGTTAGGGTTATGGTTATGGTTGAAGTTAGGGTTAGGGTTGGAGTTAGGGTTAAGGTTAGGTTTGGAGTTAGGGTTAGGGTTAGGGTTGGAGTTAGGGTTAAGGTTAGGGTTAGGGTTAGGGTTAGCGTTAGGGTTAGGGTTAGGGTTATGGTTATGGTTGAAGTTAGGGTTAGGGTTGGAGTTAGGGTTAAGGTTAGGTTTGGAGTTAGGGTTAGGGTTAGGGTTAGGGTTAGCATTAGGGTTAGGGTTATGGTTATGGTTGAAGTTAGGGTTAGGGTTGGAGTTAGGGTTAAGGTTAGGTTTGGAGTTAGGGTTAGGGTTAGGGTTGGAGTTAGGGTTAAGGTTAGGGTTAGGGTTAGGGTTAGGGTTAGGGTTAGCGTTAGGGTTAGGGTTAGGGTTATGGTTATGGTTGAAGTTAGGGTTAGGGTTGGAGTTAGGGTTAAGGTTAGGTTTGGAGTTAGGGTTGGAGTTAGGGTTAAGGTTAGGTTTGGAGTTAGGGTTAGGGTTAGCATTAGGGTTAGGGTTAGGGTTAGGGTTATGGTTATGGTTGAAGTTAGGGTTAGGGTTAAGGTTAGGTTTGGAGTTAGGGTTAGGGTTAGGGTTAGCATTAGCATCAAGGTTAGCATTAGCATTCGGGTTAGCATTAGCATTAGGGTTAGAATTAGGGTAGGAGTTAGGGTTACGGTTAGCATTAGCATCAAGGTTAGCATTAGCATCAGGGTTAGCATTAGCATTAGGGTTAGCATTAGCATCAGGGTTAGCATTAGCATTAGGGTTAGCATTAGCATTAGGGTTAGCATTAGGGTTGGAGGTAGGGTAAATCAATGGACAGTGTGGAGGGACTCGCCTCCTGAAGGAGTCAGTAAAGGCCACCTCAGGAGCCTTTTCTGGGCCCCCCAGTCAGGCTGGAGAACCTTCAAACAGCCCAAAATGAACAAGATCTTTGCTGCCATCTCACCCTGCTGCACCTCAGTGCTCCACCTGAGCTGAGGGGCAGCTGGGAGAAGGTTCCCTGATCCTCCCTGCTGAAGTAAACAGGAGGGTTAGGGTTAGGGTTGGAGTTAGGGTTGAGGTTAGGGTTGGAGTTAGGGTTAAGGTTAGGTTTGGAGTTAGGGTTAGGGTTAGCATTAGGGTTAGGGTTAGGGTTAGGGTTATGGTTATGGTTGAAGTTAGGGTTAGGGTTGGAGTTAGGGTTAAGGTTAGGTTTGGAGTTAGGGTTAGGGTTAGGGTTGGAGTTAGGGTTAAGGTTAGGGTTAGGGTTAGGGTTAGGGTTAGGGTTAGCGTTAGGGTTAGGGTTAGGGTTATGGTTATGGTTGAAGTTAGGGTTAGGGTTGGAGTTAGGGTTAAGGTTAGGTTTGGAGTTAGGGTTGGAGTTAGGGTTAAGGTTAGGTTTGGAGTTAGGGTTAGGGTTAGGGTTAGGGTTATGGTTATGGTTGAAGTTAGGGTTAGGGTTGGAGTTAGGGTTAAGGTTAGGTTTGGAGTTAGGGTTAGGGTTAGGGTTAGGGTTAGCATTAGGGTTAGGGTTAGGGTTATGGTTATGGTTGAAGTTAGGGTTAGGGTTGGAGTTAGGGTTGAGGTTAGGGTTGGAGTTAGGGTTAAGGTTAGGTTTGGAGTTAGGGTTAGGGTTAGCATTAGGGTTAGGGTTAGGGTTAGGGTTATGGTTATGGTTGAAGTTAGGGTTAGGGTTGGAGTTAGGGTTAAGGTTAGGTTTGGAGTTAGGGTTAGGGTTAGGGTTGGAGTTAGGGTTAAGGTTAGGGTTAGGGTTAGGGTTATGGTTATGGTTGAAGTTAGGGTTAGGGTTGGAGTTAGGGTTAAGGTTAGGTTTGGAGTTAGGGTTAGGGTTAGGGTTGGAGTTAGGGTTAAGGTTAGGGTTAGGGTTAGGGTTAGGGTTAGGGTTAGCGTTAGGGTTAGGGTTAGGGTTATGGTTATGGTTGAAGTTAGGGTTAGGGTTGGAGTTAGGGTTAAGGTTAGGTTTGGAGTTAGGGTTGGAGTTAGGGTTAAGGTTAGGTTTGGAGTTAGGGTTAGGGTTAGCATTAGGGTTAGGGTTAGGGTTATGGTTATGGTTGAAGTTAGGGTTAGGGTTGGAGTTAGGGTTAAGGTTAGGTTTGGAGTTAGGGTTAGGGTTAGGGTTAGGGTTAGGGTTAGCATTAGGGTTAGGGTTGGAGTTGGGGTTAGGGTTAGCATTAGCATTCGGGTTAGAATTAGCATTAGGGTAGGAGTTAGGGTTAGCATTAGCATCAAGGTTAGCATTAGCATTCGGGTTAGCATTAGCATTAGGGTTAGAATTAGGGTAGGAGTTAGGGTTACGGTTAGCATTAGCATCAAGGTTAGCATTAGCATCAGGGTTAGCATTAGCATTAGGGTTAGCATTAGCATCAGGGTTAGCATTAGCATTAGGGTTAGCATTAGCATTAGGGTTAGCATTAGGGTTGGAGTTAGGGTAAATCAATGGACAGTGTGGAGGGACTCGCCTCCTGAAGGAGTCAGTAAAGGCCACCTCAGGAGCCTTTTCTGGGCCCCCCAGTCAGGCTGGAGAACCTTCAAACAGCCCAAAATGAACAAGATCTTTGCTGCCATCTCACCCTGCTGCACCTCAGTGCTCCACCTGAGCTGAGGGGCAGCTGGGAGAAGGTTCCCTGAGCCTCCCTGCTGAAGTAAACAGGAGGGTTAGGGTTGGAGTTACGGTTAGGGTTGGAGTTAGGGTTGAGGTTAGGGTTGGAGTTAGGGTTAGGGTTAGCATTAGGGTTAGGGTTAGGGTTAGGGTTATGGTTATGGTTGAAGTTAGGGTTAGGGTTGGAGTTAGGGTTAAGGTTAGGTTTGGAGTTAGGGTTAGGGTTAGGGTTGGAGTTAGGGTTAAGGTTAGGGTTAGGGTTAGGGTTAGGGTTAGGGTTAGCGTTAGGGTTAGGGTTAGGGTTATGGTTATGGTTGAAGTTAGGGTTAGGGTTGGAGTTAGGGTTAAGGTTAGGTTTGGAGTTAGGGTTGGAGTTAGGGTTAAGGTTAGGTTTGGAGTTAGGGTTAGGGTTAGGGTTAGGGTTATGGTTATGGTTGAAGTTAGGGTTAGGGTTGGAGTTAGGGTTAAGGTTAGGTTTGGAGTTAGGGTTAGGGTTAGGGTTAGGGTTATGGTTGAAGTTAGGGTTAGGGTTGGAGTTAGGGTTGAGGTTAGGGTTGGAGTTAGGGTTAAGGTTAGGTTTGGAGTTAGGGTTAGGGTTAGTATTAGGGTTAGGGTTAGGGTTAGGGTTATGGTTATGGTTGAAGTTAGGGTTAGGGTTGGAGTTAGGGTTAAGGTTAGGTTTGGAGTTAGGGTTAGGGTTAGGGTTGGAGTTAGGGTTAAGGTTAGGGTTAGGGTTAGGGTTATGGTTATGGTTGAAGTTAGGGTTAGGGTTGGAGTTAGGGTTAAGGTTAGGTTTGGAGTTAGGGTTAGGGTTAGGGTTGGAGTTAGGGTTAAGGTTAGGTTTGGAGTTAGGGTTGGAGTTAGGGTTAAGGTTAGGTTTGGAGTTAGGGTTAGGGTTAGCATTAGGGTTAGGGTTAGGGTTATGGTTATGGTTGAAGTTAGGGTTAGGGTTGGAGTTAGGGTTAAGGTTAGGTTTGGAGTTAGGGTTAGGGTTAGGGTTAGGGTTAGGGTTAGCATTAGGGTTAGGGTTGGAGTTGGGGTTAGGGTTAGCATTAGCATTCGGGTTAGAATTAGCATTAGGGTAGGAGTTAGGGTTAGCATTAGCATCAAGGTTAGCATTAGCATTCGGGTTAGCATTAGCATTAGGGTTAGAATTAGGGTAGGAGTTAGGGTTACGGTTAGCATTAGCATCAAGGTTAGCATTAGCATCAGGGTTAGCATTAGCATTAGGGTTAGCATTAGCATCAGGGTTAGCATTAGCATTAGGGTTAGCATTAGCATTAGGGTTAGCATTAGGGTTGGAGTTAGGGTAAATCAATGGACAGTGTGGAGGGACTCGCCTCCTGAAGGAGTCAGTAAAGGCCACCTCAGGAGCCTTTTCTGGGCCCCCCAGTCAGGCTGGAGAACCTTCAAACAGCCCAAAATGAACAAGATCTTTGCTGCCATCTCACCCTGCTGCACCTCAGTGCTCCACCTGAGCTGAGGGGCAGCTGGGAGAAGGTTCCCTGAGCCTCCCTGCTGAAGTAAACAGGAGGGTTAGGGTTGGAGTTACGGTTAGGGTTGGAGTTAGGGTTGAGGTTAGGGTTGGAGTTAGGGTTAAGGTTAGGTTTGGAGTTAGGGTTAGGGTTAGCATTAGGGTTAGGGTTAGGGTTAGGGTTATGGTTATGGTTGAAGTTAGGGTTAGGGTTGGAGTTAGGGTTAAGGTTAGGTTTGGAGTTAGGGTTAGGGTTAGGGTTGGAGTTAGGGTTAAGGTTAGGGTTAGGGTTAGGGTTAGCGTTAGGGTTAGGGTTAGGGTTATGGTTATGGTTGAAGTTAGGGTTAGGGTTGGAGTTAGGGTTAAGGTTAGGTTTGGAGTTAGGGTTGGAGTTAGGGTTAAGGTTAGGTTTGGAGTTAGGGTTAGGGTTAGGGTTAGGGTTATGGTTATGGTTGAAGTTAGGGTTAGGGTTGGAGTTAGGGTTAAGGTTAGGTTTGGAGTTAGGGTTAGGGTTAGGGTTAGGGTTAGCATTAGGGTTAGGGTTAGGGTTATGGTTATGGTTGAAGTTAGGGTTAGGGTTGGAGTTAGGGTTGGGGTTAGGGTTGGAGTTAGGGTTAAGGTTAGGTTTGGAGTTAGGGTTAGGGTTAGCATTAGGGTTAGGGTTAGGGTTAGGGATATGGTTATGGTTGAAGTTAGGGTTAGGGTTGGAGTTAGGGTTAAGGTTAGGTTTGGAGTTAGGGTTAGGGTTAGGGTTGGAGTTAGGGTTAAGGTTAGGGTTAGGGTTAGGGTTAGGGTTAGGGTTAGCGTTAGGGTTAGGGTTAGGGTTATGGTTATGGTTGAAGTTAGGGTTAGGGTTGGAGTTAGGGTTAAGGTTAGGTTTGGAGTTAGGGTTAGGGTTAGGGTTGGAGTTAGGGTTAAGGTTAGGGTTAGGGTTAGGGTTAGGGTTAGGGTTAGCGTTAGGGTTAGGGTTAGGGTTATGGTTATGGTTGAAGTTAGGGTTAGGGTTGGAGTTAGGGTTAAGGTTAGGTTTGGAGTTAGGGTTGGAGTTAGGGTTAAGGTTAGGTTTGGAGTTAGGGTTAGGGTTAGGGTTAGGGTTATGGTTATGGTTGAAGTTAGGGTTAGGGTTGGAGTTAGGGTTAAGGTTAGGTTTGGAGTTAGGGTTAGGGTTAGGGTTAGGGTTAGCATTAGGGTTAGGGTTAGGGTTATGGTTATGGTTGAAGTTAGGGTTAGGGTTGGAGTTAGGGTTGAGGTTAGGGTTGGAGTTAGGGTTAAGGTTAGGTTTGGAGTTAGGGTTAGGGTTAGCATTAGGGTTAGGGTTAGGGTTAGGGTTATGGTTATGGTTGAAGTTAGGGTTAGGGTTGGAGTTAGGGTTAAGGTTAGGTTTGGAGTTAGGGTTAGGGTTAGGGTTGGAGTTAGGGTTAAGGTTAGGGTTAGGGTTAGGGTTATGGTTATGGTTGAAGTTAGGGTTAGGGTTGGAGTTAGGGTTAAGGTTAGGTTTGGAGTTAGGGTTAGGGTTAGGGTTGGAGTTAGGGTTAAGGTTAGGGTTAGGGTTAGGGTTAGGGTTAGGGTTAGCGTTAGGGTTAGGGTTAGGGTTATGGTTATGGTTGAAGTTAGGGTTAGGGTTGGAGTTAGGGTTAAGGTTAGGTTTGGAGTTAGGGTTGGAGTTAGGGTTAAGGTTAGGTTTGGAGTTAGGGTTAGGGTTAGCATTAGGGTTAGGGTTAGGGTTATGGTTATGGTTGAAGTTAGGGTTAGGGTTGGAGTTAGGGTTAAGGTTAGGTTTGGAGTTAGGGTTAGGGTTAGGGTTAGGGTTAGGGTTAGCATTAGGGTTAGGGTTGGAGTTGGGGTTAGGGTTAGCATTAGCATTCGGGTTAGAATTAGCATTAGGGTAGGAGTTAGGGTTAGCATTAGCATCAAGGTTAGCATTAGCATTCGGGTTAGCATTAGCATTAGGGTTAGAATTAGGGTAGGAGTTAGGGTTACGGTTAGCATTAGCATCAAGGTTAGCATTAGCATCAGGGTTAGCATTAGCATTAGGGTTAGCATTAGCATCAGGGTTAGCATTAGCATTAGGGTTAGCATTAGCATTAGGGTTAGCATTAGGGTTGGAGTTAGGGTAAATCAATGGACAGTGTGGAGGGACTCGCCTCCTGAAGGAGTCAGTAAAGGCCACCTCAGGAGCCTTTTCTGGGCCCCCCAGTCAGGCTGGAGAACCTTCAAACAGCCCAAAATGAACAAGATCTTTGCTGCCATCTCACCCTGCTGCACCTCAGTGCTCCACCTGAGCTGAGGGGCAGCTGGGAGAAGGTTCCCTGAGCCTCCCTGCTGAAGTAAACAGGAGGGTTAGGGTTGGAGTTACGGTTAGGGTTGGAGTTAGGGTTGAGGTTAGGGTTGGAGTTAGGGTTAGGGTTAGCATTAGGGTTAGGGTTAGGGTTAGGGTTATGGTTATGGTTGAAGTTAGGGTTAGGGTTGGAGTTAGGGTTAAGGTTAGGTTTGGAGTTAGGGTTAGGGTTAGGGTTGGAGTTAGGGTTAAGGTTAGGGTTAGGGTTAGGGTTAGGGTTAGGGTTAGCGTTAGGGTTAGGGTTAGGGTTATGGTTATGGTTGAAGTTAGGGTTAGGGTTGGAGTTAGGGTTAAGGTTAGGTTTGGAGTTAGGGTTGGAGTTAGGGTTAAGGTTAGGTTTGGAGTTAGGGTTAGGGTTAGGGTTAGGGTTATGGTTATGGTTGAAGTTAGGGTTAGGGTTGGAGTTAGGGTTAAGGTTAGGTTTGGAGTTAGGGTTAGGGTTAGGGTTAGGGTTATGGTTGAAGTTAGGGTTAGGGTTGGAGTTAGGGTTGAGGTTAGGGTTGGAGTTAGGGTTAAGGTTAGGTTTGGAGTTAGGGTTAGGGTTAGTATTAGGGTTAGGGTTAGGGTTAGGGTTATGGTTATGGTTGAAGTTAGGGTTAGGGTTGGAGTTAGGGTTAAGGTTAGGTTTGGAGTTAGGGTTAGGGTTAGGGTTGGAGTTAGGGTTAAGGTTAGGGTTAGGGTTAGGGTTATGGTTATGGTTGAAGTTAGGGTTAGGGTTGGAGTTAGGGTTAAGGTTAGGTTTGGAGTTAGGGTTAGGGTTAGGGTTGGAGTTAGGGTTAAGGTTAGGGTTAGGGTTAGGGTTAGGGTTAGGGTTAGCGTTAGGGTTAGGGTTAGGGTTATGGTTATGGTTGAAGTTAGGGTTAGGGTTGGAGTTAGGGTTAAGGTTAGGTTTGGAGTTAGGGTTGGAGTTAGGGTTAAGGTTAGGTTTGGAGTTAGGGTTAGGGTTAGCATTAGGGTTAGGGTTAGGGTTATGGTTATGGTTGAAGTTAGGGTTAGGGTTGGAGTTAGGGTTAAGGTTAGGTTTGGAGTTAGGGTTAGGGTTAGGGTTAGGGTTAGGGTTAGCATTAGGGTTAGGGTTGGAGTTGGGGTTAGGGTTAGCATTAGCATTCGGGTTAGAATTAGCATTAGGGTAGGAGTTAGGGTTAGCATTAGCATCAAGGTTAGCATTAGCATTCGGGTTAGCATTAGCATTAGGGTTAGAATTAGGGTAGGAGTTAGGGTTACGGTTAGCATTAGCATCAAGGTTAGCATTAGCATCAGGGTTAGCATTAGCATTAGGGTTAGCATTAGCATCAGGGTTAGCATTAGCATTAGGGTTAGCATTAGCATTAGGGTTAGCATTAGGGTTGGAGTTAGGGTAAATCAATGGACAGTGTGGAGGGACTCGCCTCCTGAAGGAGTCAGTAAAGGCCACCTCAGGAGCCTTTTCTGGGCCCCCCAGTCAGGCTGGAGAACCTTCAAACAGCCCAAAATGAACAAGATCTTTGCTGCCATCTCACCCTGCTGCACCTCAGTGCTCCACCTGAGCTGAGGGGCAGCTGGGAGAAGGTTCCCTGAGCCTCCCTGCTGAAGTAAACAGGAGGGTTAGGGTTGGAGTTACGGTTAGGGTTGGAGTTAGGGTTGAGGTTAGGGTTGGAGTTAGGGTTAAGGTTAGGTTTGGAGTTAGGGTTAGGGTTAGCATTAGGGTTAGGGTTAGGGTTAGGGTTATGGTTATGGTTGAAGTTAGGGTTAGGGTTGGAGTTAGGGTTAAGGTTAGGTTTGGAGTTAGGGTTAGGGTTAGGGTTGGAGTTAGGGTTAAGGTTAGGGTTAGGGTTAGGGTTAGGGTTAGCGTTAGGGTTAGGGTTAGGGTTATGGTTATGGTTGAAGTTAGGGTTAGGGTTGGAGTTAGGGTTAAGGTTAGGTTTGGAGTTAGGGTTGGAGTTAGGGTTAAGGTTAGGTTTGGAGTTAGGGTTAGGGTTAGGGTTAGGGTTATGGTTATGGTTGAAGTTAGGGTTAGGGTTGGAGTTAGGGTTAAGGTTAGGTTTGGAGTTAGGGTTAGGGTTAGGGTTAGGGTTAGCATTAGGGTTAGGGTTAGGGTTATGGTTATGGTTGAAGTTAGGGTTAGGGTTGGAGTTAGGGTTGGGGTTAGGGTTGGAGTTAGGGTTAAGGTTAGGTTTGGAGTTAGGGTTAGGGTTAGCATTAGGGTTAGGGTTAGGGTTAGGGTTATGGTTATGGTTGAAGTTAGGGTTAGGGTTGGAGTTAGGGTTAAGGTTAGGTTTGGAGTTAGGGTTAGGGTTAGGGTTGGAGTTAGGGTTAAGGTTAGGGTTAGGGTTAGGGTTAGGGTTAGGGTTAGGGTTAGCGTTAGGGTTAGGGTTAGGGTTATGGTTATGGTTGAAGTTAGGGTTAGGGTTGGAGTTAGGGTTAAGGTTAGGTTTGGAGTTAGGGTTAGGGTTAGGGTTGGAGTTAGGGTTAAGGTTAGGGTTAGGGTTAGGGTTAGGGTTAGGGTTAGCGTTAGGGTTAGGGTTAGGGTTATGGTTATGGTTGAAGTTAGGGTTAGGGTTGGAGTTAGGGTTAAGGTTAGGTTTGGAGTTAGGGTTAGGGTTAGGGTTGGAGTTAGGGTTAAGGTTAGGGTTAGGGTTAGGGTTAGGGTTAGCGTTAGGGTTAGGGTTAGGGTTATGGTTATGGTTGAAGTTAGGGTTAGGGTTGGAGTTAGGGTTAAGGTTAGGTTTGGAGTTAGGGTTGGAGTTAGGGTTAAGGTTAGGTTTGGAGTTAGGGTTAGGGTTAGCATTAGGGTTAGGGTTAGGGTTAGGGTTATGGTTATGGTTGAAGTTAGGGTTAGGGTTGGAGTTAGGGTTAAGGTTAGGTTTGGAGTTAGGGTTAGGGTTAGGGTTAGGGTTAGGGTTAGGGTTAGCGTTAGGGTTAGGGTTAGGGTTAGCGTTAGGGTTAGGGTTAGGGTTATGGTTATGGTTGAAGTTAGGGTTAGGGTTGGAGTTAGGGTTAAGGTTAGGTTTGGAGTTAGGGTTGGAGTTAGGGTTAAGGTTAGGTTTGGAGTTAGGGTTAGGGTTAGGGTTAGGGTTATGGTTATGGTTGAAGTTAGGGTTAGGGTTGGAGTTAGGGTTAAGGTTAGGTTTGGAGTTAGGGTTAGGGTTAGGGTTAGGGTTAGCATTAGGGTTAGGGTTAGGGTTATGGTTATGGTTGAAGTTAGGGTTAGGGTTGGAGTTAGGGTTGAGGTTAGGGTTGGAGTTAGGGTTGAGGTTAGGGTTGGAGTTAGGGTTAGGGTTGGAGTTAGGGTTGAGGTTAGGGTTGGAGTTAGGGTTAAGGTTAGGTTTGGAGTTAGGGTTAGGGTTAGCATTAGGGTTAGGGTTAGGGTTAGGGTTAGGGTTATGGTTATGGTTGAAGTTAGGGTTAGGGTTGGAGTTAGGGTTAAGGTTAGGTTTGGAGTTAGGGTTAGGGTTAGGGTTGGAGTTAGGGTTAAGGTTAGGGTTAGGGTTAGGGTTAGGGTTAGGGTTAGCGTTAGGGTTAGGGTTAGGGTTATGGTTATGGTTGAAGTTAGGGTTAGGGTTGGAGTTAGGGTTAAGGTTAGGTTTGGAGTTAGGGTTAGGGTTAGCATTAGGGTTAGGGTTAGGGTTATGGTTATGGTTGAAGTTAGGGTTAGGGTTGGAGTTAGGGTTAAGGTTAGGTTTGGAGTTAGGGTTAGGGTTAGGGTTAGGGTTAGCATTAGGGTTAGGGTTGGAGTTGGGGTTAGGGTTAGCATTAGCATTCGGGTTAGCATTAGCATTCGGGTTAGAATTAGCATTAGGGTAGGAGTTAGGGTTAGCATTAGCATCAAGGTTAGCATTAGCATTCGGGTTAGCATTAGCATTAGGGTTAGAATTAGGGTAGGAGTTAGGGTTACGGTTAGCATTAGCATCAAGGTTAGCATTAGCATCAGGGTTAGCATTAGCATCAGGGTTAGCATTAGCATCAGGGTTAGCATTAGCATTAGGGTTAGCATTAGGGTTGGAGTTAGGGTAAATCAATGGACAGTGTGGAGGGACTCGCCTCCTGAAGGAGTCAGTAAAGGCCACCTCAGGAGCCTTTTCTGGGCCCCCCAGTCAGGCTGGAGAACCTTCAAACAGCCCAAAATGAACAAGATCTTTGCTGCCATCTCACCCTGCTGCACCTCAGTGCTCCACCTGAGCTGAGGGGCAGCTGGGAGAAGGTTCCCTGAGCCTCCCTGCTGAAGTAAACAGGAGGGTTAGGGTTGGAGTTAGGGTTAGGGTTGGAGTTAGGGTTGAGGTTAGGGTTAGGGTTAGGGTTAGGGTTAGGGTTAGGGTTAGGGTTAGCGTTAGGGTTAGGGTTATGGTTATGGTTGAAGTTAGGGTTAGGGTTGGAGTTAGGGTTAAGGTTAGGTTTGGAGTTAGGGTTGGAGTTAGGGTTAAGGTTAGGTTTGGAGTTAGGGTTAGGGTTAGCATTAGGGTTAGGGTTAGGGTTAGGGTTATGGTTATGGTAGAATTTAGGGTTAGGGTTGGAGTTAGGGTTAAGGTTAGGTTTGGAGTTAGGGTTAGGGTTAGGGTTGGAGTTAGGGTTAAGGTTAGGGTTAGGGTTAGGGTTAGGGTTAGGGTTAGCGTTAGGGTTAGGGTTAGGGTTATGGTTATGGTTGAAGTTAGGGTTAGGGTTGGAGTTAGGGTTAAGGTTAGGTTTGGAGTTAGGGTTGGAGTTAGGGTTAAGGTTAGGTTTGGAGTTAGGGTTAGGGTTAGCATTAGGGTTAGGGTTAGGGTTATGGTTATGGTTGAAGTTAGGGTTAGGGTTGGAGTTAGGGTTAAGGTTAGGTTTGGAGTTAGGGTTAGGGTTAGGGTTAGGGTTAGGGTTAGCATTAGGGTTAGGGTTGGAGTTGGGGTTAGGGTTAGCATTAGCATCAAGGTTAGCATTAGCATTCGGGTTAGAATTAGGGTAGGAGTTAGGGTTACGGTTAGCATTAGCATCAAGGTTAGCATTAGCATCAGGGTTAGCATTAGCATTAGGGTTAGCATTAGCATCAGGGTTAGCATTAGCATTAGGGTTAGCATTAGCATTAGGGTTAGCATTAGGGTTAGGGTTAGGGTTAATGAACAAGATCTTTGCTGCCATCTCACCCTGCTGCACCTCAGTGCTCCACCTGAGCTGAGGGGCAGCTGGGAGAAGGTTCCCTGAGCCTCCCTGCTGAAGTAATCAGGAGGGTTAGGGTTGGAGTTACGGTTAGGGTTGGAGTTAGGGTTGAGGTTAGGGTTGGAGTTAGGGTTAAGGTTAGGTTTGGAGTTAGGGTTAGGGTTAGCATTAGGGTTAGGGTTAGGGTTAGGGTTATGGTTATGGTTGAAGTTAGGGTTAGGGTTGGAGTTAGGGTTAAGGTTAGGTTTGGAGTTAGGGTTAGGGTTAGGGTTAGGGTTAGGGTTAGCATTAGGGTTAGGGTTAGGGTTAGGGTTATGGTTATGGTTGAAGTTAGGGTTAGGGTTGGAGTTAGGGTTGGAGTTAGGGTTAAGGTTAGGTTTGGAGTTAGGGTTAGGGTTAGCATTAGGGTTAGGGTTAGGGTTAGGGTTATGGTTATGGTTGAAGTTAGGGTTAGGGTTGGAGTTAGGGTTAAGGTTAGGTTTGGAGTTAGGGTTAGGGTTGGAGTTAGGGTTAAGGTTAGGGTTAGGGTTAGGGTTAGGGTTAGCATTAGGGTTAGGGTTAGGGTTAGGGTTAGGGTTATGGTTATGGTTGAAGTTAGGGTTAGGGTTGGAGTTAGGGTTAAGGTTAGGTTTGGAGTTAGGGTTAGGGTTAGGGTTGGAGTTAGGGTTAAGGTTAGGGTTAGGGTTAGGGTTAGGGTTAGCGTTAGGGTTAGGGTTATGGTTATGGTTGAAGTTAGGGTTAGGGTTGGAGTTAGGGTTAAGGTTAGGTTTGGAGTTAGGGTTAGGGTTAGGGTTGGAGTTAGGGTTAAGGTTAGGGTTAGGGTTAGGGTTAGGGTTAGCGTTAGTGTTAGGGTTAGGGTTATGGTTATGGTTGAAGTTAGGGTTAGGGTTGGAGTTAGGGTTAAGGTTAGGTTTGGAGTTAGGGTTAGGGTTAGCATTAGGGTTAGGGTTAGGGTTAGGGTTAGGGTTAGGGTTATGGTTGAAGTTAGGGTTAGGGTTGGAGTTAGGGTTAAGGTTAGGTTTGGAGTTAGGGTTAGGGTTAGGGTTAGGGTTAGGGTTAGGGTTAGCATTAGGGTTAGGGTTGGAGTTGGGGTTAGGGTTAGCATTAGCATTCGGGTTAGCATTAGCATTCGGGTTAGAATTAGCATTAGGGTAGGAGTTAGGGTTAGCATTAGCATCAAGGTTAGCATTAGCATTCGGGTTAGCATTAGCATTAGGGTTAGAATTAGGGTAGGAGTTAGGGTTACGGTTAGCATTAGCATCAAGGTTAGCATTAGCATCAGGGTTAGCATTAGCATCAGGGTTAGCATTAGCATCAGGGTTAGCATTAGCATCAGGGTTAGCATTAGCATTAGGGTTAGCATTAGGGTTGGAGTTAGGGTAAATCAATGGACAGTGTGGAGGGACTCGCCTCCTGAAGGAGTCAGTAAAGGCCACCTCAGGAGCCTTTTCTGGGCCCCCCAGTCAGGCTGGAGAACCTTCAAACAGCCCAAAATGAACAAGATCTTTGCTGCCATCTCACCCTGCTGCACCTCAGTGCTCCACCTGAGCTGAGGGGCAGCTGGGAGAAGGTTCCCTGAGCCTCCCTGCTGAAGTAAACAGGAGGGTTAGGGTTGGAGTTAGGGTTAGGGTTGGAGTTAGGGTTGAGGTTAGGGTTAGGGTTAGGGTTAGGGTTAGGGTTAGGGTTAGCGTTAGGGTTAGGGTTATGGTTATGGTTGAAGTTAGGGTTAGGGTTGGAGTTAGGGTTAAGGTTAGGTTTGGAGTTAGGGTTGGAGTTAGGGTTAAGGTTAGGTTTGGAGTTAGGGTTAGGGTTAGCATTAGGGTTAGGGTTATGGTTATGGTTGAAGTTAGGGTTAGGGTTGGAGTTAGGGTTAAGGTTAGGTTTGGAGTTAGGGTTAGGGTTAGGGTTGGAGTTAGGGTTAAGGTTAGGGTTAGGGTTAGGGTTAGGGTTAGGGTTAGGGTTAGGGTTATGGTTATGGTTGAAGTTAGGGTTAGGGTTGGAGTTAGGGTTAAGGTTAGGTTTGGAGTTAGGGTTGGAGTTAGGGTTAAGGTTAGGTTTGGAGTTAGGGTTAGGGTTAGCATTAGGGTTAGGGTTAGGGTTATGGTTATGGTTGAAGTTAGGGTTAGGGTTGGAGTTAGGGTTAAGGTTAGGTTTGGAGTTAGGGTTAGGGTTAGGGTTAGGGTTAGCATTAGGGTTAGGGTTGGAGTTGGGGTTAGGGTTAGCATTAGCATCAAGGTTAGCATTAGCATTCGGGTTAGAATTAGGGTAGGAGTTAGGGTTACGGTTAGCATTAGCATCAAGGTTAGCATTAGCATCAGGGTTAGCATTACCATTAGGGTTAGCATTAGCATCAGGGTTAGCATTAGCATTAGGGTTAGCATTAGCATTAGGGTTAGCATTAGGGTTAGGGTTAGGGTTAATGAACAAGATCTTTGCTGCCATCTCACCCTGCTGCACCTCAGTGCTCCACCTGAGCTGAGGGGCAGCTGGGAGAAGGTTCCCTGAGCCTCCCTGCTGAAGTAATCAGGAGGGTTAGGGTTGGAGTTACGGTTAGGGTTGGAGTTAGGGTTGAGGTTAGGGTTGGAGTTAGGGTTAAGGTTAGGTTTGGAGTTAGGGTTAGGGTTAGCATTAGGGTTAGGGTTAGGGTTAGGGTTATGGTTATGGTTGAAGTTAGGGTTAGGGTTGGAGTTAGGGTTAAGGTTAGGTTTGGAGTTAGGGTTAGGGTTAGGGTTAGGGTTAGGGTTAGCATTAGGGTTAGGGTTAGGGTTAGGGTTATGGTTATGGTTGAAGTTAGGGTTAGGGTTGGAGTTAGGGTTGGAGTTAGGGTTAAGGTTAGGTTTGGAGTTAGGGTTAGGGTTAGCATTAGGGTTAGGGTTAGGGTTAGGGTTATGGTTATGGTTGAAGTTAGGGTTAGGGTTGGAGTTAGGGTTAAGGTTAGGTTTGGAGTTAGGGTTAGGGTTGGAGTTAGGGTTAAGGTTAGGGTTAGGGTTAGGGTTAGGGTTAGCATTAGGGTTAGGGTTAGGGTTAGGGTTAGGGTTATGGTTATGGTTGAAGTTAGGGTTAGGGTTGGAGTTAGGGTTAAGGTTAGGTTTGGAGTTAGGGTTAGGGTTAGGGTTGGAGTTAGGGTTAAGGTTAGGGTTAGGGTTAGGGTTAGGGTTAGGGTTAGCGTTAGGGTTAGGGTTAGGGTTATGGTTATGGTTGAAGTTAGGGTTAGGGTTGGAGTTAGGGTTAAGGTTAGGTTTGGAGTTAGGGTTAGGGTTAGGGTTGGAGTTAGGGTTAAGGTTAGGGTTAGGGTTAGGGTTAGGGTTAGCGTTAGTGTTAGGGTTAGGGTTATGGTTATGGTTGAAGTTAGGGTTAGGGTTGGAGTTAGGGTTAAGGTTAGGTTTGGAGTTAGGGTTAGGGTTAGCATTAGGGTTAGGGTTAGGGTTAGGGTTATGGTTGAAGTTAGGGTTAGGGTTGGAGTTAGGGTTAAGGTTAGGTTTGGAGTTAGGGTTAGGGTTAGGGTTAGGGTTAGGGTTAGGGTTAGCATTAGGGTTAGGGTTGGAGTTGGGGTTAGGGTTAGCATTAGCATTCGGGTTAGCATTAGCATTCGGGTTAGAATTAGCATTAGGGTAGGAGTTAGGGTTAGCATTAGCATCAAGGTTAGCATTAGCATTCGGGTTAGCATTAGCATTAGGGTTAGAATTAGGGTAGGAGTTAGGGTTACGGTTAGCATTAGCATCAAGGTTAGCATTAGCATCAGGGTTAGCATTAGCATCAGGGTTAGCATTAGCATCAGGGTTAGCATTAGCATCAGGGTTAGCATTAGCATTAGGGTTAGCATTAGGGTTGGAGTTAGGGTAAATCAATGGACAGTGTGGAGGGACTCGCCTCCTGAAGGAGTCAGTAAAGGCCACCTCAGGAGCCTTTTCTGGGCCCCCCAGTCAGGCTGGAGAACCTTCAAACAGCCCAAAATGAACAAGATCTTTGCTGCCATCTCACCCTGCTGCACCTCAGTGCTCCACCTGAGCTGAGGGGCAGCTGGGAGAAGGTTCCCTGAGCCTCCCTGCTGAAGTAAACAGGAGGGTTAGGGTTGGAGTTAGGGTTAGGGTTGGAGTTAGGGTTGAGGTTAGGGTTAGGGTTAGGGTTAGGGTTAGGGTTAGGGTTAGCGTTAGGGTTAGGGTTATGGTTATGGTTGAAGTTAGGGTTAGGGTTGGAGTTAGGGTTAAGGTTAGGTTTGGAGTTAGGGTTGGAGTTAGGGTTAAGGTTAGGTTTGGAGTTAGGGTTAGGGTTAGCATTAGGGTTAGGGTTATGGTTATGGTTGAAGTTAGGGTTAGGGTTGGAGTTAGGGTTAAGGTTAGGTTTGGAGTTAGGGTTAGGGTTAGGGTTGGAGTTAGGGTTAAGGTTAGGGTTAGGGTTAGGGTTAGGGTTAGGGTTAGGGTTATGGTTATGGTTGAAGTTAGGGTTAGGGTTGGAGTTAGGGTTAAGGTTAGGTTTGGAGTTAGGGTTGGAGTTAGGGTTAAGGTTAGGTTTGGAGTTAGGGTTAGGGTTAGCATTAGGGTTAGGGTTAGGGTTATGGTTATGGTTGAAGTTAGGGTTAGGGTTGGAGTTAGGGTTAAGGTTAGGTTTGGAGTTAGGGTTAGGGTTAGGGTTAGGGTTAGCATTAGGGTTAGGGTTGGAGTTGGGGTTAGGGTTAGCATTAGCATCAAGGTTAGCATTAGCATTCGGGTTAGAATTAGGGTAGGAGTTAGGGTTACGGTTAGCATTAGCATCAAGGTTAGCATTAGCATCAGGGTTAGCATTAGCATTAGGGTTAGCATTAGCATCAGGGTTAGCATTAGCATTAGGGTTAGCATTAGCATTAGGGTTAGCATTAGGGTTAGGGTTAGGGTTAATGAACAAGATCTTTGCTGCCATCTCACCCTGCTGCACCTCAGTGCTCCACCTGAGCTGAGGGGCAGCTGGGAGAAGGTTCCCTGAGCCTCCCTGCTGAAGTAATCAGGAGGGTTAGGGTTGGAGTTACGGTTAGGGTTGGAGTTAGGGTTGAGGTTAGGGTTGGAGTTAGGGTTAAGGTTAGGTTTGGAGTTAGGGTTAGGGTTAGCATTAGGGTTAGGGTTAGGGTTAGGGTTAGGGTTATGGTTATGGTTGAAGTTAGGGTTAGGGTTGGAGTTAGGGTTGGAGTTAGGGTTAAGGTTAGGTTTGGAGTTAGGGTTAGGGTTAGCATTAGGGTTAGGGTTAGGGTTAGGGTTATGGTTATGGTTGAAGTTAGGGTTAGGGTTGGAGTTAGGGTTAAGGTTAGGTTTGGAGTTAGGGTTAGGGTTAGGGTTGGAGTTAGGGTTAAGGTTAGGGTTAGGGTTAGGGTTAGGGTTAGGGTTAGGGTTAGGGTTAGGGTTAGCGTTAGGGTTAGGGTTAGGGTTATGGTTATGGTTGAAGTTAGGGTTAGGGTTGGAGTTAGGGTTAAGGTTAGGTTTGGAGTTAGGGTTGGAGTTAGGGTTAAGGTTAGGTTTGGAGTTAGGGTTAGGGTTAGCATTAGGGTTAGGGTTAGGGTTAGGGTTATGGTTATGGTTGAAGTTAGGGTTAGGGTTGGAGTTAG